>OX457049.1:12117436-12190139 GCA_949752735.1 Lumbricus terrestris
CGATTGGATGGGAGGCCAGAGTAGAGTGACGAGCATTATAGTCAAGACGGGATGCAATGAAAGAATGGACTAGAGTGGTGACAGCACTGGTTGTTATTAGTCCACACTCGGTACTTATCCTTGTAGCTGCGCGTTTTTGTTGTGCGCCCATATAAACTGTCCTGTTTGTCCGCGCTAGAGTCGGGAGCGCCTCTGAGTGGTTTCTTTGAAGAGGCGCTATATAAATACTAGAATGAATGAATGAATGAATGAATGAATGAATGAATGAATGAATGAATGAATGAATGAATGAATGAATGAATGAATAAGTAGCCTACTGTTAATGAACAACTCTTGATGCAGGAACTTAAGTGTCTTTTATTTGTATTACAATCAATAATTTTATACATACATGTACAATGTAAGAACTGGTCGTTTTGCATTTTGCTTAAAACATCACGGGGGCGCGTGCCCCAATTGCACTCCCGAGTCTACTGAGAATATATAAATATACATATCAATGTTTTGAGATAGAAAACCAACAAATTTATGAACATTGCTCTTGAACAAATCACTTTCCAACACATTAAGTTCCTCAGCAGATCGACATGCAATGAAAAATGAACGAAAAAATTATTATATTTGAACCCCATTTTTAGGGTGACCCTATGGTCGGATCTTGTCTGTTGATTTTGAATATGTTATTCAGCAGTTAATTTTATATTTACCAATGTGCCTCGCATAACCCAGGAAGACAGTGTCAGTCCAGTACGGCGACTATAACACAATAATAATACCTCCATTTCATTAAATAAATAAGTATATAAATAGTATTAAACATAGTATTAAACATTAAATATTAGAACAGACCGAAAAGTATCTCAGAAAGTCAGTCAGTCAGAAAGTCAGTTAGAAAGTCAGTCAGAAAGTCGGTCAGTCAGTCAGTCAGACAGTCGGTCAGTCAAAACTAGAGACAAAACTAAAACAACACTGACTGGATCAGTGTAAGAAACTCTGCTTTTGCTATCTTTCCACTGTTTAGTGCTTAGCAACCTCCTATGGCTTGTAACGTAACCCACCTTTTCCCTATAACGTGCTCAGAACAGGCTCCACAAATAACGGCCATTCCCTTAGTTACACGTTGCTAACAGTTAAATCTTTTAGTCTAGTATTCAGACAAGATGTGATGCAAATAAAGTTTGTGGTTAGCAATTTTTTAGCATTTTTTTACGCAAAATGTTTACATACAAAACCGGTGTTTAAGCAAGCGCTAATTTTGGATTGATTGATTCGCTGTGTGGGCGGAAGGCAAGTTTCTTTCATTCGTTAGATGCCATGCTTGTCATAATTCACTTCGTTCCTACTACTTCCTGTGTTCCGCTCTTTCTGTCACCATTCCAGAAGCTGAAAGAATAATGAATTATTTGAATCCGAAAATGCATTTGTTGCGTCATCTTCCGAACGGAATATCAGATGGATGGATCCGATTTGACCAGGGTCTATGACAACAGAGGCAGTAACCCTGGACAGAAATTTGATCGTCGTATTACAGCACTTAAGAGTTTTTGAAATTGCAGTTTTCGAAGTTGAAGTCATAGCGTTACATCCGTCCGTCCATCCGTCTGCCCACCCACCACTTCGTCTGACCCGGCCCTGTGAGTTTTCCATATCTTCTTTTAAAAGACAACAAAGGCTCTTTTTGAAGCTATCATGACACACTTTAACTGCCCTTCAGCCATTATAGGCCTACGTGTAAGAAAAGTTGAATCAATTTTTTCAGGGTGAACACAATTTCAGGAGATATGGAGCACTATTGTGGCTGATATGACGCGATGTCGTTAAACAGCATCACACACACACACACACACATACACACACACACTTTACATACAATTGAGACAAATGATCTATACTGAGCCATAGCAGTTCTAGACTGACGAAAAAGTGGTAAAGTCTGTTGGATGAACGAAGTTCACGGTAGGTGAAGGTGAGTGTAGCTTCTTATAGTTTAGGGCAAGATCAGGCTGAGACATTAGGATCAAAGCGAGGATCTTAAATTGTGTGCGACACGGAGAGGAAGCAACGGTGTTCATCAAACATAAATGTAGAGATGCGAGATTATACTTGGAAAAGCGGACAATCTGTCTGGCAGCTGACTATAAAACATCGATTGTACAGTTAAATCAGTTTAACCACATTATGTGGTATTAAATATCGTCGCCTTCGCCCTCTTCCCATCTCGAGCAATAGCGGATTTATCATGTAATAATTTTCGTGATTTAAATGATAATAATTATTATGTTATAACGTTATCAGTGTCACAGTAGACACAAGCATGTGATTATTTAAAAAACGAAGCTTATTTATACAATCATTGAAAATAGATATAAGGGTGTCAAACTGAAATCAAACATTTCGACGAGTATATACGAATGACCTGTGGGTTTCTCCTACGTTACATGCAGGTCAGTCCTCTATTGATTTTCCAAATCTGCATAATTATCATCTAAGATCTCAATTATAGCCCGGGTGTTCAACAGGGAAGTCATCAGTAGGCTAAGCTATAAGTTTCAGTGACAATTTTTCAAAATGGCTGACCTAAAAATGTGGATAATTATTGCACTATATTTACGGTATGATATACTTATGTGCGTGAATATATATATATATATATATATATATATATATGAGTTCCCATCTTTTTACCCGTGGGAGTCCTAATTGATGTATGGTCAAGTCTGTGGATTCTTGGGGGGCTTAGCCCCCCCTAGCCCCTGATAAACTCCGCCCATGGGTGGTGTTGATGGCAATTCTGATTGTGATATTAATGGTCAAAACGATGACGATGATCATGACGAAGAATCAATTTTCTACGTATGCTGTTTGATTTCATAAGGTAAAAATAAGAAGACCTGATTAAGTTTGAGAACGATTGAATTTTAGAATTCAACCTGATCTAGTGTCATTCATGTTGTCTGAGCCCGTTTTTGTTATTGCATTGCTTCCTGTTTATATTCAAATGTGGAGTTTCAATTTCTTTAGTTTTAGCTCTTCTTATTTGGTCACACACTAACTTATGCATTAGTTTTTTCTCATACGGCATGCGTACATAATTAGCCTATTTGTTGCATATGTTAAAAGACATCGCTTTGATCATTTTTCAAGTAACTTCAGTGCTTCTGCTCTGGTTAATTGAGAATATTCTTACTTACTCTTATAACCATGCTAGAAGCAGCCTAGTACTCGTCTGACTTGCACGACTTTTTTCCAGGTGATTTTTTTCTACACCTCTTTTAAGGAATTGAGGTTTCTTATAAATATCCTTACGGGACAGCCAAATTATATTAAAAGTATTTTTGTTGAAAATTGCTAACTTATATGCAGAGTTTAATTAATAATAGAGGTGTCAGAAACTAACAGATCTAAAAATATTATGTAACATTGAAAAACTCGCAATCGATAAATAAATAAATAAATCAATCAATCAGTCAGTCATTCGGTCAGTCAAACATAATTTACATAGAGCCATTCATCGTCAGTTTCCTGTCAGCGATGGGCAATTATTGGTACGAGTAAATTGCCTTCACCTATAAGTATTTGAAAACTGTTGTTATTTTTTGCCGTGCTTGTCTCGGTATCACATTGAAAAGATGCTTCGTAAGTACTAGATATGTATGGATGAATTGACCTCGGTCATATTTTGCCAGATTTCTTTTCGTACAATCATCACATGCAAATAATATTATCATTTGAGGAGACTTGGTCTAGCGACATTTTCCATTTCCATCGACGAAATTTTCTTAATTCTGATAGGTTCCGACGCGTATTATAATCCTCCCTCCCAGAGACGCAACTAGAACATTTTCTTCCCAGGGCGGTCATATTGCAATCGCGTGAAGCTGCGAGTGCCGAATGCATGAACGAAGCAGAGGACGTTACCCTGGACAGAAATTTGCTCGGCATACTACAGCACTTAAGAGCAAGGTGTCCAACGCAGTAATAAAATTCATACATTTTACAATAAAATGGTGTGTAATTCAGTAATATCGTTTAAAAAGTCGGCCATGGACACGGACTCGAGTTCCAAGTTATCACAATCAAGGTGTTCAACACAGTATTATTACTCAGAAATTTTACAATAAAAAATAGTCACTATAATGGATGGATCCGATTTGACCAGGGTCTATGACAATAGTGGCCGTCACCCTGGACATTCAATTGAAATAATCACAAAGAAAAATAAATTACAATAAAGGTGTTCAACAGCGCATTAATATTCAGACATTCCGCAATACAATGGTGTGCATTTCAGTATAATCGTATAAAAAGTCAACCATAGACGCAGACTTGTGATCCAAGTTGCAGCAATAAAAGGTGTCCAACACAGCAATAATATTTAAAAAAAATTACAATAAAATGGTGTGCAATTCAGTATTATCGTATAAAAAGCAGGCCATGGACACGGAATCGAGTTCCAAGTTATCACAGTAAAGGTGTCCAACACAGTGTTAATAATCATACATTTTGCAATAAAATGGTGTGTAATTCAGTATTATCGTATAAAAAGTCGGTCATGGACACGGACTCGAGTTCCAAGTTATCACAATAAAGGTGTCCAACACAGTATTAACCCTCGGGCTACCAAGGGCCCCCCTAGGTTTTTCCCAAATCAAACTTGTTCCGTTTGGAATAAAATTTTGACGTTTTAGATATCTGTAGAGGGTTCATTGGTACACATTTTGAGCTGAAAATTTTTACGATATACCATACCATTCAAAGGTTATACCCGATATACCCATGGCACCAGAGGGGGTGGATACCACCCCCCCTTAGGTTATCGACTGTAACTTTTGCGCCCTTTAATATTAAGAGACACAAATTATACCATTCTATAGAGGGAATGTAGGTCTACATTTCCATGCTCACTGAGTTGTCTTTTGACAACCGGAAGTGCTCAAAATAAATTAAAATATATATAAAGGTGTTTTATTTCCCTAAAATTGTCATGTTTTTGCTATTATAACTTATCCATAATTTATTTTGTAATAGAAATAAATTATGCTTTTCTGTAGAGGGCATTCATGGCTATTTTCTAATACTAAATAATTTGTCTTTTGATGACCGGAAGTGCTCAAAATAAATTAAAATGTATACAAATGTTTGGGTTTTTTACAACGCAAGCCGATATGTCTGCGTAAACGTTTTTCGGCAGCTGTATAATAACATTTTTTTGTTTTGTTTAAACATAAAACATACTTATTACTAGTTTTTATAGATGAACATTGGACTTTATTATATATAAACTTTTTTTTATACATAAATGTCTAAAACACACATGATCTAATATATTCCCTATGCGTAAGAATACGTTTTGTGGAATCGACGGGTACTCATGGTAAAAATTTCATAATTTCGAGGTGCATTCATATTTTCTAAACCTAAATATACCATTTTGTGCAGACATGAATGCTGAATGCAACGGTGTATTACAAGTTAGGATAATTATCTCAAACCAAACCCAAAATCCAGGGGGTGGTAACCACCCCCTTGGTAGTCCGTGTTACAAAAAACCTTGGTAGCCTGAGGGTTAATACTCAGAAATTTTACAATAAATAAGTAGTCACAATAATGGATGGATCCGATTTGACCAGGGTCTATGACAACAGGGACCGTTACCCTGGACATTGAATTAAAATAATCACAAATAAAAATAAATCACAATAAAAGGTGTCCAACAGCATTCACAGGACACTATTATAATTATCTGCCTGCATATTACTAATGACAAAAAACAGTTTACGTTTCCTTAATACAAAAATATGCCTGCTTAGATATATGAACACAATTATTTTATGTATATATATATTTATATATATAATACAGATTTGCACCACTTTTTGAAGCAATAGGCAATTTCGATATTTCTATACGTCTAGTACTTATAAAACGGTTTCAATATGAAACGAGGTGTCTAAGAGCCATGATGTTCCTTCGACAATTTCGACAACCCTGTCCGGTTGTATAGTCAAAAGGTAAGGGTGCAAACTTGTCACCCGTTTTCATAGACTGAGGCCAAGAAATGAAGTCGCTAACTTCAGTCTCAAATAGATTTCGATGCCGTTGATGCTTGTCTAGTTTTCTTATTTCGAAATTTGCCGTTATAGACATTTTCCGCATTTTGCTTTGGGGGGGGGGGCTGAGCCGCATTTAGGGGGGGCTTAGCCCCCTCCAGCCCCCCCCCCCCCCTGGCGCCGCCACTGTCCTCAAGGTTCAGTTCTTGGGCCTCTCCTATTTATTCTTTACACGGCTGACATTTCTTCTCTTTTTCCGATCTGTAGTGCTGCTGGCCATCTCTTTGCTGACGATGTCCAGGCATTTGTCCATGGTCCCCCCCTCTTCCCAGCTGCTTCTAGTTGGGCTTATTGAATCTCTCACTAATCATCTCCACTCATGGATGTCTTCTAATCGCCTTTCTCTTAATACTTCAAAGACTCAATTTATCTGGTTAGGTACTCCTCAGCAGCTCCATAAGCTTGATCTTATTCTTCTCTCTGCAAAATTCCCATTGTTTTCCTTCTCTTCAAGTGTGCGGGATCTGGGTGTAGTACTTGATAGCTCACTTACCTTTACTGAGCATATTTCCAATCTGACACGCTCATCATATTTTCACTTAAGACGCCTCAGAGTCATTCGTCGCTCTGTCTCCTCCTCCATCTTCACTACCTTAGTTCATGCTTTCATATGTTCTCGTAATGACTATTGCAATTCTCTTCTCATTGGTCTTCCTAAAGTTCGTCTTTCACCGATTCAGTCAGTTCTCAACTCAGCTGCTAGATTAATTGCCCGCCTTCCCAAGTACTCTCACATCTCTACCTTTATGTTTGATGAACTTCATTGGCTTCCTCTACGTGCTCGCACACAGTTCAAGATCCTCACTCTGATCCTAAAGTCTCAACGGGGTCTTGCCCCAAAATATCTGACTAAAACCTTACTTCGTCCTCACTCAGCTTCCTCCCACCGTCCACTTCGCTCATCCAACAGACTTGACCTATTGGTTCCCCGGTCTAGAACTGCTATGGCTCAGTCTCGATCTTTTGTCTCAATTGGTCCTTCTCTCTGGAATTGTCTGTCTCCTTCTGTTCGCTCAACTCTTCTGTCTGTCAGTCTCTCCTCTGCTCTGTCTCTTCTCAAAACTTGCTTCTTCTCACGGGGCCTTGCGCACTGGGAGCGCCTCTGAACGGTTTACCCTACTGGAGGCGCTTTATAAATGTTTAAATACAATACAATACAATACACGAGGATCAGTGTGGTTAAATTATTTATATAGACGAAAGTGATGCTTAAGACAGGTGTCTAACTGCGGCTTTACATCGTGATCGCAATGGTTAATTTACATAGCGCCACCTAAGACAAAAATCATCAGATTCGCTCCAACCTGACTCCAGACTACAATCAAAGAGAATCATGGGTTTCACATACTTTAGGAAAGAAAGATAAGTTTATTGCGGAAACTGCACTCGCTAGGGACATTATTTTAATTTTCGTCGGTTTAGCTATAAAGATGAATATTATTTTTAAAAGAGGTATCGAACTACAAACTCCACTTTTCTCAACGATCGGTTCAACATTGACCTCACGCACGCTCATCCACCTTTCTGACAGCCGCACATTGAGTGCAAAGACTCGATGCTGTTCAATATTGTGGTCATTGCACGGGGAACTTAGCGCTCCCTCAAAGCTATTACTCAGATGCGCTTGCTTCTCAACATCGGCTGAGAATGAAGGTCATAATAATTTATTCTGCGAATATGCGCATCAGAGCAAGCTGTTGGCGTAGGACGTTAGGACAGAGGGGTCAATAGCTGGCAAATAATGTTACTGTCCAAGCGCAGTTCGCGCTAAGGGAATGAGGAGTTCAATCTGATGTAGTAAATAATGGGATATAGTCTCCTCCGAGTCACTTTCGTCTCAATACAGCCATCTACAGGGTGCGCCAAAAAAAGTAATCCCCTACGGCTTTTTATCCATATCATGGCCAAAAATAGGAATTTTTCAAATCCAGTTTTACGGGCTTGAAGGTAATTCATATCTACGTACAATAGTCAAATTTCATCGCCATATGTGAAACAGAACAAAAGCTATATCACTTTTAGTGAGGCCACCCACCGGTTTTTGACGATTCAAAAACGCGACGAGACGAAAAGTAACAAAAAACCAATTTAACCCATATGTGGCTAGCGTCAGTTTAAACTGACACACAGAAAGTTGCGGTTTCTTGGCTATTAAGTTGCATTTTCTGTTCTTAACTATTTTTAGTTGCTATTCTAAGACCTGTGTGATTATCTATGTGCATTTATTTCAGTTGTTTTGAGCTGGCGCACTTAGCAAAAAAATAATTTTCTTGATAAATCGAAATATTTAAATATGCATTGTTCAAAAAAGAAAAAATAATTAATGTCAACCATATTTTAATAATATAGTAATGCAAAACTTCACCACACACTTCCTGAAGGTAGTTATGATGACTATTTCAAAAAAGATTTTCAATATTGAAAAATATAAGAATTTTCATACCGTCAGTTTAAACTGACGCTAGCCACATAAGGGTACGTGGTTTTCCCCTGTCATATCCACTATGTCCTCCATTGTAGGTTCCAGCCGTGTTTGCCTAAACATACTTTTATGTCAGATTGTGAAGCTGCATGTATGTATGTATGTATGTATGTATGTATGTATGTATGTATGTATGTATGTATGTATGTATGTATGTATGTATGTATGTATGTATGTGTGTGTGTGTGTGTGTATGTATGTATGTAAGTATGTATGTATGTATGTATGTATGTATGTATGTATGTATGTATGTATGTATGTATGTATGTATGTATGTATGTATGTATGTATGTATGTATGTATGCATATATATACTTGAATGTATGTATGCATGTATGACTTTGTATATATTATGTATGCTTCTACGCGTACGTATGTATGTATGTACGTACGTGTGTATGCATGTATGTATGCATGTATGAAATATATGTGCATACATACATACAAACATACATATATAACTACATACACACATACATTCATACTTACATATATACATATTTACATACGTATGTACAAACATACATGCAAATACGATTATACATGCACACATACACATATACATACATACATACATACCTACATGCATACATACATACATACATGCATGCATACACACATACGTACGTACATACATACGTACGTGTAGATACAAACATATACACAAAGTCATACATGCATACATACATTCAAGCATATATATGCATACATACATACATACATACATACATACATACATACATACATACATACATACATACATACATACATACATACATACATAAATACATACATAAATACATACATACATACATACATACATGTACATACATACATACATACATACATACATACATACATACATACATACATACATACATACATACATACATACATACATACATACATACATACATACATACATACATACATACATACATACATACATACATACATACATACATACATACATACAACTTCACAATCTGACATAAAAGTATGTTTACACATGCAAACATCCATACATACAGACATGCATACATACATAAATACACACATACATACATACAAACATATATAGATACATACATACATACATACATACATACATACATACATACATACATACATACATACATACATACATACATACATACACACATGCATGCAGCTTCACAATCTGACATAAAAGTATGTTTAGGCAAACACGGCTGGAAACCCACAATGGAGGACATAGTGGATATGACTAGGGGAAAACCACGTACCCTCCTGTGGCTAGCGTCAGTTTAAACTGACGGTTATATTTGTGCCTAAAACTGCCTACGTCTGCAATTTAAAAAAAAAATCTGGGTGAATACGATGGTTTTGGGTCTAGACAAACACGAAAATGTGAAAGAAACCATTAATTTCTGTCATGGGTTGATATGGGTTAATTATTCTGGCCAATATTTTGGCCAAAACTAAGAATATCGAAATGAAATTTTACAGGCGTAAAGACAATTCATACCTGCACATGGTGGTCAGATTCTATCAAAATATTTCAAACAGAACATAAGTTATACCACTTTTAGTGAGGCCACCCCCGTTTCTTGACGATTCTAAGCCGTAACGCAGCAAAAAGTTGCAAAAACACGATTTTATTAAGTCTCATCTTAAATAATTGTTATCAAATAGCCTTGATATTGCCAGATGATCATTATTGTTACTATTTAAAAGAGAAACAGGGCACCAGCGTAGCTGCGCGCCACTGAGAAGTCACTTAACCGGATGACGATCAAATTGGTAAATAAGGAATCTATCAACTTAATCAACAGGTCCATCAAGAACTTTGCAAAGAGACTCAAAAGAAGTTTTGGCACGGGTGGTGCGCGCATTGAGCACAAGTTGTGAAGCACTACCAAGGTCATTTGACAACAGTTATTTGAGATGAGACTTAATAAAATCGTGTTTTTGCTACTTTTTGTTGCGTTTCGTTTTTGAATCGTCAAAAAACGGTGGGTGGCCTCACTAAAAGTGGTACAACTTTTGTCCTGTTTGAAATATTTTGATGAAATCTGAGCAACATGTGCAGATATGAATTGTCTATAAGCCTGTAAAATTTCATTTCGATATTCTTAATTTTGGCCAAGATATTGGCAAAAAACCTAATTTTTGTTGCGCTTCGTTTTTGAATCGTCAAAAAACGGTGGGCGGCCTCCTTAAAAGTGGTGTAACTTTTGTTCCGTTTGAAATATTTTTTTGTAATTTGACCATTGTACGTAGATATAAATTGCCTTTAAGACTGTAAAGTTTCATTTAAAAATTCCTATGTTTGGCCAAGATATGGGCTAAAAACCGTAGGGGATTACTTTTTTTGGCGCACCCTGTACATATATGTGACCAACTCTTTTTCACATCTGCTATTTTACCCCAAACCCTCCCTCCATAAATTATAAGAACATAGATTCAATTATAGACAAGGGTGTAGAAAATGTTATATTTGATCTATCGCTTCTGTGTCTATAAGTTCCCCGTGCCAACAAACGAATAATAACCCTCTCATTTATTAAGCCAGCGCTTACATTTCACGCGTCTATGGTGTTTTTTAAACACATTATTTAGATGATGACGGAACGAAGTGTGAAGCATCCAATGGCTGATTGAACTATCAGACGAATCATCGGGTGGTGACAGACACTGATGCTGATGAAGAAAGGAGATGGAGGGCGACGACGCTAGCAATATTCTATATGACGAAGTGGACAACACTTTCCTATGGTATCGAGCAACAACAAACATGACGAACGTGCAGTGGTTAAACCCTTAGCACGTGATGGTTGTCGTTAGACACCGTCAAAACGCTTGTCACTTGTATGGTCAATAACTGGAGAAATTTGTGCATTGATATAAAAAATATAAAAAAAATATTACGAATCTCATTCAAAACATGTTCAGTTGGTCCACTCGACTGTTACAGACACCTTTAAAACCCGTTAAAGTAATATTTGAAATATGGAAATTATATCGGTTTAATTAAATAGATTAGACTCTGTGAATAGACTTATTTAGAAAAATATCATAGTATAGGCCTATTTTCATACCAATAATTATGGCTTTCAATCTGGTCGATCTACTTTTATGCCTCTAATTCAGTGCTGTCCAACGTGCGGCCCACGGGCCACATGCGGCCCGCGAGGTGATTTCAAGTGGCCCGCACGGGTTCACTAAATTTTTGCACTTTGTGTAAAATGAAGTAAAGTATAAAGACAATGGTCGACTTGAGCGCTTATTGTGTTGTCCACATGCTGTTATTCATTGTTATTATTTCTGTGGGACTTGTCCAACTCTCCCATAAACTGCTCAAGACATTTCTCTTTAGCCATTCCTGGGTCGGGAGCATCTCTGATCAGAAATCTTGAACCGGTGGTAAATAAATTTCATATGTAAATAGCTAGATTGATAGATTATAATCATTCCATATTAAATTTTAATACTCGTTTCAATGTTAATATGTGTCCCATCTGACCAAAACCAGGCGTAAGTCGCAACACACGCTTCTGAGATAATGACCAAAATGTGAAAAAAACGATTTTTTCAATTTTTAGTTTTTGACAGAAAATGATAAATAAATATGTTTTATACACATTATAACCAAAAATTTTGCAAAAATATTATTTTTAAAGACCTATGTGATAATTTTGTGGGTTTTATTGTTTAAATAATTCGATGACTTTTCCAGCCATTTTCCACTTTCCCGTCATTGGTAGCCATATTCGGTATGTGGCTAACAAAATAAATTATGCATCAGTGAAAAGCCCAGACTTCCCTCTAGCTTGCTATGCAATCTGTTTATTTGTTGCAAATTTTATTTAATTATGAACATGGTTTTAAAGAATCTTGAATTTCTAAGTTATAGAAAACTTTAAACGTATTTTTCTCAGAATTGTAATTTGGACGGTCGAGCCATATTTTTACTCATAACTTTGAAAAGAAACATGGCAGAGCAATAGGATTTGTGTCATTTTAAAGAAGAGACTTTATTCTTTTAGAAGATATATGACACTCATTTTGTACAAAATCCGACTTACGCCTGGTTTTGGTCAGATGGGTCACATATTATATATTATCAATAAAGTTTAGACACTGCTTTTGAGTTTATTGTTGCGGCCCTCGGCTTGAAGAATCTTGCTTTTGCGGCCCGCGGTACCAAAAAGTTGGACAGCACTGCTCTAATTGATACAATTTCTAAGGCCTTTGAAAACAATGAATATTCTATTGGTATCTTCTTCGATTTAGCAAAGACCTTTGATACCGTAAATCATGTGATCCTATTTAAAAAAATAGCTAATTACGGCATCAGAGGCATCCAATTAGCTTGGTTTGCCAGTTTACTTTATAGATGTTTCCAGTGTATTTTCTGCAATGGAGTTCTCTCAGACTTTACAGTTGTTAGATATGGAGTACCCGAAGGTTATAATCTCGGACCCTTGCTTTTTCTTTTCTACAAAAATAATCAGCTGTTCAGCAAACTCATTCGCGTTGCTAGCAGGTGCAGTGAAGAGATCAGAGTCGACGAGCAGCTGACTGCATTAAACATTGTCTACAGCTTTAATGTTTCAAAAAATGTGCCTCACTGGTTGACGGTTGAATGAGGTTTTTACTTTGCACAGACGCGGCTTATGATCAGACATGGGATCAGCGTCACTGACCTGTGCGACATAAGTACCTTGACCTATATTCTAGGTGAGAGAGATGATTAGTGGTGCCATCCTCTTTATGTATAGGTTTTCGCCAGGCAGCCCTTTGGCAAATCCAAACATGGTCATCAAAAATTGGTCTTGGCCCCAAATATCTCTCGCACTATATGCATGAGACTCTCTCTCTCTCAGCAATATCTGTTCGCCGTTTTATCACCGGTGTTCATTGACCCAGAGCCGAACAGTTGCTGTGATAGACCCACTCCACATTGAATGGCCTCTCCCTCTTTCACGGGCTAAGTTCATGTCTGCGCTCTTCCATGTATACTCTCGATCTCTCAAGACTTATCTTTTTCGTTGTGCTGAAAGCGTATCTGAATAATCTATGCTGCGAGAGGCGCTCTGTGAATTTTTAGATATGATGTGGTACGGCACTCAAGAAAAAGGCACAATAATTCAATTGTAATAATTGTATGCGAACACTTTATCATAACAAAATTAACACAAAATAAAGATAATTGATGTTATTTCTTCCAGTCTATTTATTGTTCTATTTACATGCGTTTTGGAGGTGTGCGTAAATAATCATTTCGTTTCCAGTGTTTTCGTTCATTCATTCAAGTATCTATATACATGTATAGCGACTCTTCAAGAAATCTATAAATTTTTAGAGGCGCTCCCGACTCCAGTACGGCCAACCAGAACAGTTTTTAAGTGCTTATAGAATGTGTCAGAGAGTGATCTATGGAAAAGGCGCAGCTCTAGTGGGAAGGCATTTCATTCCAACATATCAACATCTTCGAGCCATTGAAGTTAATCCTCATCCGAACAATCGAAAATCCAACTTAGTATTTTGCATTTAGTGAGCGGCTTTGCATCGACCTCGTCCTTTGTTTTATCTTGGAATTGGCACCACATCAGTTTATAGTAGTCCACTTAATTGCCCCTCAACGAGAAATTATAATTACTTTGGCAGATAGATCACGATAGCACAGAATGACTTAAGGAGGATTCAGATTTGACCAGGGTCTATGACAACAGAGGCCGTTACCCTGGACAGAAATTTGCTCGGCATATTACAGCACTTGAGAGCTTTTAAGTTTTTAAATGATGACCTAAAAAGAATATAATGGCTATTTATACCATTGGAATGTACCAAACGAAACGAAAGGTGTCTATGAAAATAATGCTGCGCGTTTATAATAGTAGTCGTGATGATTTGCACCGGTCCAGTAACCAAAATGAATTTAAATATTGGGTATATAGAGCTTTTCAGTAACCTAAACGAGAAGTTTCAATGAAAGTGTAGCCATTTATGATTTTTATTCTGATTTATTCGACTTTAGAGATCTTAAGACGTTGAGAACAATGGACTCAAAATTGTGTCATCACACACCTCTAAAACGCTTGTATTTGGCGTTATAAATAATGCATGAACTACAAGAAATTTAGTCATGGCGGCGGTTTCGAATAGCTTTCCACTCAAAACAATTCTTGAATAAACAACAATATTACTCAACAACTGCATAGTGATTTATTTGTGTACTAAATCCAAGTGCTGTAACAATTATGTCACAAAATTTCTTTCGAGGGCAACGGACTCTGTTGTCAAATACCTTCGTCAAATTTGGATCCATCATCCACTTCGTTACCTGTACAGTGGCGGTGCCAGGATTTCAGTTTTGGGGGGGCTGAAGCCTCACGCCGAAAATGTTACATTTCCATCTGACGACCTTTTTTCTTTAGTCATCGACCGAAAATCGTGGATATTTCAATGGCAAAAAATTCGGATGGCCCTTTTTTAGGGGTGGGTGGTGAACCTCTTGTAGGGAGGGGGCTTAGCCCCCACAGCCCCCCCCCTAGCGCCGCCACTGTGTCTGTATGACCAGGATACTTCCATTGTAATGAACCAACAATATGGCAGAGAAGGATCATTATCACTGTCGCCGCCACCGTCTGCGTCATCTGACCCATGGCTTATCGGTGGACAGTCCAGCTAACCAACCACATACCCTGCTGAGGATGGACTAGTATTATACAACAGACCAACACTCGAAAGGTTTATTATTATTATGTTTAATCTTCTCGATGCCTCACGCTTTGTAACAACTCAACGATTTGCTCAGCGTATTGATACAGTTTTTGTCGTCATTCAATTTCCATTTTCGATATCTATAAATACTTTCAGAAAGCAATTCGCTATCCTGCAAAGCCAGGAAAATACAACTATGGTTTTCGTCGGATCAAGACAGCATAGCTTTGACGAGTATATCAGACTAGAAAAAAAGAAAGAAAACAAAATTGGAAAAGCTATACGAAAATGAACTGAAATAAAGAAACAATATAGAAAGAAATAAACTGAATTACATTAAAAACAGGCGTTGTTATCTAGCTAGAATGGCTGAGGTGATTACAGTAACTGTAATCACCCCAGCCATTCTAGCTAGATAACAACGCATATACAATTATCACAGTTTTGTCAATTTCAAACGCAAATTACCCTATGTTTGTTTTTGATATCAAGCACAGTTGGTAATGGGATAGAAACATCCGTTAAGAGCAATATTCACAAGTCAACCCTTGAGAACTCTATGTGTTCTAGTGCTTCCATGCAGGGTCACCATCTAAGTACGATCTGAAAGATAAGATTTAAATGAAAGGGTGTGCCCCTGAAGCCAAAATTAATTTGAAGCGTATATGCTATAATAATCACACATCGAAAATAAACAGCGGAAATCTATCAATTGCTGCGCATGTGTAAAATTGTAAATCAGACAGAAGCGAGAGGAACAAAGGTTCTGTCGTGTCAACGTCTCAAAGGTATACCGACTGGGAGGCAAAACTCTGATTGCTCAGAAAAAACTGGGCTGCAACAAATCTATCAAAAGTTTTACACAGGTAAAGGAGGCAAGGCTGACGAAAGAAATTCCGGGCCATGGACAGTGTAGCCATGGTCCACTAAAATATGAAAAACAACTTTAAGCGATTGAATTTCGTGTATATAATAGGAAGGAACAGCTGATTATAATAATCGTATCAATTGCCGTGTATTATAAGTAATATCCAATAGAGACACCTCAAAACACATTCAGAAATCTTCATATATAATTTGTCTTTCACTACCACATAAAACTGGTCCAGTACCTTGCTCATAAGTGCTGTAATATGCCGAGCAAATGTCTGTCCAGGGTAACGGCCTCTGTTGTCATAGACCCTGGTCAAATCGGATCCATCCATACCACATAGAAAGAAAGAAAAAATGGTTCAGTACCTTGCTCTTAAGTGCTGTAGTACGCCGAGCAAATTTCTGTCCATGGTAACGGCCTCTGTTGTTATAGACCCTGGTCAAATCGGATCCATCCATTTGTCGTTCGAAAGTTCATACTAAAAAGCATTAGAACTATTCGAAAAATATTCGGTTACCGACAGTTACAGTGATTGCTTTAGACACCTCTCCAAGTAAACAACCGGTTTTATATAAAGCCACGACGCGAGGTAAAATTCAATTTACGGCACAGATTTTTTAATGAGGTTATGTTGAACGGATTTTTCCGATGGTTAAACATCGGTCGTCTTGAACACGTTTTAAAGGTAGTCAACCGATGCTACGTAATGACCAGATTCAAGCGCTGCATTAACGTTTAGCTGTATTATGTCAAACAATTTTTTGTCGATGGTAACAGCTTCTGTTGTCATAAGCCCTCGTCAAATCTGAATCGAACACGCATTTATCTTAGCCGATCATAATGATCATTAACAGAGCGTGCAATAATTATTGTTAGAAGAATCACAATTATGGGTTTAATTCAGTTTCCCTGAGACAATATACAGAGTGGCTAAAAAAATGAACTACCGGATAAAATGCGATATCCTCGCAACCGATTGAACGTTTTCTGCGAAAATTTCCCAATTTGCAGGGGAATGAATTTCAAACAATCCCCGAAAACATCATTAGAAACCTTTCATGTTTGGTAAAGTTACAGCTGTTTAAACTTTCAATTCCGTTTTTTTTCAAATTTCCGCGGGGAAAATGAGCGTCACTTGTAGATTTCCATGACAAATGATATCACTTTTCACTACGACCTAAGAATTCCGTTTTGCAGTTTATTGTAAGGTATAATGATAGTGGGAAGCTCAGTATGACCTTGTTGATCGAGTCCTGCAGCAACTGATCCCACATTAACAACAAGACTTACTTCAGCTGACCAATGTTCCCCCAACTTGGGATGAAATGTCTTGCAACGTTTCAGCATACATGTAGCTCCAGGGCTTTTAAAAGGAATTTTTAGAACTGCACAACTTCCCCCAGCCTCCCTCCCCTCGTCCTCTTTCCTGTATACCCTCCTATTTCACTGTATCTTTATCGCATCCCCTCACTTTACCCAACCACCTAACCCTACACCCATCCCGTCCTTTCCCTGTCTCCATCCCACACCCGTCCTTTTTCATTCACTTCCGGTTTTACCGGGTCCGGCCAGCACCTGGGGCAAGTCCTTCACTCGCAAATGCTCAGCACTTTGGCGTGAAACTCCGATGCAGTGTCCGCTCTGTAGTCGGGAGTGCATCTGAGTAGGGAGCTTGAAGGGGCGCTATAACAAGAGCATATCGTCTGTTTAGAGTGCAATGGTTCTAACTCCAATGCATTTAGCCATGGAGTTAGCACCATTGCATTCTAAACAGACGATATACAAACATAATATTATGGATATCAAACGCGTAAACTGACTGTGTCCGTCTACATGTGAACACCTGCAAAACGGTTGCAGTCTACAATATAATCAGATTATTCACTCGCGTTTATCTAAGTTGATTACCTCAACGATATAATTGCACATTATTATAATGACTACGAATAAACATTGGGGGGGGGGGACAAATGCATGGGCCGTCCCCCCAACGCCACCATTAGGGGGCGGGACCGTCCCCCCTAGGTCTCCGCCCATGAAGGCGAGTAATTAGAGCATGGGGCAAGTCTATATTCTGGCAGTATCGAGCAGCAGTGGTCCAGCGTGCAAATTAGTAAGTCGGGATAAAGGTGGTTGCTGCATCGTGGTCAAGGAACGGAAACAACCCGCAACTGGCATTAGCAGAGTTGACCTCTAGGCTAAAGTTAAACGACTTCTTTGCGCAAGTCATCAAAAAAGGAAATATTCGTCGTTTTTCTTATATAACTATAGTTTCAAGGCCAAATTATCGTTGTTCGTGAATCAGGTTATTTATAACATCAGAAATAACCTATTGAGAGGTGTAAAAAAATGCGTTGAGAGGAAATGTATAAAACCAAGGGATCGCTCGTGACGCCATGACCTTCATCAAAATGGGTTGAAATAATGAAATATTTATTACATCGATAATTTATGATTAAGGATTAAGAGGTGTCTGAAAAAAGGCTAAACAGTAAAACATTAACCGTAGCATTCAACTTTAAAAAAATTTAAAAAAATAAATCAGAATAATGTGGTTGACAAGCGGTCTGTCCCAGAGCGATTGGTTGTGGGCCAAACTCTCGTCTGGCGATGTGATGCTGCTCGCGACGCACCAACGTTGCGTCATCTCTTCCACGCATACGTCAATGTCCGTGTGATTGAAGCCCATCATGAAGGATTGCAGGTCACGATTGCCTACAGCAGAAGCCAGGAAGGCAGGGAGTGCAAGCGAAGCTACCAGGGATTTTCCCAATCCACCCAACTTCACGGGCAAAGAGAACTGTAGCCACTGGTCGTTCGAGAAGGCGATGCTGTATTATATAAAGTTGATGTCTATAAAGTTGATGTCTATAATAGTCGTAGGTGTATGCATGTACCAGTGACCTAAAGAAATTAGCCATTGTGTCAATGGACATTTCGTCACACACCTTTTAAATGAGTTGATATTTGGTTATAAAATAATAAAGATAATAACTACTGTAACATTGTACTTTTTATTAAATCTGTTTTTCGCACGACTGGAACTGCAGTCGTTATAACAAACGGAATTATAATAACAACACAATAATCATCAGATCCACCGCTGGTAGTACTTTAACAGTGACAGTTCAAAGGTTGTTAAAATGGAGGATTGCGACGCTCATGGACTCTGCTATATCAAACAGTGACGATCAACGTAGGTTTGCCACGTAATTGTATCGTATTGCATTGTATTGTATATAAGAATTTATAAAGCGCCTCTAACATACTATCTATTCCGAGGCGCTCTCAGCGTGACACCTATGATTAATCTCGTCCTATTGGCATTCCATAGGTTCGTCTATCTCCCGTTCAATCTGCCCTTACTGCTGCTGCTCGATTGATTGCTCATCTTTCCAAATTATCTCATATACATGTATCATCGTTTATGATCAACCAACTTCACTGGCTTCCTCTTTCTGCCCGCGTACAATATAAAGTCCTTTCTCTGGTACTTAAATCCAAACTGGGTATTGCACCGATGTATCTCAGTGATCTCATTCGTTCTCCTCTATCAGCATCTTCTAATCGAACTCTACGAGCACTCTGGACAGTGCTGACTTGTTTGTTCCACGATCTATGACCACTATTGCTCAAACTCTATCCTTTACCCTCATTGGGTCCTCCTTATGGAATTCTCTTCCCGCCACTCTGCGTGGGATTCTACTTTCAGGATCACTATATACATTTCTTAAGACCTGTTTGTTTCTAGAGGCTATCGCACTTTGGTCTCTACTGAATGGCCTTGGCTGTGAGCGGCGCTATAGAAATTACTAATTTCATTACATAGCATTTCATCATATTATTATGGACGTGCAACAGCTCAGTGATAAGCAACAGTTTTTCAGCATATTCATCACATTAGACACCTTTAAAAATTATTCCAGAACGCTATATAAGCCAAAAACGCAGAAGTTGAATTGAATTATTTGAGTATCCTCCGTCCTAGGAAAAGTCCTTGATTTGGTGGCGGTATTTGCAGTTTAATGTCACTGTGCGATAACAAAGATCATTAGCGACGCCCTCCTTCTTTATCCAGGCTTGGGACTGGCACTGGCAGAGTGCAACCAGTGGTGGAGTTAGACCTTGACTTACTGCATCATCGATTAATAAATGCATGCTAAATGATGGAAAGAAATAAGGATAGACAGACAATATACAAGGAGATAGATGGATAGATTAAAGGTTAATTTATAAATGAAAAAATTAGTACATATCTATATAAAAATACATGTGTGGAAATTAAAACATTTATACAACGTGGAGACACATTAATTGAACTCTTCAACCATTTCTTTCTTTAATGAAATAATTATGCGAAATTTGCTGAAGTGACAGTTTGATGTTACCGTTACAGTGTGGATATTTTTTAAAAAAATTGCAAAGGCTCACTTTTGAAGTCATAAACCACGACTTTCAGCACTGAAATGATGAGCCATTTCGTTAAAACGACATCCTAAAATGCTACTATGCAATGGAAATTCAAAAATTTTTCATGACTTTATCGTTCAAAAGCAGCTAGCAAACAAGAGCCTGTAACGTAGTCTAGTCAATGTCAACAGCCAAAAAAGCGTTGGTTTCTGGACCTCCGCCCCAGACCCCGCTGGGGGAGCTTACGACGCTCCCCCAGACCCCCTCGGGTTGGTATGTGCTTCGTTCATGCATTCGGCACTCGCAGCTTCGCGCCCCTACGGCGATTGAAATATGACCGCCCTGGGAAAAATGTTCTAGTTGCGTCCCTGGGAGGGAGGAAGGACTTGGGCTTCAGCCACCCCAAACCTGAAATCCTGGCGCCACCACTGCAAGCAACTCCAGGCAGCTCCAATGATTTTTGCAGCCCGGACCATATTTGTCAATGAAATGTAAATAGTAAAACAGGTGTATAGCAAACGTGGAGTAATCGCCAGAACGGAGCAGAGCAGCTTTCCTGTTGCGTGACTGGGAGCCATTGCAGTGTATCATGCATATAAGCTGAGTCGTCTAGCGTTGCTCTCTGACGTCATATGTCCAGTGGCGGCGAATTTTTTTTAACATGACTACCTGAAATGCTACCATTGGCGATCGTCATTCGGCCGCTCGCCCCCCCCCCCCCCAAGTTCGGACCAGGTATCCGCCTATGGATATGATTCTTTTCTTGTTGTCTTCTTGGGGGGGGAGGCGGTAGCGCAATGGATAACACGCTGAAAGAGGAGGGGAGGGTGCAATTGATGATCGAGAGATGGATAGATGGGATAGTAGGAGAGGGATACTGTGGGCTGCGGTTATCTCTCCCGGTGATTTTATGATCGATTAAATTTCATTATTGGAAACAAAGTCGATGTCGAACAATTTATAAATTAAGATATTTGGCGTCAGACTATCGTGACTAAATGGTTTGGTTATAATTTCAAAGCAATTTCATTCATGCAAAAACACAAATATGTTGAAAAGCAATGAAAACAATGTGAAGTCGTTACACACCGCTAAAACGGTTTTGACGATGTTATAAAATAAAGAAATTGCTGTAAAGCGATCAGTGCCAACTGCCAGCAACAATAACTGACTATAATTTATCACATTAACAAACTAAATTATAATCTAACAAGATTCACTTGGGTCCTAATTCACACTGACTTAATCGGAAATGATTATGATAGATTAGATCATAAGATTATTTGGCTATAGAAGTCCAAGCTCAGGTCACATTAATTCTGCAAATGTTGCATTAATAGAATGATACATGGCAATCGTAATCGCAACCTTATATAGCGCAATTTTTAGATAGATGACCATTCATAACACGGCCACTGATAAGTCACATTTTGTTGTCATTTGTTATTTTTTTTATTTTTCTGGATCACTAAAATAGCGCCTCTTCAAGACAGACTACTCAGCAGAGCCCCCGACTCAACCTCGGCTACATAATTATGAGAGTATTCAGGCTAGAGAAGAACCTGGTTGAGTGATACTTGGACACACAGTGGCACAAGAATCTCATTCCAGGTCGCAAGACCGAGAAAGTTCTTCCTTTCATTGTGAAGATCAGCTAGCGTGGGACACACCGTTACAAGGTCACCTTATCCGCAATATTTATTTATTTAATGTTTTTCACCCTGCAACGTTTTATATACAAGCTGGAATTAATTTAAAAGAGGTGTCACAAATGCAAAATTTAAGAATACTCTCTCATTTTGCCAGTATTGCAACGACATCTGGCTGCCATCGACGAGAGTTAACGAAGTAGCTGGAAGGGACCAAATGGGGCCATGGAGGTTGAGTTATAATGGGGTGGCATGACGGTTCGTTGTGGGTGGGATTCATGTGGTGTACTATTGATGAACGACGTCTTTTGTTTTAAATGGCCGCTGACGTCAACCTCACTTAATTTTACGGATTTTTAGTCGGTAGTGTCTGTGGAGGAGCGTGGTGGAATAGTGAGAGTGTTTGGGAGAATTTAGAGGCAGCATGAGTAAACAAACAAAGACTTCAATATTCTAACAAATCCCAGCCAATATTTAGCCTTCGAGAACGCATCTAGCTACTGAACATCAGCCTTATCAGACACATGCAAGGCGGTTAGACAGCCCTGTAGGCGAGTTGTTTTACAGTCAATTACGATGTCTGCCATTGTCTGAATTTCGCCACAGCTAAACAGCGAGTGTCGTAGTCTGTCTCCATTTTTAGAATTTACGAATAAATGATGAAAAATGAATATTTTCCGAAAAACTATGGCGACTCACTTGACAGATCTTCCCGACTCTTGAGCACTTGATTTAACTTTATCAAATGCATCTTGAAATTGATTCCACTATACAAATTTTAAATATAAAGACAACTTTAAATGCTATAAAAAGGTATGTAAGCATCTGCCTTATTTTATTAAATAAATTATCATCGTCTGTCAGTTCGAAACAGTCATCAGAAATGACGATCGACAGGCAATTTATTTTGTCATCACCTGAAGTGAACTCTACTAAATTTTTCTAAGACAAACGATGAAAATATTAAACACAGGAAGTGAAAAGAGAGTAAAATTTAAACATTAAGAAATTAAGATTGACTTCAAGGTAAACGAAAGTAATGTAGATATTTAAGAGATAGACATACAGGTTGACAGTTTGATTCGCTTTTAGTGTGTGTGCAATAACGACAGTTCCCTCTGTTTCATATAATACTAATAAAAGGTCATTATATTACAATGACCATTTTGTTTTGGGAGCTTAATGTATCTGTGCATTTTCATTCCAGGTAGTAGATTGCTTGTATTGATGAAATATGTAAGCATGGCTCGTATAGGATAAAACACTGAAGTTAGAATTTAAGGCGTCATCTAAATAAAATTACTCTGTCTCCAATGCTGAGAGTCAGGGTTCAATTCTTAAGAGTGTCGCACCCCAATTGTTTGGATTTCCACACTGTAATCACAGTTTTTCTAACTGTCATCTTCACAAAATTATTAATGATTTCAGTGATCAGTGATATGACTTAAGACTTCAATATATGTCTCATCCCATTGATCATCTACCCTGATACTGACGACATGTATAAATCAATCAATCAATCAATCAATCAATCGTAATTTATATAGCGCCCTTTCAAGGTACCTACCCAGAGTCGCTCATGACATGCATGAACCTTATTTAAAGGTATATAAGCTTTCGTATCTATTTATTATACAAAAGCTATAAACATCTTATTATGGCACAGGAATGCTATGCTATATAAAGTTAAACTATGCAATGATTTCTTTAATTATGATTTCTATATACATTGAACAGTGACTTGAAACATCCAGGCTCAAATTGAAGAAGTAAGAAATTACGAAGTCAATGAAAAATTAAATAGAACAGTCGCCTTAGGCACCTTTAGAGTTGACTCAAACGATGCTATATAAGGAAGGAACGCCACGCGCCATAAATCAAAAACCGGTTTCGAAAGAAGATTCAGGTTTGAGCAATCGATAAGAGCAGACGTCGTGTATCTCCGAAATTAATTATTGGTTACTGGTCTTTTCAGTTCTAGCCCTCGGAGACTAAGCTGTAAAAAATCACATATTGGATAACCCCACACCATTTGAAGCCTATGATATAAAATTGGATTATGTTTGATCAAAAATGACACTTAATTCAAGTTCAGCATGGAATTGACAAACTATGAAGCCTAACTAAGTTAAAGTATTAGCATAATCATCGAGTCTAAGGTCATCTATGCACAAGTAACGCTTTTGATCCACTCTCTAGAGTACTCGGCAATGTCGACAGCCCTGGCCGGTGGAAGAATGGCAACGGTGAGACTTGGTCACCCGCTTTCATATGCCGAGGCCAAGAAATAGAGTCGCTAAGTTCATACTCATATAGAATCTCAAATTTTGACAACGTCTGGAAACAAATGTGTTTGTATCAAAAGACTGACTGCAGTATTGTAGTTATATGGGGGAAAAAACTTTCGTCTGGATCTTAACGACTTTTGTATACGGTACCATAATACTTATTATACAGATTTAGGACAAAATAAGGTGTCAAAGGATTATTTGGTTTCTTCATTGTCCATGCTCGTACGGGGCGTTAGCGCATGGGTTAACACACTGGCATGGAGAGCGAGAGCTAACGAATTCGTTGGAAGGACATGCATTGTAGGCTCCTAATTGCGCCGTGTATTACAGACTGTCTGTTCTATCAACAGTTAAGTTTGATGCTAATTTTATGATTACTGCTTAACTTGTACATGTAAAGCGTTGTGAGTTTGCAGGCGTTACATTAAAGAAAAATATCAAATATGCATGTACAGAAGATGACTATTATAATGCTCTATATCTTGCCTGACCATTCCCTTTTCACTTTATTTTGACAATCTTCCATTAACCACTTCCCTAATCGTCATCTTTCTCCTAAATTCTAAATCTTTCCTTTTCGTAATCTTTCTCCAATCGTATATCTTCCCTGTAATTATCTTTCAAATATCCTGTTTTCCCCCATTTAAATCATTCTCCGTTCCTAAATCATTTTGTATCATGATCATTCTTCAATCATAAGTATTTTGCTATCCTAATCTTAATCATAATTATATCCTAGATCTGTCCCTATCGTACAACACCATTGCCTCACTCCACTTGCCGTAACATCCTTACTAAACCACGCTATGACTATCTTAATGAGAGTCGAATTTGTGGTGCTAAAGCTTGAAAATCCGGGTATAAAATTTAAAAAACGCAGCAATATACATACCTCTTTTAATTATGACAAGAACCTACAAGAACGAAGCAACGTTAATAATCTGCGTATCGGACAGGGGCTTGCGAATGTAAAAAAGGTGCATAATAACTATAATAATAACCGGCGGCAACGAAAAGAAGAGTCAACAAATTAAAAACCTTCACTTTCATCAGCCTTCCTTTTCTCGACCTCGGAAACTAACGTTGGCATTTCCGTCAAACGATATTGTCGTTCATCTATTGCAATCATGTAAGATCATATTTGGTATAATGGTCTTTCTGTTGAAATCCAATGTCACCGAATTCACTTCTGTGTTAGTTCTACGCTGTCTTCTAACCATCGATGATGACGAGATGGTGAGAGCGTGGAATGGCAATTCGCCCAGGATGAGAAAGTGAATTCATGGGGATGTGGCGGTAGAGCAATGGATAACACGCTGAAATAGAGAGCATGAGGTAACGCGTTCGAGCCCCCGTGCGGCGGACATGCTTTGTATGCTGCTAACAGAGTCGATTATTGCAGGCTGTCTGTTCTGTTAGTAGTTCAGAATAATGTATTCTAATATCTGAGTTCCTGTAAAGTGTAAACTGCTTCAACTGCATTATTGCAAACTGAATCCGGTTGCGGTCTGTCAAGCAGATTGTTGAGTAAGTGAAAGCTATAATTTCAAAGGAAGTGTATTGACTATTAGGACTTTTGTCATTTTGAAAACTAAGTTAACAATATAAAAAGGTGTCTGAGTGACAGTTCATAATTTTCTTTTATTTCACCATAAGAATGTCACGTGCAGTTTCACAGAGTATAGTTTTCCGTTGCATTCGCTAGAGTTCGCTAGAGTTCGCTGTTGCCACTGCTCTTCCCTAGAGGGCGACTCAAACCGTTGGCATTGAATCCAATGTAATGGAGTATCGTCAAACAGCAACAAGAAACCCATTATTGTTGCACATCACCGATCAATCATTATTGCACACTTTGTGCACAGACAACTTTAGATATATTTTAAAGGCAAACTTAGTAATCGATTTCAGCAACTAACATGTAATGATTCTCGTTGCACTTGTCAGTATAAAAAGTCTGTAGTATATCAAACAAATCTTTGTCGACGGCAACGGCCTCAGTGGCGGCGCTAGGGGGCTAGGGGGGCTAAGCCACCCCCTGAAAAATGCAATCCATTTTGGACGATTTACCCCCTTTACCCCTCCCAAAACTGAAATCCTGGCGCCACCACTGAACGGCCTCTGTTGTCATAAGCTGTCTTTATGCCCTGGATACATCCATCCACACTTGTAAGCTTCTTTTTTTAAACATGGAGTAGCCTTCAACTGTGCAGGGTTCAACCTTTAAACCCTTGGCATTTATTTTATAGTTTATAAAATATAAATGACCTCACTAATTCATCTTCATTATTGGAATTTACACTTTTTACTGACATCTCTAGCGGCTTCATATCACATAGCAATTATGGCAACCTACTTAGGAGGATATTGAATGAGGAATCAAAGATATCTCACTGTGGAATAAAGCAAATAACTTATCCTTGAATTTTAATAAAGCCAATCACACTTTGTTCTCCTTCCATGCAAAAGTTATACCCCATGTGCTAGGGAAAGTGATTACTGATGCTATGGATAATCCTAAATTAACCGCCGTAAAATTTGTGGGTGCGTTTGTGGTCCATCATCCGACTCATATCTTGGCTAGAAAAGGTGAAATTGACAATTTCTCTGGATTTTTCGGATTTTTTCATCTTGAAATTCTGACGACTTTTTAAAAGTCATCCGACCAAAATTTGCTTCTTTTCCAGTCAAAATTTCTGATGACCCCATTTTCTTTTTTTAGTCTTTCGCTCCAAAATCGACAATTTGGAGTCTCAAATCAGAATGTTTCTGACTTTTTCACGTCATATGTGCATTTTCACCTAGGAAAAATCTACTTTTATAAAAAAAGTCGAGAAAAGGACTAGATTCCGGAAAAAAATTCCTAGAAACCTAAACAAGTCCGAAAAAACCTAGATATAATTAAGTGGGGAAAAAGCTATGTGTGGCATCCCTGTATGTCAGCTTACTGGACGGCGAAGATATTGCCAATTATTTAAGACAAAATTCTAAATTCTTTTAAAGGTGTTCAATGCTTTAATTTATATTATATGCTTGTTTTATATAACGGTGAATTTATTTGAATTCCAGAAATGATTGCGTCGATTATTATTTAATTTCAACAACGCCTCATGACCAAAATTGGCCGTTGACATTCTTTGAGCGTATTAAATTGTACTTCATTCATTTCATAATTTTGTTGCCTTCATAAGTTTATTAATATTTTTCACTTATATCTTGATTCAAGTCATCCACGTTTTTGTGTGATGATTCTTCTTCTACCTTTCTGTATTTCAGAAGTAGGTTCCCATGTTCGACTGGTAATTATGACAATCTTCGTACAGCAATTAATTGGCATAGAGAATGTTAAAAAATCATTTTTATATTATTTGAAGATTATGGTGAGGCATCAATGACCCAAGTTTTAAAATACAAATTAAAAATGGCATCGTTGTAAAATTGATTGATAAAATTAGCTTACGGTTGCGTCGGGGAGAACATGCATACCAAGTTTGGAATCTGGAAGTTAAAAACTACATGAGGAGCTATCCATCAGTGCAACATATACACATATTAGGACGTCACACCAAAATCCAAAAGTACAACTCAATCTTTATTATTACACATTAAGCTTACATTTACAAAGCAAACTTCTCATGAAAACAGAACCTGATCATCTATGCGACAAAACTTCTATGAAGATTATATATTAATAAAACGAAGCTTTTGAAGGAGAAATTTGCGAATGATGATTTCAAACGGACGTTGAATTTTCGTAGCAGCAAATTCTGCCATCGCATCTGCGTAGTGAAGATTACAGTCGATACAACATCTGACTTTCAAGTATCTTGCAAGAAAATGTCTTCCAAGAAAATAGTGATATTTAATGTAGTAGTTATGGCAGTTAAGAAATACATATAGTTCCCATTTGTCATAGTACACAAGTCGGGCAAAGCAGTTTTCAAATACTGAATGGCTTGTTTCGTCAACATTTCCAGTATCACCATTGCAAGGTGACAAATAATAAAACAATGTGTGAAGCCCAAGCAAAGACTGTACGTCTCCATCAAAAAAAGAGTCAAGCGGTGGTATCAGCAAAACATTCGCAAATGACAGCTTCTTTAGATCGTTCTCTAGATCACTCTCACAGAGAATTCGTTCACATAAATGTAACACTTCATCGTATTGGCGGCACTTGTAGAGGTGCAAAGCACGATAGCAGTCAACTATGTTGCACTGGACACCAAAGTCTTTGCGAAGCGCACTGTAGAACGATGACATTTTTTCCAAACCATATCTCAAAAGAGCATCACTCATTATTTCTTTATCAACAAAAAGATTCATGCAAGCAGTATCATTTTCTGTCGATGGGTCTGCTCTGCGATATACAATCTGTCTAGCGGCGCTAAAGCCATAACATGCCTTTAATGATGAAATAAAATTTTGTTTTTTTAATATTAAAGCCCTGACATATCCGTCCATAGGAAACGCTGAATCATACAAATAAGGAAAAAAACCGAAAGCTGTCGACATTTTTTCGGCAGATAATGCAGCAATGTAATGAGCAAACACGTCTGGTGAAAGACGCAGATCAAGATAAAGTCGTCTGTTGATATAATGAAGATTATCTTCAGTTATCTTCTTGTGAAGCACACACAGTCCTACGATCCTTGCGACATCGTCAATAAACAGTAGACAACCTGCATTCAATGTTTCTTTGTTTCTTTGAAAAGTAGACCTATCGTATAGTTTAAGTATCTCTCTCTCGATACTAAGGGCTAGAGGTCCCTGTACTTGGGGAGGTACGGGGAAGATCTTACTTGCTAACTTACAATGATAGCCTAGCTAGTAAAGAAGACACAAGATTAGTTTTCATATAAAATTATTATTATTATATCAACTTCAGATCAATTCAGCCCAGCAAGATTATCATCTGCAACTTGCTAGTCTAAACTCATCCTATCAGTATTAATTATTAATATTTATTTCCTTAAGCTAATTCACACCGTGCTTATCCCTAAGTCTTAGAGCAGGCTACCTCACTTATGCTATTAATAAGTAGTTACTCAGAGTAGGACGAATGATCTAATGTCGTGTTGTAAACTCTACCCTTACTGCAAGTGCTCGATCTTACCGCTATAGCTTCTGCCTACTAGCCTCCTTCATCCAGGCTGAACACCGCACGGAATTATCGGTGACATTAGATTATATACCCTAGCTACTTGTATAGCGCACAGTTACCAGCCAATCGTGTTCTAGAGCTGTTCGCCATTGGATCTGTGTCCTGGCTTCCCCGCGCTACAGCCAATGAAAATAGACGATGTATGCTTGTGTGTTCCCATGATTGACACCATGTATATATACTCTGTATCCAACTACACTCAAGTTATGCATCCCTATCTATTATGTGTGTTTCCTACGTCTGCCTATTTTCTCCTCATTATAGACCTATGAGCTGAGAGGACTTCCGAACAGCAACGTATTGCTTGTTGGTATTCTAATGTTGCAAAATGTAGAGCAGCCAGATAGGTCAAAGCTACAGGAACAATACCACTGATTTGTGAATCGTTACATTCTAAAGCTCTTCTAAGCAAGACTTTTGTCACGAGAGACAACAGTTGAAATTCTGGATGGCTATTTAATCCAGTTAAATTCTGCATTAAATCATGAGCACGAAAGAATGGAAACCGACTACTTTGTTCTGAGTATGTGTTCGGAAAGTTATGGTACTTAGACTTTAAAATGTTAGGCTGCATAGATGATCCTTGGACAAATTCAATTATGAGATTGCTATCCCATGAAATCTCCCCTAAACACAAGCCGTATGCAAAATGCAAGCTAAACAGCAGAAATTCATAATATTTGAAACACAAAACCTTCTCTATTGTTGGAAGTAATGTCCATGCGCCAAGTACATCTAAATTAGAATTCTGAGCATACTGCCTAGTTTTCAAACGCATGCGCAGTCCACAGCATTTGCCACCTGCGATTACTTCACGACAATCCTCGTTAGACTTCCAGAATGTATAAGAAAACATAATATCCAAAGATTCTATTTCAACCGCTTTCCGGAATTCAATAAGAGGCAGCACGTAATCGACGAAATCTGATACTACTGCCTTATTATTCTGAAAATGAAATTGTGTTTGAGCTATTGGCAATATATAGGTTTCTGCGAACCAATTACCAAGAGCGCCAGAATTCTGGAATTCATTAAGTCGCTTCGTAGTCTTGTCATAGATTGCGAAGTTCGATGGATGATGAAATAAATTTGCTTCAGGAATAAAATAGTTCGGGCAGTGTATCATCTTTAACCATTCTGCAAGCTTTTGAAACAACTCGCTACAAATCGCAATAACTGTAGAGCAATTCCACCATTCCGGCGACATCTCTTCGCATGTCCATAGCATCAGCGTCTTTAAATGATAGGTGCAGATAATCTCATCATCCTTCGAACAATCCTTTTCTATCAATTCTCTCTTTGCAAAGAATCTCAGCAAATGATATACAATCTGCTGCGTTTGAGTCCAACTCTGAAGTAAAATCACTTCCGCAATTGAGAATGACAATCTCCACTGGTGTTCATCGTCTCTGCAACGGCGGTGCTGAACATAAACAACATGGCAACCGTTTTGTACAACCTCAGAGATTACATCAGATGTCGGCCATCCATATTTCCTTGGTCGAATGGGCCAATTATGGGCTTCTCTAGGCCACGCAGGGCAAAATACACTTCTGACCGCATCAGTTTCCATGTGAGGGTTAGGATTTGTTTGAGATATTGGCCTAACTGCTGGACCACATATAATGTTTGATAAATTGCTTGAACTCGACATACGGCTATCATGGCTAATCGAATACTTGTAGTTACTTGCAATTTCGGCCATATCTAGAAAGTAGTGGAGATCTGGATAAGCTGTTTTGCAAAACTCGTACTTTTTGTATTTCCAATTATAGTCCATTACACCTGAAAGACGTAACCGAACAAACCCGGGATACTGGAGGTATGGTTTTATCTCGAAACATGTGATCGTCTCGGCCAGGCCACTCATATCAGCTGGCAACACTGGAAAGTGATCACTAAAGGCCAGCTCACTAGCATCGCACATTATAAAATCAGAGTCAGAAATGCAAGTATTCAGTGGTCGGATATAGAACTCGGCAATGCTGCCACACAAAATCGAATAATCTTTTGGAGCATGTTTCGCTGACACCAACAAGTCATGCATGCTCTCGGGAATAGTAGACAACGATTTTGGAATCACTTGGCAAGTGCTAGTGATGAACCAGGATGTCATTTCTTCATCTGATTTACTCGCGTATTCCGTCATCCTAAATGAAAAAAAGCGATCAGGCATATCATAATCTTTAATCAATACAATCGTCCCCACAGTCATCCCCATCAAAGTGATCATCAACTTATGATGCAGATGCTAAGGACACATTTCGGTGTCACCATAATAAGCATCGTTAGAATGATTTGAAGAGTCGGCCGTACAGAGATGCTTGTTGTTACTCAAACGTCGATTGCTTGTGTTTTGTAGTTTATAATTGTCTTTCAGCTTAACTATCTCATCACGATCGGAAACTTGACACACCGTGACCAGGGTTGCCAGGTCGTCGAGAAAAGCGCGAATTGGGCGACTTTTGAAAGCGCTCGCGACTGAAAATTTCTTCCTCGCGACCTCGCGCTTTTGGGGCGACTTTTGAATTGCCTCGCAAAAGGCTCGCAGTCGCCACGGCGACTTTTTGTGGACGACTTTTTTTTAGTCGTCGGCGATTTCGTCGAGCGAAAAATGGGGAGAAACTGGAAAATTCACGTAAAAATGGCGTCCGAAAATAGAAAAGCTCGACGGTCTCGCGATTTTCGCGACTTTTTTTCGAAATCTCGCGACAAAGTTTTGCCGAAATCTGGCAACCCTGACCGTGACAGTACGACTCACGGAAAATAGGCCTAAATGTCATCATTATTGACAAGACTAAGTGGTTTTATAAAATGGTCAGCAAAATAATGAGATACTCTGAGGCAGACTCATGGGCGGAGTTTGGTTTCTGTTCTTGAGGGGGCTAAATTTTCTCGGGCCAAAAAAGCTTATGAACTTTGTTAGTCATCGGATTGAAATCTCGCGAAAATACTATTTTTCACGAACAAAAAAGTTGGCGACCTTTTTTAGTCATTCGATTGCAGTTTCGTTTGTGAATAGAGCCATTTTCTGGGGAAACAATTATGAGTCTGGTCCTTCTTGGGGGCTGTGCCCGGGAAAATATTTACCCGCAAAAAAGCTGAATCTGGGCCTTCGTGGGAGCTTTGCCCCCAGGCCCCCGATAAACTCCGCCCATGGGTAAACTCCACTGACAATGCCTGCCAGTGGAAAAAATTAAAAGACGTTTGACTATAAATGCTATTTACTGACTTCCCACTGAACTTATTATTCAGTCGATCATAGTAGTGCAAGGGCACCGTAAAGTGGATGCTTTATGACCACCATAATAAACGTTTCACCACGCTCAATTTAATTTCACATCTGCCCTGGCCAATTGTATTGCTGCACTGGCTATGCCCTAGCTACAAGAAATGTCTGGCGACGCCACTACCAGGATGACTCCTAAATCCCGGACTATCTTGGTTTAGCTTCACATGTTGCAATCTGGTGTTGCCGATTTGCTTTTCTGAATTTAGATATGCAGAAACTGCCGAATTCTTTTATAAGAAGATTTACTCCAGAAGAAAAAATAACGGTCTTACTGTGGTCGCATGGTCTGCTTTTTTTCACTCGGATTTCCAGGCATCAAACACAATTTCGTCTCCAGTGTTAAATCCATGTGCTTGCGGATCCGCTAGACATCCATGAATGATGCAAGCGTGTTACACACTTGGCAAATATTAATGTGCCGGTTATAATTGGCCACGTTACTTTATATTAGCAAGCGCAAGAAAAGGCAACTACATGTGCCTACTCTAACGTTCATGTAGATGTGTGTATGATTCTAAGTCGAATGCCTTACAAGGCTTTTCAGCGCAAGAACTTCCGCAATAGACAAACTGACAACGATATCCTCGATAACAATTATCAGGGTAGGCTTATATCGGTTTACTATTGTACAACTGTTTTGGGCCCCTATTATTTTTCTATAAACACTCACACCCGCACACGACTAGCTGACTTTTCCTTGCAGGCCTAGGCATGTAGTTTCGCACAGCACATAGCTAAAAATAGATCTTGAATCGACTCACATAACAAATTATGCATATTCTGGGTCAGTTTGATGTTTCCTTCATGTCTACGCTCTGGTCTATCTATGCGGGCTCTGCTCTCCTGCACCTGTTGTCATTGTTCGCAGAGCCCATAGCTCGGTCTTTGTTAGAACCTCAGCTTCTCAGTGATTTCTCAGTTGTTGGACGTTGGCCCTTGTCTCTGAAGATTTATCTGAAACCTAGAAGTGATTTTCTACGTTTTGGAAACTCCTTTATTTGTATCAACGAATTAGTCAACAGAATGATAGCTCTGGCGCAGCGACCCCCTCGGTCGCTATTTTTCTAATACTAAATAATTCGTCTTTTGGTACCATTTTTTCTTTATCGCATAACTTAACGTGTTTTAAAGGTGTCCATCATTTGTTAGACTTAATTAGCGTCACACATAGTATCAGACCCGATCCATTAATTTTCGTTTTGGATCTTTCGTCTTCTCTCGGATCGTTATCATGGTATCGCACCTTAAACTTGCTCCTAGCATTTTTCAGGCCATGCTGTTTCTAACTGGACGTACAACGGAATCAAATGCTAACAATGCATTTTGAAATATACTTCATAGACTTTCAACAACTTAGAATCATCTGAAAACAATGAAAATTAACTGGACTCTGTTAGGCATTACACGCTCGCGTCTGCAGTATGACTTCGAGTTCCTATGTCACTTACAATCATCGACATTTTCAATAGTAGTTCCGCTGACCGCCTGCATAACGATAAACAGCTTGTGCTGCACCCCTGGATTTTGGGTATAGTTTGATATATCATAGCTTGTAATACACCAATGGATTCAGCATTCATTTCTGAACAAAATGGTACATTTAGGTTTAGAAAATATCAGGACTTTTTTAAAGGAATTCTTAGAACTGCACAACTTCCATGGGCGAAGTTTGGTTGCCGATCTTGGGGGTAAAAATGTGGAGAGGAAAAAAGTGGAAGCACTGTTAAAAATATATAGTCTATTCAAGATATAAATTTATCTTGAAGCTCATAATATCCTTATGACTGTAACTAATGGGAAAGAATATGTGAGAAGTTTCCATGATCACATTCCTTCAATTTTCACATCTCCTACCCGCCTTATCGCCTCTACGATATCATACAGACCCTCGTCTTACTATCAACTCTCCAGGATAGAAACTCAGTTCATTTAATCAGTCAAACCTTAAACGCCATTAAAACGGTGTGATCAAACTATATATAAATGGATGGTCTGCAATTCACTATTAATTGGATATTTGGCATGATCAATATTACAAATTTCAGCAAAGAGCTCTCACTTCAGTCTCCTGAAAAAGAATCTATGAAATTTTTACCCGAGAATGTTATTTTGGAACATGTGACAGCTTGCGACAATAGTAATAGTAGACTAAGCAGCAGCAGCAGCAGCAGCAGCAGCAGCAGCAGCAGCAGCAGCAGCAGCAGCAGCAGTAGCAGTAGCAGTAGCAGTAGCAGTAGTAGTAGTAGTAGTAGTAGTTTTGCAGTGTAACGCCACTGTTTGATAACAAATATTATCAGCGACGCCTATTCCTTTTTTTTGATTTGGGACTGGCGCAGGGTTGCCAGATTTTGGGGAAAAAATGTCGCGAGATCTCGAAAAAAAGTCGCGAAAATCGCGAGATTTCACGACAAAAAGTCGCGAAAATCGCAAGACTATCGAGCTTTTCTACGTGCTTAACAAAAACCTGATGACCTTTTTTTAAAGTAATACGCCCGAAATCTTCAAAAAAGGTGTCTCAAAACACTGATGACTATTTTTTTGTCACCAGTCCGAAATTTTAAAAAAGGTGTCAATGATCCTTCCAAAAAACTTGTGACTTTTTTTAGTCATACGACCAAAATCTTAAAAAAAGGTGTTTAATATTTCCCATCTAAAAAAAACTCATGTGTTTGTATTTACACTTTAACGTCACTGTGAGGTAACAATGACCATCAGCGACGCCCTCCTCCTTTATCCAGGTTTGGGGCTGGCACTGGCAGAGTGCAACCAGTGGAGGAGTTAAAAAATGATGATTTTTTCTCTTAGCCATCCGTCCAAAATCTTCAAAAAGGGTGTTTAATTTCCTATCTCAAATATATGATGACTTTTGTCGTCCATCAAAATCTTCAAAAAAGTGTTCAATTTAACTTCTAAAACAAAAATGACTTTTTTTAGGCATTCGTCCGAAATCGTCAAAAAGATGTTTAATTTTACTTTAAAAAACGATGACTTTTTAGTCATCCGTTCGAAATCTTCAAACAATGGTGTTCAACTCTCCAAAGTTTAGAAAAAATATGGTCAATTAGTTGATTATTTTTTTTACCATTTTTCATTTCGGTGGGTGTTTTCATTGATTTATTTTATGCAATTTGCATCATGTGCTCGTAAATGCATAACATTTTTTCACATTTTCCATTTCGGGAGGTGTTCAAACACCCCCCCTAGCTACGGCCTTGATCAAATCTGACATACCGCAGATCGATTACAGGTAAAAGTTATACGAAATACGGCCAGCTTCGCATGACACGCAGGTCAGTTACAACAGGCTCGGTAGCTTAAAACTAATGGCCAAAGTGCTGGAACGCTCCTGATTCGGCTAAGCCAGGAGAGGGGCGATCTTATTTTCAACAGACCCGAGGCAAACAACACAACGGAAGGCGCCACTGGCAGCTAACAGAAAATTCAAATAAATGTTTGCCCTGAGCGTTTATCGACCAACTCTCTCACAACTGAGCTACGGACCCCTCCCCATAATTAGAGTTAGAGAAATGTCATCTATAGTACTTTCCAAAATAGACCAGGTGCCCGCTTACCTCGTGCATGAAAGAAGAAATTTGACGCCAATTATTGGCGGCAAATTATTGGCGGCAAATTTCTTGTAGCTTAATAGAAACGCGCCAGTTGGAAGATACATGTTGAAAAATTGACGTAAAAATTTAGATGACAAGCAATTTGGTGCTTTCGGTAAATTAGTCCGTGCTCCCTAGAGAATTAATGCCCTTTTTATTACGTAGACAACGCCACACACAACTTGTCACGGTAATTTGTATCTACAAGCGGTGAATTTATGAGATTTCAAAATGTCGCCGTGGCGACCGCGAGACAATTCAAAAGTCGCCCAAAAAGCGCGAGGTCGCGAAGACGAAATTTTCAGTCGCGAGCACTTTCAAAAGTCGCCCAATTCGCGCTTTTCGCGACGACCTGGCAACCCTGGACTGGCGCTGGAAGAGTGCGACCAGTGGCGGAGTTGTAATTCCAAAAAAGCACGCGAGGTGCATGATTGTGCTTGAGAGTCTGGATCGAGCTCAACAAAGAAAATATTGCTGATAAACCACTTGTGACGAACAAATAAAAAGTTTTCAAGTGTTTAAAAGGTTTCCAAGCATATGTGACTTTATTGCATTCGGTCTTTTACGTTTGGGTCCATCTTCACTTTGCATTAACGTTGGATATAAACAGGCTATTACTCTAACTGCATCAGTTAGAAAGTCTGAGTGCATAATAAAATGCTGTTGATACATACATGGCGTACGAGCTGTTCCTTTGATCCTTCCCCAATAAAGCAATCGAAGCTATGCCTTTTGATCAATAGCGCACGGTAGACGCTGAGTTCTCCGATGATCGAATGCAAAGAACGTTTCCTATTCGTATCCTATGATTATAATATTAAAATATTATATTCCAATTATTCTTGTCTTCGAATGTACATGCTCATGTGTGTAGAATCGTTTGTAGCTCAGAATGCGTTCTACCCCTAGGAAATTAAGTGAATGCTTACTTACTTGAATATTGTCCGGCGTTCATTCACAGTGACTTCACGACACTCTTTAGCATCCTGACAGTGCCAATCCCGAATATGGGTGAAGGGGAGGGTCACGCTATTGTTCTCTATCACGACAAAGTGTCACTGAACTGAAACTATTATTTATTATAACAAAGAACATTAGCAACAAGATCAGTGGCGGCGCCAGGATTTCAGGTTTGGGGGGGCTGAAGCCCCAAGCCTTCCTCCCTCCAAGAGACGCAACTAGAACATTTTCTTCACAGGGCGATCGCGCGAAGCAGCGAGTGCCGAATGCATGAACCAAGCACATACCGACCAAGGGTTTTACAAGAAATTGTGCAGTGGCACAAACGCGCTCCACATTGCAAGATGTAGTTGGAGATTGAGTGGGTTATTTAAACGAAGTCAGCAATAATTATTGTTGAGGTTTTTCATTTTTGGTGTATCCGGCCGCAATCCTAAATAATTAAGTTCCGAATTATCATAAACAAAGGTGTCCAACTAAGGTAGCAACAGAGAATGGGAGAACCTCAAACGCGTCCGCGTAAAGTCTATGCCATGCCCGCGCTGTACTATATCCCGAAATTTCAGTCATCTGAGCCGAGTTGGTGACCGAGCTGAGCAAAGGCGATACAGTATATACAGTGCGTGTGCACGAGTAGCTATGTGGTGCAGACAGTGAGGTAATGTAAAGTCTCTATTGTCTTTGACACACCGATATGCAAGCACTCAAAAACCACGTTGACTAGAGTTCCAAGTTATCACAATAAGAGGTGTCCAACACCGAATGAATATTCAGAAATTCCACAATACAATGGTGTGCAATTCAGTATTATCGTATAAAAAGTCAAACATGGACACAGACTCGAGATCCAAGTTGCCACAATAAAAGGTGTCCAACACAGTATTAATATTCAGAAATGTTACAATAAAATGGTGTGCAATTCAGTATTATCGTATAAAAAGCCGACCATGGACACGGACTCGAGTTCCAAGTTATCACAATAAAAGGTGTCCAACACAGCACTAATATTCAGAAATTTTACAATAAAATGGTGTGCAATTCAGTATTATCGTATAAAAAGCCGACCATGGACACGGACTCGAGTTCCAAGTTATCACAATAAAAGGTGTCCAACACAGTATTAATATTCACAAATTTTACAATAAAATGGTGTGCAATTAAGCATTATCGTATAAAAAGTCAACCATGGACACGGACTCGACTTCCAGGTTATCACAATAAAGGTGTCCAACACAGTATTAATTCTCAGAAATTTTACAAAAAAGTAATCGCAATAATGGGTGGATCCGATTTGACCAGGGTCTATGACAACAGAGCCCGTTACCCTGGACATTCAATTATAATAATCACAAATTTTAAAAAAAATCACAATAAAGGTGTCCAACAGCATTCACAGGACACTATTATAATTATCTGCCTCCATATTACTAATGACAGAAAACAGTTTAAATTCCCTTAATACAAAAATATGCATGCTTAGATTTATGCACACAATTATTTTATGTATATAATATTTATATATATATATATATATATATATATATATATATATATAATTATCTGAACACATTTTTTTTACTTCTTAGTTGACCATTATATCAAACGTAGGCCTACATACCCAGACAGTGGTGTTATACACAACAAGAATATAATAATTATTATACCGAAAATAACAAGAGCGCACACATTTTGAGGTGTGTAAGAGAAAGATGACGCAAATCTGACAACTACATGTACATTGTTGTGTCAAAGGCATTTCTGGATAAAACGCAATCTTCTGGATAACCAGTAGTCTGCAAAATTATTTTCATGCATGATGTGCAGTACAGATGCAACACTACTATGGGAGACTTTAAAAATTTCACATACTGCAGACAGTGCAGAGCTGTAAGTGTACTCTAAATAGTTCAGCTCACTTTTGGTAGGGCTGACAACTTCCATTTCATAAAGAAGAAACGGTTTACAGTGGGCAGCTACTAAATGCAACAAAACTGGTTCACTCAACTTGTAGCATTTGCTATGCAACGAATTAAATGACCTATGCAACTTAAAACATATATATATATATATATATATATATATATATTAGGGTGCCAATGAAATACACAGCAAAAAATAAAGTTTTAATTTTCTGTGGTCTCACCCTCTGAAAATGTTCCTTTGTATATGGGGGCTAATCAGGGAAAAAATGAACAAAATATATAAACATTTAGAGGATGCACCATGCTCCCGAAGTTTTATATAGTTATATGTGCCGTAATGCTATAGTTACTTTCTGACATGTTCGTCTGTCTCGATATTGAAATTTGCCAAACTCTGTAGATTGCCATCATTTCTGTTTATATCTTTGCTTTATATCAATTTTATATCATATCTATGTTTTATATTAAGTCTCTATGCTTATAACATTACTAGCAAAAGAGCAATGTGCTTGGCAAAATGGGAGAAAATGAAAAGGAAGACGTGGGAGTATGGGACAAAAGCTGCTCATAGTGCTGTAGTACGCCGAGCAAATTTCTGTCCAGGATAACGGCCTCTGTTGTCATAGACCCTGGTCAAATCGGATCCATCCATGGGACATGTTGACTTAAAGCTTGCGAAAGTTGAAGAGCGACGTTGTAAGAAAAACAGGTAACAAACAGAAAGAAAAGAGAACAATAGAGTAAGGTGTCAATAGATGACAATTCTATTGAAATTGCAGATGGCAATATAGACAGACGACAGTGATGGAGGCAATACAAATGAAGACCAAGACAGTGATGTGAAGATTCCTGTTGTAAAGAAAAGGAAGACAACAAAGCCACTAAGCATATAATTAATCCTGATTTAGCATCAACACTGCAAGGAACATGCATGTAGGTAATGGACAAACCATTTAATGCAACGCTTATCCTGGCAGCTGCAGCCTCATCTATATAGGTCACAGGCCATCGGAATCAATTCTTAACTGTCAGTACCTGCAACAGTAGGCTATCATCCAAGAGATGACTATAAGTAACTGTTGTTGCAGTTGTCGCTGTTGTTTATAAGAAATGAACCTTTGGCCAGTAATGCAGGTATCCATATAACACACCTGAAGCTTACGACAGGACACGATGGGTGGGACATTTTTTAAGCAATCCTAAAATTTATTTGTTTCGCCCACAATTTCGTTTGGCAGCTTCTGAGCTGCCTGGGCTTAACAGTTTAACATGATTGTGATTAGACATTTAAACTATAATTATCTCATATCATGGCACACATGCACATCATCCACATCTGCACCACGAAACGACTTACATATATTGTAAGATCTTGTAGTCTAACACAATTCGGCGGCTGTTCACAAATTATGATACCTTAAGAAAAATTAATCTTTGAAACTGAATAACAATAATATTATACACCTTTGAAATGATTCTTCACGGTGCTATATATTTAATGTGCGCTTCACGCAAACATTGACTAATTAAAAAGGGCCGTTACCATTGATACCTTAGGAAGTCTACGAAACCGATAAGCAATAATGCGATCGAAAAGATGTAATGCGTTCTTAATGGCATGGTCGTTCATAGTCCGGCGTTGAATGAGTTATCGAACATGACAATATTAGATTTAAAAAGCTAAATTTACTAAAATGTAAAGTGAATTAAATCCATCGTGACGTGAAACAAACTCAACGCTATCTTGTTGAAGTTAAATTTCGCCATATATAGCTGCTCTTTGCAAGAACTAGAACTGCTCTCTTGCCCCGACATCGGGAGTTTGCCTTGGTTGGTCCCTCCATTTGAAATGACTCTCCTTCCTCCCGCACTAAGGGTCAAACAAATGACTCGCTTTCTTTATATATAATTCCTTAATACCATTTCTTCATGTTTGGAGGGGTTTCCATATTGAGAGAATCTCAATTACCTGTATAGGAATGGCGCGATAATTTTATAATGAATTCATAGATACGAGATGCCATCCATTTTCAAGCATACAGCAACTCTACGAATCGCCTTTTACTTGCTGTTGTTTAACTACACTGTCATAATTATAATAATATTACAGGTGATTAATGTCGCTCTCCACCTTTCGCTATGCTGGGTTCATCACTTATAATTGCGAAAACCGGTTGTTTCCATCCTGATAAAACTCTTTTAGCTATGTTTTAAAGGTGTCCAATGCCATTTATAGCGTCCTATCCAATTCGATAGGAATAAGGTTCTCAACTTTTTCCGCACGCGACACACTAAAACTTGAATGTTGCCAGGGGCGGATCCAGGGGGGCAATCCGGCCATTCCCCCCATTTCAAATCACCATGGGACGTGCCCTCCCCATCCATGGTGGCCCAAAAAATTTCAGGGTGTCAGTCATGCACAGGAGAATTAATGTATAAATGTAATTAAAATCTATAATAAAAATAATATATATATATATATATATATATATATATATATAACTAAGTAATCAATAGGCCTAATAAAGTGAAAGTGCAGTTAATCTCATTGTTACATAAAGTATGCCAAATAGCAGAATAAACATATCGATAGTCATTTATATATCATTCGTGTAATAAAAACTTTTCTAGTTAATGTATCAGCATATGGAATCTCCCGTTTGTGTGATCGAGGGCGGAGGGAGTAGGTAACATTCTTTATAGGAGGCAACAGGCAATTAAGAACATGGCTAGGATTGTAAAGCACAGATGTAATTATTATATTGGTTTAAAGAATGTCGGGATTGTGAAAAGAAATATTACCTATGGAAGGCATTTCTTGTAATATAAGCGATTATTTGAAGCGAAATTGACTTAAAACAATCTATAGTATTTAAATAAATGGGACTTTATAGACTTGTCACGCATGCTATTTTACAATTAAGATGACAAGGAACCCAATTCGGGTTACCGATCGACCGATTGTACAACAGATTACTTTTGTTCGAATGATTTGATGCAGATTGAACAATATTTAAGTGCAATTTTTTGACTAAAATGTCTGAATAAATTATGTTTAAACATATCGCTGTATGCAAAGTGAGTTATTTGCACACCTCGAAAACGATAAAATAAACAGTTATAAATAAATAAGATATTGGCTCCAAATAATTCAACTTAGATGGCTTTGTGCAGATTATGGGACAAAAACTAAGAGAAAGCAGTTTCGTTTAATCAATGGCTGCTGAACGTGAAACGAAAGACTCATTGAGGTGGATTCTAGCCGCAATATCCTTCAGCATTAATCCCTTTAGACTTAGTGATGATAGGATTTAAAAACAATGAAGTAAATTTATTTTTAAAAAATGTAATGAACAAACTGACGACGTTTTATTACTCATTTTGCCAACGCCATCTGCCGATTGGAAGGTTGAGTGGACCTATTGGAGGTTAGTTTTTATTATTATGCAACAGTTTAACGACATCATATAACTACAAAGGTTGTTGACGTTTTTAAAGTTTGATGTATTGCAGCTCACTTTTGTTTAACTGTTCAGCAGTTTCTGTTTGTACTTTCTTTTTCTTTGTTTTTTTCTTTTTGTTCTTTTTTTGTTCTTTTCTTTTCTTCCTGAATTTGACTAACCGCCTTTCATGACGATAGTGTTCACCAAGTGGCCGTAGTCGATCCTCTTTTATACATGCATCACTATTTATTATTTAGCATATATGCAAAATTATGCCCACGTGAATTTATATATATATATATATACAGGGTGGGCCAGCATAAATGTCCCGACTTTGCACGCGTTTAACTTCGCCAATGTTTAACATTTATTTATACTTTATGCATCAAATTAAAGGTATTTCACTCTAGTATTATCTCTAAAAAGGTCGAACTGATACCAGTCTCGGTTTTAATTATATGCCCGGAACAGCGCTAGCTACCATATTTTGCTGTCATTTGTGACGCAACCTGGCGCCGTTGACAGACGATGATCGCGTTTCGATCTTAATTTTACGAACTGGTAAGGGATTTAATTCGTTTGAAATGATTAACGAATATTCTAACAGAGGATGGAATAAACAATACCTTGTATTATCTGCTACGGAAAATTAATAAAACAGGACTTTCTACTTGCAAACCATGGGAATCGGAGCGCACGGCGCTCACATCCGCTAACATTGCTCGTGTGTCCGCGTACATTTGCAGTCAAGACAATGACCAGGGCAGGCCCTGCATGCAAATTCAGCGCAAAACAGGCCGTCTTAGAAGCACTGAATAGCGTATTGGAAAAGATTATAGACCTAAAGTTAAAGTAATTTGTCGACGAGAAGTCCCACGAACTCTCCAGCTCTTACGCAAAGAAACGACTGGCAGCGTGCAAGCGTCTGAAGTAGCGCATGGCAGTGCACGGCTGTTGGCAAAATTGAAAGGACGCGGTTTTGCGATTAGAATATATTCATGGTAGGGACCCTACAAACACTCAAAATGATCGTGTCTACGCGCGTTTTAGCAAAAAACGATAGAATTTTCCCGGGAAACGGCGTCATAATGCGTCAGTAATGACAAAAACCGGTAGCTAGCGCTGATCCAAGTATATAATTAAAACCTAAACTAGTATCAGTTCGACTTTTTTAGAGTTAATACTAGAGTGAAATACCTTTAATTTGATGCATCAAGTATAAATAAATGTTAAAAATTGGCGAAGTTATACGCCTGCAAAGTCGGGACATTTATGCTGGCCCACCCTGTATATATATACATATGTCACCATAATTACATATGCCTTTATTTCTTTATATACAAATGAGCACATGAACACATGTGCACACATATGTATTGTCATTATGTACACTTATGTATTATTTTCATTAATTTAGACATTTTCATGAAGTTCACATGACATAAAATCTAGGCCTACTTAGTTTGATTAACATCAATTCTTATGAGTTATCATTTCATGAAGTTCACATGACACAACATCTACTTATTTAGATCAACATCAATTCGAAACATTTCTCATAATCTCATATTTATATTTATATTTATATGGAGGTTAGTGGGAAGCGGTCCCGCTTATGTACGTGCGCTCTTCATTCATGCCAGAATTTGACCAGTGCCGCACCCCCCCCCCCCCCCCCCCCCCTAATGACGAGCTTCAATTCATGGCACTGAGTAATCGTGAGTAGTATTTGCAGTTTAACGTCACTGTGTGATAACAAAGACCATTAGCGACGCCCTCCTTCTTTATCCGGGCTTGGGACTGGCACTGGTAGAGTGCAACCAGTGGCGGAGTTTATAATTGTGAGTGAAGGACTTGTGTCTCAAGATCTTGTAAAAGTTGATTGAATACTTGTTATTATTCCAAAGTTTAACGTCGTCCTATGGCATCAATGGCCGTTGACGACAATAAAATTTGATTGAATACCTTCCGCGTCCAACTCTTATATTGTTTTGGATGACACCGCTTTAAAGGTCATCGACTATTGTTGTGAGCGAAAGACTGGTTGCTCAAGCTCCCTACACAGTAACCATCTATGCATGTATGTGCAATAGTTATAGCGCCCTTTAAGATAGCTACTCAGGAGCGCTCCCGAATACAGCGGAGACACAGAATCGGAGTTTCACGCGGAAGCGCTGAGCAATTATTGTGAGTGAATGACATGCCCACGGTCCGTACGTGACGACTGAAGTGGAGCTGGACGATTGAACCGTAACTTACAAGCTAGCGTTTGAAAGCAATGGACTGACTTGTCCCACCACGTGTAATAATTGCAACCACACAAATTTAACACCTTTACAAATAGTTGTTTCAGGTCCTTAAATAACTGAATGTCGGCCACTGTGATTGCACAATGAGTCACATGTAGTGTACAGTGCTTCTACACTGTGAGCCATAAAAAACCGTGCCACTTTATGTTTAGCTATATCTCTGTCATTTCTTTATCAATTTTTACACTTTTTGCATTATTTTAAACAGGAATCAATACTCTAAAGAGCAGAAATAAACATTATCGATTTCATCCTACATGTATGTTAAACTTGTCTTGCGAAACTGAAGACGCTAAAAAAACACGTGAGAATCGATCAATGCTGCATTTTTACTACTTAAATGCAAACAATTTTTCAGTGCCTTTATTTGTTTAAAGTTTGTGTTCAAAATGACTTCCTTTATCACGTACACATTTTGCCAAGCGACGTCGCCCCTGATCAATTGCAGTGTCAATAAGTTGTTGTTCCAGATCGTTCCAGAAGGAAACGAGACACTGCCGAGATTGACGATTCGCGGTGGTCAGTTCCTGAGCCCGTCGTCTTTTTAAGCATTTCAGTTCCAAATCGTTATGAATGATGCGTCTGACCGTCGTTTGTGTAAGATTCAGCTCTCTCGCGATTTGTCTGGTTGAAAGATGTGTTTTAGGCTTGTCTTCCTGGCTCTGAACCAATTCATTGACAGCGGCGATGTTATCTTCAGTTCGCGACGATTTTGGCCGACCACTTCCCGCAGCGCGTTCAACTGAACCGATAGTTCTCAACTTTCGCAGAAAGTCATCTAATGTTCTTCTTTTCCAATTCTTGTTCGGAAACTCCTTAATTAATCGTCTAGAAGAATAATTTTTGCATTCCCGCAGATTTTTAATTAAAATTTTATCCTCATAGCTCAACATTTTAAAATTTTAACTCAAATTTTCAACCATCAACTTTATTTACATTATGCTGCGAAACGGATATGACGTCATCGCGCAAGTAAATAAGTAAATCGTAGAGATTTAATTTTTCTTTCAAACGACATAAAAAGATATAAAATTGTTAAAATATCGACCGAGATATAGCTAAAAATAAATTGGCACGGTTTTTTATGGCTCACAGTGTATAGCATGGGTTCACACCATTTCGAAGGTGTCTAAAAATTACCGTTACATGGCAAGAGCTCTAACCATATGGGACACCCAGTGGAGTAGTTGGCGAATATCTGCCACCATGGGGCCAGGGTGGGGCGGCTTTTTGGGGAGGTGGGGAATATCCCGAAAACCAAAATTTCACGGGTGAGTTAGTTGTGGCGTTTTGTTGGGTGGGTGGGGTGCTGAGTGAGGGAGGGGTGGGGGAAATTTTCACGAAAACGGGTGGCACACCGGTGGAGAGGTCGGAGTGTGGTGGGGTGTTGTGTGAGTAGTGGGTGGGAGGGAATATTTTTCCCGAAAACCAATATTTCAGGGGTGGCGTACCGGCGGAGGTCGAATTGTTGTAGGGTACTGCTGGGTGGGATTGGGGCCGGGTGGGGTGAGGGTGGGAGGTTGGGTGGGGTGGGGTGGTGACTCAGTGCCCGTGGGTATCTATAGCTCAATGGCAGAGCACTGGTTAGTTCGAACCTGATTTGGAAATCTATTTATCAAGTTGTGCATATTGTAATTGCAATTGTAATCGTACATTTATATAGCGCCACTTCAAGAGAACTCCTCAGAGGCGCTCCCGACCTGACACCTAACCACAATCAAAGAGAATGGTTCTCAAACGCTTGCGGAAAAGGGGCAAAGAAATACAAAGAAGTTCATTGCGGAGACTAATAGGTAACTTATTCCAGAAAGACGGACCAACCATAGCAAAGCTTCTATGTACCACAGTGGAAGATCGAGCCCTAGGGACAACCAGGTCACCATGCGTAGCAGAACGAAGGAATCTACGGCCTGGGATGGACAGCACAGATACACAGAGTTCCATAAGATAGATCGGAGCTTGGCCTGCTAGGCATTTACGCATGAACATTAAAATCTTAAACTCAATACGTTTTTGCCTTGGCAACCAGTGCAGTTCTTCCCGTATAAAACTTGATATATGCCCAAACTTTGGTATGCCGCCAATCAGGCGGGCCGCAGCATTAAGAACAGATTGCAACTTATTAATGCGTGAAAGTGTTAAGCCCGCATAGATGGCACTACCATAGTCAACTCTCGTGCATATAAATGCATGCATCAGAGTAGTGGCAGCTTTGGTTGTAAGCAGGGTTGCCAGGTCGTCGCGAAAAGCGCCAATTGGGCGACTTTTGAAAGTGCTCGCGACTGAAAATTTCGTCCCCGCGATCTCGCGCTTTTTGGGCGACTTTTGAATTGTCTCGCGGTCGCCACGGCGACATTTTGAAATCTTATAAAATTCACCGCTGTAGATTAACTTAAAATTACCGTGACCAGTTGTGCGTGGCGTTGTCTACCTAATCAGGGTTGCCAGGTCGTCGCGAAAAGCGCGAATTGGGCGACTTTTGAAAGTGCTCGCGACTGAAAATTTCGTCCTCGCGACCTCGCGCTTTATGGGCGACTTTGAATTGTCTCGCGGTCGCCACGGCGACATTTTGAAATCTTATAAAATTCTCCGCTTTAGATTAAAATTACCGTGACCAGTTGTGCGTGGCGTTGTCTACCTAATGACAAAGCATTAATTATCTAAGGAGCACGAACTACTTTACCGAAAGCACCAAATTGCTTGTCATCTAATTATTTTGGTTTTCATCATGTATCTTCCGACTGGCGCGTTTCTATTAAGCTCCAAGAAATTTGCCGCCAATTATTGGCGTCAAATTTCATCTTTCATGCACGAGGTGCGCGGGCACCTGGCCTATTTTGGAAAGTACTATAGATGATATTTCTCTAACTCACATTATGGGGAGGGGTCCTTAGCTCATTTGATAGAGGGGGGGTCCGTAGCTCATTTGATAGAGCGTTGGTCTATAAACTGAGTAGTCATTATCGCGACCCGGGTTCAAGCCTCGCTCAGGGCAAAAATTTATTAGAATTTTTCTGTTAGCTACCAGTGGCGCTTTCCGTTGTGTTGTTTGCCTCGGGTCTGTTGAAAATGAGATCGCCCCTCTCCTGGCTTGGCCGAATCGGGAGCGTTCCAGCACTTAGGCCATTAGTGTTAAGCTACCGAGCCTGTTGTAGCCGACATGCGTGTCTTGCGAAGCTGGCCGTATTTCGTAATCGATCTGCTGTCTGTCAGATTTGATCAAGACCGTAGCTGGGGGAGGGGTGTTTTTGGTGTTTGAACACCTCCCGAATTGGAAAATGTGAAAATAATGTAATGTATTTACGAGCACATGATGCAAAGTGCATGAAATAAAGCAATGAAAACGCCCACTGAAATGAAAAATGGTAAAAAAAATTAACTAATTGGCCATATTTTTCTAAAATTTTGGGAAATTGAACATCAGTGTTTGAAGATTTCGAACGTATGACTAAAAAAGTCATCTGTTTCTTAGAAGGAAAATTAAGCACCTTTTTGAAGATTTCGGACGGATGGCTATAAAAGTCATTAAGCTTTATAAGCTTTTAGCTTTTTCCGGGCTTCCTGTTGCTCAGAGACCGTTTCTGTATCTACTACTTGTACACAATGTCATGTTCTTTTGTTTCTTTGGCAATAAATAAATAAATTAGTATTTTAGAAGGGAAATTGAACACTTTTTTGAAGATTTTCGATGGACGACAAAAGTCATCATTGATTTGAGATAGGAAATTGAACACCCTTTTTGAAGATTTTGGAAGGATGGCTAAGTGAAAAAGTCATCATTTTTTTAACTCCTCCACTGGTTGCAATCTGCCAGTGCCAGCCCCAAACCTGGATAAAGAAGGAGTGCGTCGCTAATGGTCTTTGTTACCTCACAGTGACGTTAAAGTGCAAAAACGAACACATCAGTTTTTTAGAAGGGAAATTAAACACCTTTTTTGAAGATTTCAGTCGTATGACTAAAAAAAGTCATCGGTTTTTTCGGAACGGTCATTGACACCTTTTTAAAATTTCAGACTGATGACACAAAAATAGTCATCAGAGTTTTGAGAAATTTTTTTTGAAGATTTCGGACTGATTACTTTAAAAAAAGGTCATCAGGTTTTCGGTAACTGAAGTTTTTAAACACCCGCCGAAAAAATTCCAGGCTACGGTCTTGTCAATAAACGAATATTATTATTATTATTATAGTATTGAAAGTGTGTGAAATACGTTAAATTATACAACAAGAATTGGAACGACTCCCAGATTGTGAAGGTAGGTTCGATCACTCCCAATTCACTGCAATAGCCTACATAGACCTAACCATTATATACATGTACGATTCATTTATGGTTTGTAAACCCATTTTGGCCGCAACTAGAAATTGCAATGAAATTCATTACTGAATGCAAAAATACTTAATGTGTAACAGACTCCCTGAAAGACTCATGACACCATTAAATCATTAGTGACGTGTTTTTTGCGACATGCTGACTGTCCAGTGTCCAGTGATCCCTCCGGCGAGGACAAGGCGTTTTGTAAGGCATGTAGACAAGCTCGATAATCTCGCGATTTTCGCGACTTTTTTCGTGATAATCTCGCGATTTTCGCGACTTTTTTTCGAGATCTCGCGACAATTTTTTTCCGAAATCTGGCAACCCTGGTTGTAAGTGAGCGACGTACCGAGCGAATTTGACGAAGATGGTAGAAGCAAGTGCGACACACATTCCTCACGTGATCAGAAAGGGTCAATTCCTGGTCCAATGTCACACCCAAATCACGCACATTGGTAGAAAAAGTCATGCCAGGAATGCAATGTTGCAAATTTTGCATATCAATTTTAGAAACTTTCACACGACTTCCAACCCAAATAAATTGTGTTTTACCAGGATTTAGCCTGTGAGCCACCACCACGCTGGCGATGCATACATAAGGCTTGGGAGTGGCACTGTTAGAGTTGGAGCAGTGGCGGTGTATGCGTATGCATGTGTGCATGTGTGTGTGCGCATACGTATGTGTGTGTGTGTTGTCGTTTAATGCAGCACTAGCTAGGCTCCGTCAGTTATGTTTCCTCCCAATAAACGGCGTCCCTCTCGCCTGTACTGAATTAATATCGTTATTGTCAATCGTTTTTGAGGTGTGCTAAAAAACATCATTTTGTTACTAATGTTTTTCAGCACCATTGATCCGATGACGTTGACCTCTTCACCTCCTCGCCACGATGTAATTCCAACGATCATGGAACATACGGCAGGATTAGAACAGAAACTCTATCCTCACATTCATTGATCGTCTAGCGTTTACAACTGAGCTCGAACGATGGTGGCTTACGATAAAAAAAGTACGAGACCAGTCAATCTGCGATTGAAATCCAGTCTGGTTTAATCAATGTTAAAAGACTTCGCCTTGATTAATTTTTATCCAGTGACTTCAGTGCGTCTGCTCAGGTTAATTGAGAATATTCTTACTTACTGTTATAACCAAACTAGAAGCAACCTAGTACTCTTCCGACTTGCATGACTTTTTCCAGAGGATTTTTTACTATACCTCTTTTAAGGAGTTAAGGTTTCTTATAAATATCTTTACAGAGCAGTTAACCTTTCTTAAAAGCCCGTTTGAGATCGCTAACTTATGCACATAGTTTAATAAATAATAGAGGTGTCAGAAACTAACAGCTCAAAAATATGTACCATTGAAAAACTCGCAATAATCAATCAAAAATCAATCAACCAATCAGTCAATCATTCAAACATAATTTACACAGAGCCTTTTTATTGTTCGCTTCTTGACAGCGATGTGATCAATTACCTTAACCTTTAAGTACTTGGTATGATCGAACTCACCAAGAGAGTAGAGACGGAGGCTGGAAGTGCGGGACTGCCGATAAACGCCGCTAAATCAAAACTCATGAGAGTCGGGCACTGGGAAACGACGCGGGAAATAAGGGCCGGAGGAGAGAATATTGGCGAAGTCGACGACTTCGGCTATCTGGGAAGTGTCATTGCAAACAACGGCAGCTGCGACAAAGGGGTCAGATGCAGGCTGGGAAAGGCAATGTTTGGAAGACTTAGCAACATGTGGAGAAACAAGTTACTAAGCGTACACAAGGCCGTAGCCAGGATTTTATTTCGGGGAGTGTTTCACCAATTTTCCTTTAACTTAAAAAAACTACATTTCCCATTTCGGGGGGTGTTTTCATGGTTTTATTTAGTGCTGTTGTTCGATTAAAAATTTTAATCGAAATTAATCGCGCGATTAATTTTTTTAATCGCAATTAACTGCAAATTAATCGCAATACATTTCCTTCAAATATACTAATCTTTCTATTTTCTAAGAACCCTTGAAGCATAAAATATTAATGACTGAATGCATGCTTTCTATTGCAAACATATTTGATAACCTTTGACTTAGGCCTATTAAATTTCTGCATTTAATTTATTGAACAGTTTTGTATGACAGACAGAATTGAAACACTGTTCATAACAGTCAACTGCTCAAAATCCGTTAATTTTCCTTAAATGCTCCTAAAAACAAATAATAAAATCTTTTTGTTATTATTGCGCGTTATTTCTGCGCGCATTTGTCATACGTGCTTTTGTGACTGCCCGCATTTCTCTGCGCGCATTTCTCTGCGCGCATTTATCTGCGCGCCTTTGTCCTGCGCGCTTTTGACGGGTCACCCTTTTCATTATTCTTAGAGTGTATGTTTGTATGTACGTGTGTATGCAGGTAGATAGATAGATAGATAGATAGATAGATAGATAGATAGATAGATAGATAGATAGATAGATAGATAGATAGACCGATAGACAGATAGACAGATAGACAGATAGACAGACAGATAGACAGACAGACAGACAGACAGACAGAGAGAGAGAGAGAGAGAGAGAGAGAGAGAGAGAGAGAGAGAGAGAGAGATAGAGAGATAGAGAGAGACAGAGACAGAGACAGAGACAGAGAGAGACAGAGACAGAGACAGAGACAGAGAGAGAGAGAGAGAGAGAGAGAGAGAGAGAGAGAGAGAGAGAGAGAGAGAGAGAGAGAGGGAGAGGGAGAGGGAGAGGGAGAGAGAGAGAGAGAGAGAGAGAGAGAGAGAGAGAGAGAGGGAGAGAGAGAGAGAGAGAGAGAGAGAGAGAGAGAGAGAGAGAGAGAGAGAGAGAGAGAGAGAGAGAATGGAATGGTCGTATTTGCTATCTTTAGACACCGTTTTACGGTTGCAAAACTATAACAATAGTTAAAAATGGCGGCCATTTTGGACGCCATCTTGGTTTTCAGAGAGAGCCTCTGATGGATTGTTTGGTGCTTTTGATATGCTATTCTACTCATTTTCCTTCACTTATCCTGAAAATTTCAGCTTGTTACGAGCATTTTCCAGGTGATAATTAATTACCTTTTTAAAAGACGGCCATCTTGGACGTCATCTTGGTTTCCACAAAGAGCTCCTGAAGGATTGCTTGGCACTTTTGGTATGTTATTCTACTCATACTCCTACACCTATCCTGAAAATTTAAGCTTGTTACGAGCTTTTTCCAGGTGATGACTAATGACCTTTGGAAATGGCGGCCATTTTGTACGCCATCTTGGATTTCGGAAAGAGCTCTTGACGGATTGTTTGGCACTTTTTGTATCTCATTCTACTAATATTCCTACACCTATCCTGAAAATTTCAGCCTGTTATGAGCTATTTCAACATTTTGATTTGATGTTCCTGGAAAAATTCCATTGGGAAAAAACTGGAAAAAATTTTCCCATTTTTTCAACTGGCACTATGTCACATTTTTCTTAGAATTTCTTCCTGAACTCAAAAATATCTTTCTTTTGCTTGTAGCACCAAAATGCACAATTTTTCGCTAACATCCCGGACTATTATATAATCATTTATTTTCATTCTCAATGCAGTAACTCATGTAGGTATTCTCGTCCTCCAAATCACTTGAGGGCAGAGACAGAGACAGAGACAGAGACAGAATGGATGGGTCGTATTTGCTATCTTTAGACACAAGTTGTAAGCTTGGCGACCACAAAGCAGCCATTTTTCAAAATGGACGACCAATCTACATATTTTTAAAGATCTTAGCTTCTATTTCTCTTAGAATCGTCATCTTGGTGCCTAAACATACATTTTTGGGGGTAAGAATTCCAATAGAGCCATCTAAAACTTGCTATGGACTCAGTGGCGGCCATTTTTCAAAATGGCCGATCAAAATAGTTTTGTTCAATATCTCAGCATTCACTTCACTTCACTCAAAATCGTCAACTTGATGCCTAAACATACATTCGTAGGGGCAAGGACTCCATTGGGCATATAAAACATTCTATGGCCTCAGTGGCGGCCATTTTTCAAAATGGCCGACCAGAATGTTTTTTCAATATATCAGCATTTAATTAACTTAGAATCGTAATTTTGGTGACTAAACATACATTTTTAGGGGCACGGATTCCAATGGGGCCAACTAAAACTTCCTATGGCATAAATGGCGGCCATTTTCCAAAATGGCCGACCATACTGATTTAAAAAAATTTTTCTTAATAGTTTTAGAGCTAAACGAAAGATTATAGATAGGGCGATAGTTTTGACAGACATGCTGGTCAAGATTAGCTTTCTTAAGAGTAGTCAAAGATTGCATCGACGCTAGTAGCATCAAATGATCCGCCTCTGGGTAGGAGCACGGCGGCTGAATATTGGTATTGCCAGCTTATATGCGAATATGGATAGCAGTACACTGTACAGTACTGTACTCGATGTTATGATTTAGACACCTCTTTTAAAGTTTCCCATAATTTTGCTGTAGAAATGAATGTTTTCTTGTTATAAGAGGACTGGCTCGCATGGCTACACCGGTAAGGTCGATGGCCGCGCGTCATACGCTACTCTGTGAAATAGAGCGTACGGGCCGTGGTTCGATACCCGAAGGTGGCTATTTCAGAGATTCAAATCTCGGGCTAGCACGGTCCGTTCACGGGGACCTAAATGGCGTGGCGACACTAAATATCTCTGATATGACAGTGTCGTTAAACATGTAACGGCAGGCTGTTATAAGAGGAATGATAAAGTAATACTCGTGTCTATATAACTTTGCTAACTAAAACTACAGTGTAATCAAAAAAATCGCTTTTTATTATGAGAAAGACTAATTATAATTATAACACGAGTAACGCGAGATAAGAAATAGGTTTTGAGGAGAAATTGAGATGTAGGTACTTTTCTGTAAATAATGGAGATACGTGAATTGGATGGACGATATTCAATAATTGTGCGGAACCTATGGTGGCAAAGATCGATTCAAGATCTGCGTCCAAGGCTTATTTAACATGTACTGAAAACTTTTAAAAGGTATCTATTGTGCTGGATTTGTTGATAAACATTGATGATTTCCACCGATTTGTTGCACGTCAATGACTCTCTGCCACGCTTCAGCAATTCATCGAGTTTCGAGATTCGGGTGAGTGACTCTTTCTTTATCGATTCAACTGCCGCTCGTGATCGTGCGACATCCCATCTAACACGAAATCAGAAAAGACTATAACATGTAAAGCTATAATTATGTAAAATGAACTCATCGAGCATAACAGAAGCAGCAATGCAATTAATTGAACACATTTTATGGCTTATACAAAAACTATTATATATATATATACAATTATAATTATAATTATAATTATATATTTGAAACGCCTACGTTGAACAATGATTTCAGAACAATTTATCCATCTCTTTTATTAAGACTTCAGATAGGTATGGTGCATGTTTCATTTGCGATAATTTGTTTAGACCTTCTGTCCAGAAAAAAATTGTTATAATTTAACAAATTTTGTACTTGTACACGGTGGATATTGAATTTGAAGGTGTTTAGTCAAACGTAACCGACTATAAAGAAACTTAGTTGCACGTTGCTAATTGGATGCTATAACATACATGTATTTGCAACGATTTCTTATCAAAGAACGTCACAGTAGAATCACCTTACTAATGAAAAACAAAAACCAAACATAGAATTAATCAAACAGTCGATTAGCTTTTTTTACAACCATGTCAAGCAAATCGGGTCCTATTCATTCCACTGCAACTCGGCTGCAAAAATGAAACCATGAAGGGATAAAGATAAAGAATCTCGCACTCTGTTAACTAAATTGATCCTCCAATCTCGGTTCATACTTATATGCATTGATATGTATTATAGTTTACTGAATAGCTAATTGCCTATGAAAGTTCGGATTATCGCTCATTCAGGGATATCACATGATTGCTTAGACCCAATTCAAGGATTCTCTGCGGAAAGTCCCAGGATTCCTAAATGCAACCGTAGTAAAGGATAGGCGGCACATCACTCCGCTTTAAAACGCAAATTTCTCAGCAATGATACACAATTGTTTAAAAACAGCCTGGAGTTTTTGAGTTGAGTGACATACAAAGCAATCGACCTAACTGTATAATTTAGCGGCCACTGACCAGATTTCTTGAAAATAGTCTTTAAAGTTGACGAATTTAACATGGGTTTACATATGACCAAGAAGCGCCTCCCTGACAGGAAGTCACGTGTGTTTCTCCGTCGGCCATAGACCATTAACTGAAGCTTTACATATCCAGTAAACTAAAATAATACATATCAATGCTTATATGGCTATATGTCACTGTATCTTAGAGGTGTTTAAGCCGACCGCGCTAACCAACTATTATGCACAGTATTGTATTTAAACATTTACATGTATAAAGCGCCTCTAGTAGGGTTAACCGTTCAGATGCGCTCCCAGTGCGCAAGACCCCGCGAGAAGAAGCAGGTTTTGAGAAGAGACAGAGCAGAGGAGAGTCTGGCAGAAAGAAGCGTAGAGCGAACAGAAGGAGAAAGAGCATTCCAGAGAGAAGGACCAATTGAGACAAAAGATCGAGACTGAGCCATAGCAGTTCTAGACCGAGGAACCAATAGGTCAAGTATGTTGGATGAGCGAAGCGGACGATGGGAGGAAGCTGAGTGAGGACGAAGTAAAGCACTAGTCAGATATTTTGGGGCAAGACCCCGTTGAGACTTTAGGATCAGAGTTAGGATCCTGAACTGTGCGCGAGCACGTAGAGGAAGCCAATGAAGTTCATCAAACATAAAGGTAGAGATGTGAGAGTACTTGGGAAGGCGGGCAATCAATCTAGCAGCTGAGTTGAGAACTGACTGATTCGGTGAAAGACGAACTTTAGGAAGACCAATGAGAAGAGAATTGCAAAAGTCGATTCGAGAACATATAAAAGCATGAACCAAGGTAGTGAAGATGGAGGAGGAGACAGAGCGACGAATGACTCTGAGTCGTCTTAAATGAAAATATGACGAGCATGTCAGATTGGAAATAATTATGCTCGGTAAAGGTAAGAGAGCAATCAAGTACTACACCAAGATCACGCACACTTGAAGAGAAGGAAAATAATGGGAATTTTTCAGAGAGAAGAATAAGATCAAGCTTATGGAGCTGCTGAGGAGTACCTAACCAGATAAATCGAGTCTTTGAGGTATTAAGCGAGAGGCGATTAGAGGACATCCATGAGTGGAGATGATTAGTGAGAGATTCAATAAGCCCAACTAGAAGCAGCTGGGAAGAGGAGGGACCATGGACATCATCAGCAAAGAGATGTCCAGCAGATCGGAAAAAGAGTAGAGTGTCCCATATGAGAGTTTTTTTAACTTTTAAACACAAGACTGGCCAGGACACATGAAACAGCGTATTAAGGTGCCTTATTTAGGTGTAATTCAGATTTTTATCTAGTGACCGTAGCCGTTTATTGACAGAGCATCGACCAGGTACAACATAGCAGCAATCAGTACAAACACACCATATCACTGACGCAGGAGAGGTCATTTAATTTGGCGCTATATAAATACTTAGGTTTTTGGTCTGTTAATTTACGTAATATGGTTCGACTCTGTTGAAGCGTAAAAGAATCTCAGCAGTAGCGTGTTTGTGTGGTTAAGTTTAACAAGTGACGGATTTTATAGACACCTTTAAAACAATGTCACATGTGTAATAAATATATAAATGTATCCATCCGTGCTGTTATTCGCTTAGTCGCCGTAAATTTACACACGATTGCAGAAAAATCGTTAACGTGAAACTAATAAAAGAAACAAGATTAAGTTGCAATGATTAGTGCGATGTCTTGTGGGTCTACCTCTATCCACTGCGTATCCACCTTCGACAAGTTTTTCACCCACAATAATTGTCTGTGAAGAAGGCAACGGGAAACCACATCTCACTCATCCCATCCGCATAAAGTCATTGAACGTACCTTCGGGTAAATTACTCATTATCATCGACAAATATACGTAATCGTGCAATGATAATTACACGAAAATCACAAAATTCAATTCATGGGCAATTAGTTTAGTGATCCAAAGAAACAAAGCAACTTAAATTTGCAATAATATTGAGACACAAAACACACATGTAATCGTTGCAGTGATCTGTTGTTAATAGTCATAATTATACGGGAGCAACTTTTTTTACCCAAAAAGAGTAATCCCGCTAGATGGAGTCCTAATTACAGAGATTAACTTGATATACATCGGACAGCATGTCACTGATGCGACCGTCAGAACCTGATCAGTTCAGGTCACAACAGATGAGAGATGCTTCATCAGCCTCGACACAGATGAACAATACGATGGTGGCAAGGTCATCGAAGAAGTCACCGATTGGACCAAGTGGAGGATACATGTTAACCATGATTATTGAAGAGGGTCCTTTACCTAGTCGCACTAGCTGAACTTCACATGATGAGGTGCAGAGTCTTTCTGATTGAGGGTGGATGTTGACATCTAACGCACCGGTAGATCTTTATATAGCAGCTAGACCCCGCAAGCTACTGATCGATGAACGGAGAATCCTTCTGGTTCAGTGTCAAGTTTAATGCAATCAGGCGTGTCTGGTCATTAAATCCATGTTTCACAAAGAGCAAGTATGTCCAACCGCTCGTCTCTCATAAGATCATGAATGATGTCAGATGGCTGAACGGATGTTAAAGATACCGACGTGGGTGTTGGTTTTGAGGATTATTATTAGGCTGTTACTTTGCCAATGTCAACCGACAGCAGCAGCAACCTCACCAATGTCACCACGTGTAAATAGATCAATGAGGATTCGCTGCAATTGCGGAATATATAACATCATGAAGTCCGTTTTCAAGGTGTCTTATGAATGCGACAGTTTCCTTCGTGTACATACATTCGAACGTCTTTGTTTTCGCTGAAGACGCTGAGCTCGAAGTTGGATGACTTGCAGCGACTTCATTACGATGTACGGCTTAGCATTGCAGAATGCAGTCATCGAAGTCGAGACGCTCGAGATCTCGTGTAGAACGAGGATATTTATTGCGTATCTTAGAGTAAACAAAACATGGATGGCCAGGGTTTAACGACAGCTTATGACAACAGAACCTACACCGTGTATGCAAACGTGCTTTCTAGGTATACAAACTCTTTAACATTTTCAAGCATTTCTCAATCCAGGATTATATTATGTCGTTCAATGGTTTCACTCCCGAATACCATTGTTTTTTTCTTGCCGTGTTCACAATAAGTCCGTGATAAACTGGTCCGTAATAGGCTTGGGCCTAACTCGCCATTAAAGATAACTCATGATAATACGGGAGCAACAGTCCGTGATCTCCCTGTCTTGTTCCCTTATTAATCCTGAACCATTATCCCAGCTCATTCATAAGCCGCAAGCTTACTGTTGACAGAGCATTCTAATATATGTCCCGTAAGATTCCTATCAGTTGGGCATTAACTCCATACGACTTCATAACCACCTAAACCACTTTTTGGTCTCCCACCTCCGCCTTGCAATAATTCAAGAAAGTTCTGACATAAATAATTGACGGCGGGGATCAATAACATGATTTATTGTATCATGTTGATTGTCGGTATATATGCATGCCTTTTGATTATTTTGATTAATTATTCATACCTAAAACAGTCTTGTTACCAGTTTGTATTGTTGAACATTTATTACACTCAAATCCGGTTCAATCCACTATCTAACGCATTCTAGTCTGCTTGACGAATTTAAAGTGCGCCTATCACAGTAGGACCACAACATAATCTGTGTCTCATTGCAGAGAACCCCACGCTAACCAGACGTTCATAATCATTACAATCCATAATAATAATACATAATACATAATTGTGGGGCGCGGTGGTGTAGTGGTGGCGTCATTGCCTTGAAGCCAGAAGGTTCGAGGTTCGAATCCACCTCGCCGCGTAAGGACCTTGGGCAAGTCATTCACTCACAATTGCTCAGCGCTTCGGCGTGAAACTCCGATGCAGTGTCCGCTCTGCATTCGGGAGCGCCTCTCAGTAGGGGCTTGAAGGGGCGCTATAACAAGTACACGTACAAACAAAGATAATCGATTTCATAAGACACCTTTAAAACATGTACCAAATTGGATATAAAAAATGAAATATGTGATTGGACTAAAGGACTTGAATTTTCTGTTCAGATAAGATAAACAGCTTTGAAATACCTACCATTAGCTGAGCTTCTGGTTCCCCGCTCACGGGCTGCTATCCGACAGGGTCGTTCATCCTCTTGAGAAGTAATGTATCATTTATAATTGTAAGGAAAAAATAAAACCGCTCCTAATAGAGGTGCGCTTTGCAATTAACTCCTGATGCAAAGCAACGAACATCACCACGCCCCACAAATCATAGTTATCGTAGAAGCGTTACATAAATTTTTAGTTTATAATATAATATATTATGTAACGCTTCTACGATAGCCATGATTTGTGGGGCATGGTGATTATTATACTGGACCAGCGAAGGTCGTGGCCAGTTTGAAACGTTAAAGAAGCTTATTAGCTAATGTTCTTGTTGCTGTAGGTAAGTTCTTGAAAAATTACGGATAGGACAAAAGACACCTTTAAAATACGTAGCCGGAATGGTATAAATTGAGAGATTTGCATTTACATATTATTAGTTAGGGCGGCTTCTAAAAACTGCGTAGCTAGCGACTCAATTTCATACTAATTTTCCTTAAGTTGCAGCCAACAAAGCCAATATCCACAAACTAATGGCATATTTAGATTTTTTTTATATACATAATTATTATACAACGACTCTTACACTGCAGCCCATTCAGTGGCGTGTATATACGTATATAATGCTTCTGTTGTGGAGTGCCAATTGTGAGCCCTGTGTTTTGGCCTGAAGGCTGAATTTTGTAGAAATTGGTCTGCGAATTTGTTGGACTCTTTTGCCATCAAGCTCATTATTTCCTGCGTCAAGAATAAATCGAAGAAATCTATTGGACGTAAATCGGCAGCTAAAAGAGTTGGTTGATATACAATGTAGCTGCTTAGTCCAGCCTTATAACCCTATAATATTGAAAAGCTACCTTTTGTATGTTTAACTGTATATATGGTACCATGTAGCATGTAATGCTTATCAGTGGATGCACAGTAATGTTGATTAAGTCTGTCAGCAATTTTATGATGAATTGTTCATGAATTGCTACAGTCTATATTTGTGATGAAAGCGTTGCTTTCCCGTCGTTTGTCGGGATCTAGATAGAGAGTTAGAAGGCAAAACATGCGAGAGGGGTAAAAAATATGGAAAATTGTTTTATGGTGTATATTTATTGAGAAATATGTCTACTTTCAATATCTCCAATCAGAACTTTTTAATTCAAACATTTAGTCAAAGAAAACTGACTTTTAATGCATGTGGTGTCAAGATTTGCTTTGAAACAATGGCTCACTGAGCATGTTTTCAAGGTTAAAATTCGCCATGATAGGCCGAGTTTTCATACGCCAACCGGCCTATTTCCTGTAGCCGTGTATACCACTTAATAAATTATACCTCCAATATGCTATTGGATGGTCCTGGAAAACTGTGAAACCTGTTTAAATGACACGAGTTTTGGCCAAATATCAGACGCGTCATCTTAGCGACCATAATAATTATTCAAACCACGCCTCCGACCCCGCTTTCTGAGAGTCCTATTGGCCAACGAGACCGACCTTTGATCTTGACCTTGTGACCTAGCGAATCACGAAATTATTTGGTCATTTTTGCTGCCCCTTTTCTGGTTGCGTTCAGTCAAAAACGTTAGTTTGCGCTTGTTTCGGAAAGGATTTGTATAAAAATTATTTTACAAAGCGTAAAGTGAAATTGCGTTGTTAAACTGCTCAAATAGCGATCAGGGCAAGCTGCAGGCATTGTTAGATGAATGAGCTTACTATATTGATCGATAGGGAATTTGATACCGCCGATAGCTGCTAGCCTATACTAAAGAGGGCAAATATCAACCGCTTTCTCAATTTGGGCAACCATGCATGCTCAACTGGCAATCTTTAATCATAATTACAGTCCTACAAAAAGCTTGATTAGTAGGCCTACTGACTTTGCTGGCTTAACACAAATGAAATCTATTCCTACCGAAAGCGGTAGGAATAGACAAGACAAGGGCTTAAGCCTGAGTTAGCCCTATGAACAATTTCCAATTGGGTAAATACAGTCCTAATTAAAATTCTTTATAAGAATCTAAGGGGATCGCATAATTTATCGGACCAAGTCCAGATTCTTATCGGACGCAGTTGAATCGTATGATTGGTCCTATTTAGGCTAGCTTCTCTGTAAGCGCATAGGTTAACATTAAATGTTTACCCATGCGTGTAGGACCTAGGTGTAGGCTGCCTCAAAGAAATTTTCTTTGATGCAGTCTACACCTAGGTCCTTGCTGTCGGTCGCAATAATAGGATTAGTTTCCATCTAATTTAAATTAAGAATCTAAGGAGATCGCATAATTTATCGGACCAAGTCCAGATTCTTATCGTACGCAGTTGAATCGTATTATTAATCCTATTTAGGCTAGCTTCTCTGTAAGCGCATGGGTAAACATTTCTTTGAGGCAGCCTGCACCGAAGTCCTTTGCTGTCGGTCGCAGTAATAAGACTAGTTTCCATCTAATTAAAATTATGTATAGGTAACCTATACATATTAATTCTCATTCTTTTCTTGTACAGCCTTGTTTATTTGAAGTAGGCTAGGGGAGAACAGGCACCCTTGATCCTCTTTTTAGATTTTTCTGAATTTAAGTGAATATATAAACATTAGTAAATAATTTAAGGTATCATTTGATAGAGAATTATGTTGCGCATCATCCAAGATATTTAATCCTCTAAATAAATTTCATTGACAAAAGATATTACAGATTTAGTCGAGGTACCCAAAAGAGATCAAGGGTGCCCACAGGTTGGCACCCTTGATCCCCTATATTGGCACCCTTGATCCTATGTAGGAACCCTTGATCTGCCATGTTGAAACATACTATAAAACAGGCCATTTTAATGGAATTAACAAAAGTGAGGGTAGAGATGACAACCAGAACACAAATCTTGCATTAACTCTAGCTTTTGGGTTAAACTTTATAAAATGTTTTAATGAATTAGGCAAACTTAAAATTGGCCTATACATGGCAATGTGAATAAAACCCTGATCTAGGTTAATTTGCTAAAATAGCAATTTAGTAAAACTTTATGCAGTTTTGCATTGAACAGAAAGGTGTAAATACATGTAGGGGCCTTATAATGTAAAATAGGATATGAGTCTCTATTCTTTAGCTCCATCAGAGAAAAATCACCCGTAGGGTGCAAAAAATGGGGTTGTTTAGAATCTTTCATGATCCGGACTCTTCGTAATGTTTTATTTTAAAATTTCCTATAGGCCTAATTGAAAAATCTTGCTTCATTAAGTCAACAAGCTCATGGGCAGACAGATTAAAATTACTGTTTGCAGTCAACTGTGATCCCATGGCTATGCTGTAGATCATGGTCCTCCACAGAGCTTAGGAAAGATTGACCCGTAAATATATCTGAACACTGTCTACAATAAATTGCAAATTGTTAATAACAAATTCATATGCGATATAATGATTTATTTTCGAGAAATGAAGCTTATGGTGCGCGCAAAGATTAATTAGCTTATCTTTGTATTCATAATTCGTCACGTGCGCACCATTAACCTGGGGATCATGGGTGCACATGCATGCTAGGATCAAGGGTGCTTCACCATAGTCTTTTCACAAAAAATACTAAAACTTTATCATCGCTTCAAATATATCGCCAAAAATATATCTGTATGGTAAGAATACTATTTTCTGTCCCAATATATGTAACGCAGATGACGAGATTTGAAGTAAGTTCCATTTTATGAGGTTCGTTAGATGAACGGAAAACTACAATTTTCGGCTATGAAATCATGTGACAGCTATAGAAGGTAAACAAAGAAATAATGATAGCCCAAAACGCAGCCACATGCAAATGATCATTATTATACATAGTCTGGTGCCCTGCCACAGTCAAGTAAGTAAGTAATTCCAGAGAAAACGACAAAGGATCAAGGGTGCATCGGGATCAAGGGTGCCTGTTCTCCCAGGCTATGTATACACCAATACATCCTATATCCTGTCTACGATGAAGCATCTAGTCCCTGCGCTTTGGACGCCTTTAATTGTTTACATTTCAATTCAATTCGGCAGTCGCCTGTAATTTCATTACAACTTTCAAAGTTGTAGATCGATTTTCATGCCGTTTGATGTATTTGATACAGAATATAGCCCTGTATTGACCAGCAAAATTGCAGAGGAATAAATTAATGGTTACTAAGGACTTTCATGACACGAATGTTCTGAAACTTTGAGCTCGATTTTCTCGATTGTTATTATTTTACAAATTACAGATTCACACGAATATAACTTCAGTTAGGAAAAAGATATTTTCATTCTGTAAAAAGTATTTTGAAGTAGAATATCTGTAGAATATGACTGAATAAAAAAAGCCAAAATCGTCATCTGACGGCATTTGAACGCATGTGTCACATTTCTATCTCGAAGACGGTAAACGGACATTTCCCCCCTGGACATTTCCCCCCGGACATTCCCCCCCCCGGACATTTCCCCCCCCGGACGTTTCCCCCCTACCCTAGGACATTTCCCCCCCGTATGCGGAAACCATTGTTTTTATGGTCTTCAACTTATGAAAAAGCGCTTGAGAAATGGAAGCTGGATGAAGACCTTTTACATGTGAAATAGAAGCTGGATTGATGAAAAAATGCAAGTTAGATAGAAGCTGGATGAAGGTTTTTTTTATCTGAAATGGAAGCTGGATTGATGAAAAAACGCAAGTTAAATAGAAGCTGGATGAAGGTATTTTTTAATCTTAAATAGACGCTTTATTGATGAAAAAACGCAAGTTAAATAGAAGCTGGATGAAGGTATTTTTTAATCTTAAATAGACGCTTTATTGATGAAAAAACGCAAGTTAAATAGAAGCTGGATGAAGGTATTTTTTGATCTGAAATGGAAGCTGGATTGATGAAAAAACGCAAGTTAAATAGAAGCTGGATGAAGGTATTTTTTGATCTGAAATGGAAGCTGGATTGATGAAAAAACGCAAGTTAAATAGAAGCTGGATGAAGGCCTTTTACATGTGAATAGAAGCTGGGTTGATGAAAAAACGCAAGTTAAATAGAAGCTGGATGAAGGTATTTTTTGATCTGAAATGGAAGCTGGATTGATGAAAAAACGCAAGTTAAATAGAAGCTGGATGAAGGTATTTTTTGATCTGAAATGGAAGCTGGATTGATGAAAAAACGCAAGTTAAATAGAAGCTGGATGAAGACCTTTTACATGTGAATAGAAGCTGGGTTGATGAAAAAACGCAAGTTAAATAGAAGCTGGATGAAGGTATTTTTTGATCTGAAATGGAAGCTGGATTGATGAAAAAACGCAAGTTAAATAGAAGCTGGATGAAGGTATTTTTAGACCTGAAATAGAAGCTGGATTGACTTAAGGGGGGGAAATGTCCGGGGGTGAAATGTCCTAGTCGAAATCTGGGGGGGGGGGAAACGTCCAGGGGGGGAAATGTCCGGGGGGGGAAATGTCCGGGGGGGGGGGGGGAAATGTCCAGGGGGGGAAATGTCCGCCATTCCTCGAAGACGACCCACCTCGGTCCATAAACTGCGAGAGCCTCTGGCAAATCCATCAAAGGTTGACTTTGAGTAGGTCGACGATTAGCAGCAATATTAACTCTCAACCTGGTAGTCAAGAAAAGACGAGAGTACAGGAAACTACTGTATGCAGCGTACATTGTATGTGGATTTCAAAACAGCATTTGACTCTGTGTGAAGACCAGCGCCAGGAACGCCATTCTGAATACGTCACGGTCCAACTTCTTCCAACTTAGAATCTGTTTTGTGAGAACAGTCGGAGCATCGTGAAAGAACGGAATATTAGCCATAACTATAGACCGTGGTCGGAAATGGTTGGCGGGTAGATGCAGAGATCCGTTACCTCACAGTCATCTCGCGTAATGATGACATCAAACCATCCGCCGTTCTCATGAGTCGGCTGGAGTAATTCAAACTGGTCAGTAATAATACTTCAAGACGCAAGTTTAAATCACCAGCCATGAACTGACTTCGAACTGACGCAGGTACGATAGTGAGAGTTATATTATTACGCGAAAAGTTTGTCATCATGCATAATAAACATTAAATGTTAAATACGACACAATTAAATATATCAGCCTAAATTTTAGGCTGATATATTTAATTGTGTCGTATTAGTGTTACCATTATTATGGATTCACGACAATGTGTGAGTGTCATATCGATGATGGATATAATGGCGTCAGCGGCATTAATATTGCAGTTTAACGTCACTGTGTTGTAGCAAAGACCATTAGCGACGCCCTCCTCCTTTATCCAGGCTTGAGACTGGCACTGGCAGAGTGCAACCAGTGGCGGAGTTGGATATTATGGAGAAAAGTGACTGTTATATGAAGCGCAAAAGTAACAACATTCAATTCTTTATAACGCAGTTTCATATTGTTTTAGTGGTGTCTCTACATCCATCATCTGATAGACCTTACCAAAATTACGTTTTTGCAGATTTTCTTTAACGATGCACGAAGGTCTATTAACTTAATAATTTTCAATAGAAGTCTGATCTCAGAATTTAGATGAACACCCCCCGAAATGAAAAATGTGAAAAATATTATAACGCATTTGCGAGCATAATGACGTAAAAACCATGAAATAAAACTAGGGCTGTTGATTTAATCGCGTTAACGCGTGCGATTAACGCGTTAAAAAATTTGCGATTAAAATTTTTAACGCATTAATCGAACGCGTTAATTAGATCTGATTAAAATTGAATCAGAGGCAGAAAAGCTCGTTTTAAACGGAAGGCTCATACTTAAAGCTAGTGATACATTATTTGGCAAATTTTCCAACAAAGAATTTGAGTATTATTGTAGCAATTCTTTGTTCAATTATCGCCTGCAAGCGAACCAAAACATGCGTTAAACGCTACCAATGAGTCGTCGACATCGGCCGCATCGCATCGTCCACTAAGTTTGTTATCTCTTTCCTCACCACGTCAGACGTCAGACTACGTTGCTTGAACTCCAGGAGATGACCAATGAATTGCATGTTTCAAATGATAAATGTTTACAGAACGAGAACTGAGACGAGGTTTGGCAAGAACATCTTGTGAAAAATTGTGACTAAACAATGAGGTTCAAAAGTAGACATATAGGCCTACTGGTGTTAATTAATAAGAGCATTCCTTGAACCGTCAAATGTAAATAAACTGGTCTGCTTATACAATTGGCTGAATAAATAATTATTCTTGATAGTCAGAAAACGGTTGTCCAATTTCACATTTAGGCCTATGTCATTTTAATTAAAGGTGTCTCAAATGAAAAAAATTAACGGATTTTGAGCAGTTGACTGTTATGAACAGTGTTTCAATTCTGTCTGTCATACAAAACTGTTCAATAAATTAAATGCAGAAATTTAATAGGCCTAAGTCAAAGGTTATCAAATATGTTTGCAATAGAAAGCATGCATTCAGTCATTAATATTTTATGCTTCAAGGGTTCTTAGAAAATAGAAAGATTAGTATATTTGAAGGAAATGTATTGCGATTAATTTGCAGTTAATTGCGATTAAAAAAATTAATCGCGCGATTAATTTCGATTAAAATTTTTAATCGAACAACAGCACTAAATAAAACCATGAAAACACCCCCCGAAATGGGAAATGTAGTTTTTTTAAGTTAAAGGAAAATTGGTGAAACACTCCCCGAAATAAAATCCTGGCTACGGCCTTGTGTACGCTTAGTAACTTGTTTCTCCACATGTTGCTAAGTCTTCCAAACATTGCCTTTCCCAGCCTGCATCTGACCCCTTTGTCGCAGCTGCCGTTGTTTGCAATGACACTTCCCAGATAGCCGAAGTCGTCGACTTCGCCAATATTCTCTCCTCCGGCCCTTATTTCCCGCGTCGTTTCCCAGTGCCCGACTCTCATGAGTTTTGATTTAGCGGCGTTTATCGGCAGTCCCGCACTTCCAGCCTCCGTCTCTACTCTCTTGGTGAGTTCGATCATACCAAGTACTTAAAGGTTAAGGTAATTGATCACATCGCTGTCAAGAAGCGAACAATAAAAAGGCTCTGTGTAAATTATGTTTGAATGATTGACTGATTGGTTGATTGATTTTTGATTGATTATTGCGAGTTTTTCAATGGTACATATTTTTGAGCTGTTAGTTTCTGACACCTCTATTATTTATTAAACTATGTGCATAAGTTAGCGATCTCAAACGGGCTTTTAAGAAAGGTTAACTGCTCTGTAAAGATATTTATAAGAAACCTTAACTCCTTAAAAGAGGTATAGTAAAAAATCCTCTGGAAAAAGTCATGCAAGTCGGAAGAGTACTAGGTTGCTTCTAGTTTGGTTATAACAGTAAGTAAGAATATTCTCAATTAACCTGAGCAGACGCACTGAAGTCACTGGATAAAAATTAATCAAGGCGAAGTCTTTTAACATTGATTAAACCAGACTGGATTTCAATCGCAGATTGACTGGTCTCGTACTTTTTTTATCGTAAGCCACCATCGTTCGAGCTCAGTTGTAAACGCTAGACGATCAAAGAATGTGAGGATAGAGTTTCTGTTCTTATCCTGCCGTATGTTCCATGATCGTTGGAATTACATCGTGGCGAGGAGGTGAAGAGGTCAACGTCATCGGATCAATGGTGCTGAAAAACATTAGTAACAAAATGATGTTTTTTAGCACACCTCAAAAACGATTGACAATAACGATATTAATTCAGTACAGGCGAGAGGGACGCCGTTTATTGGGAGGAAACATAACTGACGGAGCCTAGCTAGTGCTGCATTAAACGACAACACACACACACAATCGCGCGATTAATTTCGATTAAAATTTTTAATCGAACAACAGCACTAAATAAAACCATGAAAACACCCCCCGAAATGGGAAATGTAGTTTTTTTAAGTTAAAGGAAAATTGGTGAAACACTCCCCGAAATAAAATCCTGGCTACGGCCTTGTGTACGCTTAGTAACTTGTTTCTCCACATGTTGCTAAGTCTTCCAAACATTGCCTTTCCCAGCCTGCATCTGACCCCTTTGTCGCAGCTGCCGTTGTTTGCAATGACACTTCCCAGATAGCCGAAGTCGTCGACTTCGCCAATATTCTCTCCTCCGGCCCTTATTTCCCGCGTCGTTTCCCAGTGCCCGACTCTCATGAGTTTTGATTTAGCGGCGTTTATCGGCAGTCCCGCACTTCCAGCCTCCGTCTCTACTCTCTTGGTGAGTTCGATCATACCAAGTACTTAAAGGTTAAGGTAATTGATCACATCGCTGTCAAGAAGCGAACAATAAAAAGGCTCTGTGTAAATTATGTTTGAATGATTGACTGATTGGTTGATTGATTTTTGATTGATTATTGCGAGTTTTTCAATGGTACATATTTTTGAGCTGTTAGTTTCTGACACCTCTATTATTTATTAAACTATGTGCATAAGTTAGCGATCTCAAACGGGCTTTTAATAAAGGTTAACTGCTCTGTAAAGATATTTATAAGAAACCTTAACTCCTTAAAAGAGGTATAGTAAAAAATCCTCTGGAAAAAGTCATGCAAGTCGGAAGAGTACTAGGTTGCTTCTAGTTTGGTTATAACAGTAAGTAAGAATATTCTCAATTAACCTGAGCAGACGCACTGAAGTCACTGGATAAAAATTAATCAAGGCGAAGTCTTTTAACATTGATTAAACCAGACTGGATTTCAATCGCAGATTGACTGGTCTCGTACTTTTTTTATCGTAAGCCACCATCGTTCGAGCTCAGTTGTAAACGCTAGACGATCAATGAATGTGAGGATAGAGTTTCTGTTCTAATCCTGCCGTATGTTCCATGATCGTTGGAATTACATCGTGGCGAGGAGGTGAAGAGGTCAACGTCATCGGATCAATGGTGCTGAAAAACATTAGTAACAAAATGATGTTTTTTAGCACACCTCAAAAACGATTGACAATAACGATATTAATTCAGTACAGGCGAGAGGGACGCCGTTTATTGGGAGGAAACATAACTGACGGAGCCTAGCTAGTGCTGCATTAAACGACAACACACACACACATACGTATGCGCACACACACATGCACACATGCATACGCATACACCGCCACTGCTCCAACTCTAACAGTGCCACTCCCAAGCCTTATGTATGCATCGCCAGCGTGGTGGTGGCTCACAGGCTAAATCCTGGTAAAACACAATTTATTTGGGTTGGAAGTCGTGTGAAAGTTTCTAAAATTGATATGCAAAATTTGCAACATTGCATTCCTGGCATGACTTTTTCTACCAATGTGCGTGATTTGGGTGTGACATTGGACCAGGAATTGACCCTTTCTGATCACGTGAGGAATGTGTGTCGCACTTGCTTCTACCATCTTCGTCAAATTCGCTCGGTACGTCGCTCACTTACAACCAGGGTTGCCAGATTTCGGAAAAAAATTGTCGCGAGATCTCGAAAAAAAGTCGCGAAAATCGCGAGATTATCACGAAAAAAGTCGCGAAAATCGCGAGATTATCGAGCTTGTCTACATGCCTTACAAAACGCCTTGTCCTCGCCGGAGGGATCACTGGACACTGGACAGTCAGCATGTCGCAAAAAACACGTCACTAATGATTTAATGGTGTCATGAGTCTTTCAGGGAGTCTTTTACACATTAAGTGTTTTTGCATTCAGTAATGAATTTCATTGCAATTTCTAGTTGCGGCCAAAATGGGTTTACAAACCATAAATGAATCGTACATGTATATAATGGTTAGGTCTATGTAGGCTATTGCAGTGAATTGGGAGTGATCGAACCTACCTTCACAATCTGGGAGTCGTTCCAATTCTTGTTTTATAATTTAACGTATTTCACACACTTTCAATACTATAATAATAATAATAATAATAATATTCGTTTATTGACAAGACCGTAGCCTGGAATTTTTTCGGCGGGTGTTTAAAAACTTCAGTTACCGAAAACCTGATGACCTTTTTTTAAAGTAATCAGTCCGAAATCTTCAAAAAAAAATGTCTCAAAACTCTGATGACTATTTTTTTGTCATCAGTCTGAAATTTTAAAAAGGTGTCAATGACCGTTCCGAAAAAACCGATGACTTTTTTTAGTCATACGACTGAAATCTTCAAAAAAGGTGTTTAATTTCCCTTCTAAAAAACTGATGTGTTCGTTTTTGCACTTTAACGTCACTGTTAGGTAACAAAGACCATTAGCGACGCACTCCTTCTTTATCCAGGTTTGGGGCTGGCACTGGCAGATTGCAACCAGTGGAGGAGTTAAAAAAAATGATGACTTTTTCACTTAGCCATCCTTCCAAAATCTTCAAAAAGGGTGTTCAATTTCCTATCTCAAATCAATGATGACTTTTGTCGTCCATCGAAAATCTTCAAAAAAGTGTTCAATTTCCCTTCTAAAATACTAATTTATTTATTTATTGCCAAAGAAACAAAAGAACATGACATTGTGTACAAGTAGTAGATACAGAAACGGTCTCTGAGCAACAGGAAGCCCGGAAAAAGCTAAAAGCTTATAAAGCTTAATGACTTTTATAGCCATCCGTCCGAAATCTTCAAAAAGGTGCTTAATTTTCCTTCTAAGAAACAGATGACTTTTTTAGTCATACGTTCGAAATCTTCAAACACTGATGTTCAATTTCCCAAAATTTTAGAAAAATATGGCCAATTAGTTAATTTTTTTTACCATTTTTCATTTCAGTGGGCGTTTTCATTGCTTTATTTCTTGCACTTTGCATCATGTGCTCGTAAATACATTACATTATTTTCACATTTTCCAATTCGGGAGGTGTTCAAACACCAAAAACACCCCTCCCCCAGCTACGGTCTTGATCAAATCTGACAGACAGCAGATCGATTACGAAATACGGCCAGCTTCGCAAGACACGCATGTCGGCTACAACAGGCTCGGTAGCTTAACACTAATGGCCTAAGTGCTGGAACGCTCCCGATTCGGCCAAGCCAGGAGAGGGGCGATCTCATTTTCAACAGACCCGAGGCAAACAACACAACGGAAAGCGCCACTGGTAGCTAACAGAAAAATTCAAATAAATTTTTGCCCTGAGCGAGGCTTGAACCCGGGTCGCGATAATGACTACTCAGTTTATAGACCAACGCTCTATCAAATGAGCTACGGACCCCCCCTCTATCAAATGAGCTAAGGACCCCTCCCCATAATGTGAGTTAGAGAAATATCATCTATAGTACTTTCCAAAATAGGCCAGGTGCCCGCGCACCTCGTGCATGAAAGATGAAATTTGACGCCAATAATTGGCGGCAAATTTCTTGGAGCTTAATAGAAACGCGCCAGTCGGAAGATACATGATGAAAACCAAAATAATTAGATGACAAGCAATTTGGTGCTTTCGGTAAAGTAGTTCGTGCTCCTTAGATAATTAATGCTTTGTCATTAGGTAGACAACGCCACGCACAACTGGTCACGGTAATTTTAATCTAAAGCGGAGAATTTTATAAGATTTCAAAATGTCGCCGTGGCGACCGCGAGACAATTCAAAGTCGCCCATAAAGCGCGAGGTCGCGAGGACGAAATTTTCAGTCGCGAGCACTTTCAAAAGTCGCCCAATTCGCGCTTTTCGCGACGACCTGGCAACCCTGATTAGGTAGACAACGCCACGCACAACTGGTCACGGTAATTTTAATCTACAGCGGTGAATTTTATAAGATTTCAAAATGTCGCCGTGGCGACCGCGAGACAATTCAAAAGTCGCCCAAAAAGCGCGAGATCGCGGGGACGAAATTTTCAGTCGCGAGCACTTTCAAAAGTCGCCCAATTGGCGCTTTTCGCGACGACCTGGCAACCCTGTTGCAGGTACAATCCCGCAATGATTGAATGGCTATAATTTTAAACATGGACCGGGTTGTAATGGTGATGTAGCCGCCACCACAGCCGCCGCCCACCGTCGACGCAACTGATGGATGGATGGATCCGAAAACGAGACGGATGATGCTGGGATGGATGATTATTTTTTTTTAGCTTTTGCAGTCACTGAACATCGTCCTCATTAGCCACATGCAAGGCAGTTAAGCCACCGGGAAAGCGAGTTGTTTTGG
>OX457049.1:12190339-12212839 GCA_949752735.1 Lumbricus terrestris
AACTATATTTAGTGATCGTTGAAGAGCAAAAATGCATGGTCACATCCGAATCCACTTTAATATAATCGAATGAAGACGTCTTTTATAGGTTGATATAGAATTCAAATTGTGTTGTATTTACGCACCTTTTAAAAGACGATCATTTTTTAATATAAATAAGCGTTGAAGGTTATTATAACATTCAACACTGATCGTAACTCGAATCACCGACCTAATAGTAAAGGCGATTGTGCTACAAATTGTGTCTCAAGCATATCTTTGGCAGAGCCAGTCCCAAACCCATGGAAAGAAGGAGGGCGACGCTAACCATCTCTGGTCTCTGATTATTATTGTTTATATCGTCGGCAGAGATTAGTTCTATCCGCTGCAATGGCGCAGCTGTCCATTATTTACGTAAGCGAGGAGGGAGGAAGTGTCACGGGATATCTATTATAGACGATTTGCATAGGGAAGCATACGGCGGAAGGAGTCGCGATGGAATGTACATACACGCAAAACAAATGCATTATTGGGACATCCACATAAGTCTACTTTCTCTGCATCATCTTGCAAACGGCTCTGGAGTATTTCAATTCTGTCCGCACATTTACCTAATTAACCATCGCATCCGCAGAATTATCACTTAGTAACGTCAACAGCGTTATGTTAATTAGTTGTTAACTGAACTAGGAAAAAAATTGGACATTGAACACCTTTTAAAAGGTTTTTCTCATTGCTATATAAAAAAAATTCTCTTTCGATTATGAATTGCGTCCCAAGATGTTTCAGTTTATCGTCGCACTCCTAACTTTTCTTCATTTTGCAATGTATTAGTTTACATGATCATTGACGTCTGTGTGATAAAAGGATCGTTTGAGTCACCCTCCTCAGTTCTTGAGACTGACATTGGCAGAGTCCGATCATAGGCGTGTAATAAAACTCGTTAGTATTTATTATTACACACAGGTTTAACGAAATCTTATAGCAAGAGAGTCTGTTGATATCTTTCTAAAGTTTTAAATCTAACCCTCGGGCTACCAAGGGGAAGGGTAGTATCCACCCTCATATTTTTCCATCTTAAACTTTTTCCGTATGAAATAAACAAAAATTACCTTTTAGGTGGCTGTATAATAGAGAGTGCTTTTAATCTGTTTAATGAAACTGTGATTACAAAGATCATCCTTCCACTTCTGCAATGGCATCCAATCTTTTCTCTTGATGATTTTTTGATAATTATTATTGTAGTAAATTATTTTTGTTTTTAGATCCCAACCATTGATGTCAACATCCTTGTCAGTTGCATGGTATACATTATTCAAACACCGTTATAATGAATGAAAAAACAAATCTTGAATACAAGACTAAAGAACCGAAAATTATGTGCACGATAATATCGTGCACATAATTTTGCAGCCAACGAGACACCCTAATATCATTATTTTTTGTCTCAATGGCTGCAAAAGTATGTGGCTCGTGCGATGTTGCTGAACAGAAAATTCTGCCACGTTAAATATTTAGACACCTTTGAAACGTTGTCTTTTTAGTTATATATAGCATTGAATGATCAACGGATGTTACTTTATTAAAATAAATTTCTGTGGTACAAGGTTTCGCTCTAATTAACCCTGTAATGCCTGTTGGTATAGGATTTCCCAAACCATTTACTACCATCTCGACATTAAATAGCCTACTCTAAAGACGAAGTTGCCTAAAGTGGCGAAGTGTCAACGGAACTGGCAGCCACAATAATATTACGAAGCTTCTCTTGTTTAACGACATATTATGTCGTTAAACAAGGGAGGCTTCCATGTTTTCAGGGTGTCTAGTTACTGCACGGACTAAACGAGTTTTACATGCATTAAATGTTTGTTTACATTGACCGTCGACATTTTTACTTTGTACGACAACAAACACATTATACTACAAGAAGTTTGATATTCGGATGCTCAGTTTGCTTTACGTCACAAGAGAGTCAACCCACAATATAATATTATTATGTTTTATTTAGCAAAGACATAGATAATGATTTATATAACGCCAGTGATTTAATGACCATTTTTGAGACGCGGTGCCGGAAGTTCGGGTTCTCCGCAGCATGGGCGGAGTTTGGTTGCCGATCTTGGGGGGGCTAAAAAAATTCTCGGCCCAAAGCATTGGATGACCTTTTTTGGTCATCGATTTGAAAACCTCGTAAAAACATACCATTTTTCCGGACAGTGACAGTTCTTTTAAAAAGTCCATTGTTTTGAAATGTCCATAATTGCAATTATAATAAAAACAAGTGTGCAATTGCAAATGTGTGCATTAACTTTAAAAAGGTGTCTAATTGCAGATGTGTGCTAAAACTAAGAAAGGCCATTGGTTTGAAATGCTCATAATTGCAATAATAATATTTAAAAAAGGTGTGCAATTGCAAATGTGTGCTAAAACTGAAAAGTCAATTTTTTAAATGTTCATAATTGCAATTATAGTAAAAAAGGTGTGCAATTGCAAATGTGTGCCAAAATTTAAAAAAGGTGTGCAATTCCAAAAGTGAGCTGAAACTAAAAAAGTCCATTGTTTTGAAATGTTCATAATTGCAATTATGATTCAAAAAAGGTGTGCAATTGCAAATGTGTTCTAACACTGAAAAGTAAATTGTTTTGAAATGTCCATAATTGCAATTATAATCTCTAAAAGGGTGTGCAATTGCAAATGTGTGACAAAACTAAAAAAAGGTGTGCAATCGCAAATGTGCGCTGAAACTGAAAAGTCCATTGTTTTGAAATGTCCATAATTGCAATTATAATTTTTAAAATGTGTTCAATTGCAAATGTGTGCTAAAACTGAAAAGTAAATTGTTTTGAAATGTCCATATTTGCAATTATAATAAAAACGGTGTGCAATTGCCAATGTGTGCCAAAAACTAAAAAGTCCATTGTTTTGAAATGTCCATCATTGCAACTATAATTTTAAAAAGATGTGCTATTGCAAATGTGTGCCAAAACTAAATATTTCAGTTTTCTCAACAACTTCGATTGCTACAAGAACAACAAAAACACCACTGCATTCAGCAGACCATAGTCTATATGAAACAGCTGAAGTTTTTCCAGTAGCAAAAAAGTTCAAATTTGTAGGCCAGTGTTACTGGAGTAATGTTGTGCAAACCAGCTTCGCAATTACCGAGGCAGCTGAGATCTGTGTCTCGCTCTCTCTCACAAGACGTGACACGCCATCTGGTGCAAAGTTTGATCCTGAGCCGAATTTATGCCTGAAATGTCGCCCTTGCTAGCAATATCATTCGGATTCAGGCGGTCATCAATGCTGCTGCTCGCCTAGCCCTGCGATTAAATATGTTCGACCATATTTCTACCGCGATCCGAGACCAGCTTCAGTGGCTTGGATTGGTTCTAGGACGATTGGAGTTATTACATCTAGTAAAGAGAAACATCGTCGGCTTCTGTTAATTCTTATATATACACAGACAGAAAATAGCACATCAGAATATTAGTTACGCATCCAAATAAACGTCTTTTGTTCTTCACGATTAAAGGCCTATCGCAGACCATCAAAGTGCTACGTAAAATTAGGCCTGATTGGCTTGTCTTGTGCTTTACCCAAAACCCTCAGTTCTTGTTGTTGTATAAAAATGGTTTTGTAAAAAGGATAAACAAATGCTCTTACTTAGTCTAATTGCGTGTATAGTTGCAGATCTATCTGACTAGTTAGCTGTCTAATAACGCTTGCCGCTTCAATATATTTTCACATTTCACTTCTTATAATTTCATTACAAATTTAGTACAATCATTATGTGGCAGATTGAGTCTGTGTCATATCGCTTTATATAAATGTTTCTTTTTACTATAGCGGTATTTGCAACATTTCTCGTTCATCCTTAGTTAATAAATTGCAATGATCAGTGATCACTAACCGGTGACCAATCGTCCGGTGATCAACCGTCCGCGCACCCTTGGAATAGGCGAGCGCATCAAGTTCAAACTTTGCACCATGATGCACCATGATGCACAAAATGTCTGAACAACCGCGCACCACCCTACCTCGTGGACAGCCTCAGATCGCTGGCAGATGATCCTATTAGGTCACGTCTCCGGTCGTCCAAGACCGACGACGTATCCGACCATGCAACCAAAACTAAAACCGGTGATCGTGCCTTTCGGGTATCTAGCCCATGCACGCGCTTGGAACAGTCTTCCAGCATCAGTTCAAGAAATAAAAACTCAATCTGCTTTTAGAAAACAGTTGAAGCTGCACCTGCTTCCGGGCTGTTTGCATTTATGCTAAACTTTGACAGTAATATAATAATTATTAATAAAATATTATTAGGCTATGTTTGTAAAGCATCCTAGAAGTAGCTTTCTACCGACGGTGCTATATAAATTGTCTTGATTACAATGGCAAAAAAACAAGAATCTGGGCCTTCCTGGGGGGGCTTAGCCCCATAGGCGGAGACCTGGTCCGAACTTTGGGGGGGACGGACGAGCGGCCGAATGACGATCGCCGAGGCACGAAGCGCCTAGCAGGGGAGGGTTTGGGCAGGCAGATATGCCCCCAAACTTCAAAAAATTTCGATTGTCAGCACTACAATTGTAGCATTTCAGGTAGTCATTATTTGCAAATTTCCTCGTCATTTTAATGCTTAGGCCTATAGTCAAGACTTCAAAAGTGCCCCCAATGTCAAAATGCTTTAAATTTATAATTGTTTAGTAAAGGTAAAAGAGGTGTGTAAGCGACATCTCCAATAGGAATTATCTGTTAAAAAAATAATAGCTAACTTGTCTGATGATAATAGTCTAGTAAAGTTAAAAGAGGTGTATAAGAGACATCGAATTGGAATTCTCTGTAAAAAAATAATAGTTAACTTATTTGATGATATAAGTTCAGTAAAGTTAAAAGAGGTGTGTAAGAAACATCTCCAATTAAAATTCTCTGTTTAAAAATAATAGTTAACTTGTCTGATGATATAAGTTAAGTAAAATTAAAAGATGTGTGTAATAGACATCTCCAATTGGAATTCTCAGTTTAAAACAATAATAATAGCTGACTTCTATGATGATAGTAGTTTAGAAGTGTTAAAAGAGGTGTGTAAGAGACATCTCCAATTGGAATTCTCTGTTAAAAAATAGTTATTTTGTTTGGTGATAATAGTTGAGTAAAGTTAAAAGAGGTGTGTAAGAAACATCTCCAAATTGGAATTCTCTGTTTAAAAACAATAGTTAATTTGTCTGATGATATAAGTTTAGTAAAATTAAAAGATGTGTGTAAGAGACATCTCCAATTGGAATTCTCAGTTTAAAACAATAATAATAGTTAACTTGTTTGATGATAATAGTTTAGTAAAGATTAAAAAAGGTGTATAAGAGACATCTCCAATTGGAATTCTCTTTTAAAAAAATAATAGTTAACTTGTTTGATGATTATAGTTTAGAAAAGTCAAAAGAGGTGTGTAGGAGACATCCAACTGGAATTCTCTTAATTAATCAATTAACTTGCTTGATGATAATGGTTTAGTAAAGTTAAAAGAGGTGTGTAAGTGAAATCTAATTGGAATTCTTCATTAAAAAATAATAGTTAATTTGTTTGATGATAATAGTTTAGTAAAGTTAAAGGAGGTATGTAAGAGACATCTCCAATTGGCATTCTGTGTTTAAAAAGATAATAGTTAACTTGTTTGATGATAATAGTTTAGTAATTATATTTTATTTAACTTGGGATTTTAAATCGTACGTTTTTATTACCTATTGTTAGTCCGATGTATAATAACTATGTTCTTTGTCCCATTGTTCGTTTTCAATAGGAGTAATAAACAAAATACTTACATACTAACTTACATACTTTCCATATTATTTCCAATGTCCAACTTGAGGTTGATTCGAGCCTGAAGGAAACCTGTAGGGAATGTAGCAGAAGCCCGATTATGACGTTGTGGCGTTTTTTATTATTATTAATCAGAAGTTTAACGACATCTTATCGCTACAAAGGCTGTTGACGTCTTTAAAGATTTTTAACAGTGCATTCTGCTTTTTCTCCTCGCATTTTTTAAGTAGTAAGATTGATATATCATTCGTTATACACGCAAGCAGCGTATGCTCAGTTGTTTCAGGCAATTGGCATTCAGAACACAGATCTGTTGTGCTTTTACCTAACACTTTCAGCCAAGTGTTATTAAGGACATGCCTCATAGTATGTCGGGTAATTTGAACTTCTCTTTTCCTGACGGAGTCCAAAAAATTTATGTCAGGTGTGACGTTGGGTGTTGGCAAGGCTTTTATAATAACCGATAATACGTTAAAAGAGGTATCTTATCCACACAATATAATGTTCGCAAACTATTCAACGTGGGACTAAATAACTATTGGTTAGAGCCTGGATTGCCCGGGAATTCATATCATTAGAAATATGTACTTCATCTGCTAAAGTTTTCTTTCTCTAGAACTCTGCTGACGTGTTTTTGTACATGCCCTAACGCTTAAACATTGGGGGGTACAAATGCATGGGCCGTCCCCCCCAACGCCTCCGTTGGGGGGGACCGTCCCCCCTGTCCCCCCCTAGGTCTCCGCCCGTGCTTAGCCCTTCCTAGCCCCTGATAAACTCCGCCCATGTCTCAAACCAAACCCAAAATCCAGGGGTGGGGTGGTAACCACCCTTTCTGGTAGTCCGTGTTACAAAAAAGCTTGGTAGCCTGAGGGTTACACTGAATCTGTGTTACAACAGCGGCTGTCGCTTCTTATCTGAAGCTAGAAATTGCGTCATGTACAGATGCATGAAGTTAAACAATGGAAAAACATAAATGACAATGAAACGTTATTCAAAATTTCTCACAAAGTTCCCACACTGGCATAAAATGTCTTTAAACTGTTGGAGTCATAGCCGCAACCACCCTATGGGACCCACGGGACGCGTCCCCCCAACATTTGAGTGGTCCCATTGACTTTATCATTATGGTCCCCCAACTTTTAGGACGTGATTCATTTGGTCCCTCCCAACTTTTAGGACGTGATTGCGCCTATGGTTGGAGTCCTAATATCTAGACCTGGGAGTCGACCCCAATAAGTCGACCCCAGTCGACTTGGTCATCCCAAGTCGGGTCGGGTCGTTTCTGCTCACCGCAACTGACCCCGAGTCGAATTTTGTAGATAGAAGTCACTTGAAGTTGTTTTTACCTCAAGTCGACTTAAACCGACTTGAGACACAAACATAGTTAAATTTGTCGCTTCACACCATTGATTGTGACAACATTTAAGCAGCTTTTGTTGCCTAGTCGGCCCTAGTGTGTTTACAAGAATGAATGAGGTCTTTGCTAAACAGAGACTAAGGCTACTAGCTGCTAGGCTACTGATTATTTTGCCGGTAGGCTTTCGTGGCAAATTCGTTCAGACTACCGTCTTACTGGCCTAGTTAGCTACACCGGTAAGTGCGAGCTGCATTCGTCTGTTGGTTGCAACGGACTGCGGTTCAAGCCCCGGGTTGGGAGTTGACATTCAGAGATTTAGATATCTCGGGCTAGCACGTGTGGGACGCAGGGGCGCAAGCTCCTGCAGAGCGACCTTGGGCAAGTTGCTTACCCATCATTGTCTGTGAGGAAGGCAACGGGAAACCACCTCACTCATCTCATCCCCAGGGGCGTAAAGCCAATGAACCTGCCTTCGGGCAGAGCACCATAATTTTTTTTTAAAAAAACCGTCTGCCGATCTATTCATATAATTTGTATTTTTATGCTTAAACGTCACGCTTATATTAGGCATGCGCTTAATTAAAATGTTGAAACAAAATGTTACTAAAATATTAGCACGTGTGCTTATCAAGCAATCATAGGCGGAGACCTGGGCCGAGAATTGGGGGGGACGGAAAGACGCGAGATTTTCGAAAAATTTCCGATGACCGGCGAAATCTGGAAAAAAAAATTGTTTCCGCCGCCAAAAAAAGTTGATGACCTTTTTTTTAGTCATCCGGGCCAAATCTCGCCGAAATATTTCTATTTTCGCCGCCAAAAAAGTTGATGACCTTTTTTTTTTTTTAGTCTTGACGCTCAAACATTGGGGGGGGGGACAAATGCATGGGCCGTCCCCCCCAACACTTTCATTGGGAGGGACCGTCCCCCTGTCCCTCCCTAGGTCTCCGCCCATGCAAGCAATCAGTGAACTTCTAGTGCTCAGCGAATTCGGCGCAAAGAAAGCTGGATCTACAAGGCCTATAATAAATCGATAGTTTGGCGCTACTTTTGGGGGGGGGCTGCATCTGGAGTTGTCTGCAGACGGAAAAAACTATTATAAGGCCAGTTGGACATTGAAAGACTTTACTGTCGGTGAGTAGGCCTAGTAGCTGTATAGTAGCCTACTGTAGGATGATGCGCTTGCAATGCTGTTGCGAAATGATGATAGTGGTCAAATAACTATGAAAACAGAATTAGCCTACAAATAAATCTGAATTAGGCTTATCATAACACGCCATTCTGTTTAACCATGCGATCCGCTATTTTATCTTAAACCTTGCGCTTTTTACAAATTTATTTAATATTAATATTAAAAAATAATAATAATGAGTGTACTCTGAATAATCACAGACAATGTACAAGATAAAATTCATAGGCCTAATAATTTGCCGTCGCATTGTCTAGGTTACTAGATATGGTCCAAAGCATCACAAAACTATTCAAACTGAAACACAAACAGCCTGAAATGGGCTTAATAACACTTTAACAAATTCATGCATCAATTAAGTGTTGAGACCTCATTAGGGCCTACTCATTGATAGGCCTAAATGAAATTAATGCTTGCAGGAAAATTGGCTAGACTTCTTGCATTAGTAGCCATTCGTAGACCTGGGCTAATGGCTAGTACCATGTCAGAAGTCGACTTCAAGTCGGAAGTCGGTTGTTTTTCTGCCAAGTCGGGTCAAGTCGCTTTGACGCCGAGAAGTCGACTTCAAGTCGACCTCAAGTCACTTTAGGGTCAAGTGGGGTCAGATTAGGTGACCAAAGTCACTCCCAGGTCTACTAATATCCCTTGGATATGTTGAGGTCTTGGTCAGCGGTCCTAAGATATTAAAAACACCGAAAATAAATCATCATTTAACACACCTTAAAATGAATAACAGCTATATAATAAGTAAATCGGCAATCGATTGAAATTTGTCTCAACCACAGTCGACTTTCAGCAAATAAATATTTCATAACATGTATAGGTCTACGCGAAAAAACCTGCTGGAAAAATAACTCGTCCAGTGCAACTACTCATTAAAACCCCTTTCTTTCGTCCATTAAACATGACTATAACGTCATTGTCACGATCACGGTCGGGATCATAATAATGATTATGATTATGATCACTGTTGTCATGATGACGATGATAACGATTACTATGATGGTGACATTCATTCGTTTTCATCTTTCAGATTATTTTCGTTTTCCATTCAAATCTCATTTCGGTTTACGCCACTTTAAAACGTCATTAAAACTGTCTTTCAGGTATGTAAATTTCTCACTTAGTTTCAAATTGCTATTCAACATCTTTGGGCGTTATTACTCGAGAAATTGCAGTTTAATATTGTGAAAGTTGGCACGAAATAATTTTTCTGACCCCATTTCCAACGTAAAAGAAGATCACAGCTAGCGTATTAGTAGGCAAAGTTTAGCAAGTGATGGAAATCATCACACCTTTAAAGCGTTTTCATACCCGTAATAAAAGAATAAATTTTGCAACATTTGTTACTGTTCGCCTCCTACACACTTTCGTTTAACTTGATAAATACAAAAGTCAATAGCCCAAAATAGCGTGGCTATGACATAATCAGAAAACACCGCAACTATCCAACCTGTAGTAGTGCCCGTCCCAAGCTAATTATTTTTCATGTAGTGATAGCTTTGAACTGGAGATTTCATCGTTCAGTGACTTCATTCATAATTGACTGTCCCTGTTATCCATGCAGAATTTCTAGAGCGTCACTTGCAAGCGTTTCTACGGTGTTTAAAGACATCATTTTGTGTCCAATGTTTCCAACCTCTTAGGATCTTTGAAGTCGACCTCGCTGCATCTGGAACATTGGATTTTAAACGTTGAGAGATCTTCTTGGCATAGTAGGTATCATTGTATTGTATTCAAGCATTTACAAAGTTCCTCTAGTTACTAAGGCGATAGATGAAGTAAGGCATTGGAGGAGTACATATAATTATGTCATGGTCAACGCAGTCAAAACCTAGGTGACATCGAATAAAGTCAGAAGAAAGATGCGTCCTGTATCCATACCAGTATATAGATCATATAAATATTGATTGTACTAAAAACAATTCTTCGGGTGGTGCCAGATATTACTGGGAAAACTTGTTTAGACTCCTGAGAAACTAAACATTTTTAGATACCTTTAACAGACTTTTAGATGGGTTTTAAATACAAAAGTCTGTATTTTGATGCACCTTGCTTCTTATTAAAATTAATGCTGTCCTGAGAACTCGTTAACTTAGCAGCTGAAGCTCACCGAGGTTTTTGACAAGATAGCAGACGATTCTGAGTACACATGGGAATTGAGGTAAGCTCGCGGAGAACGCTAGCAAATAGTTTACCACAGGGATCAGTCTTGGCCCGTGCCTCTTCACCTTCTGCATTATTGATCTTCCAGCCAAGCAATCACGAAATTTTGCGTATGCAGATGACATTTCCCTTTGTGTACAACAAGTAACATTTGAGGGTATAATAGAGAAGGTGATAATCTCGGATGCGGAGCAAATGGCTGCACACTTAAAGAAATGGCGACTACAACAAAGTTTATCAAATTCCGTCTCCTGTGCTTTCCACCTTCACAATACACAGGCAACCAGAGAGTTGAATATCTTTCTTAATGGACAGCGGATCAACTATGAACCTAAACCGAACCGAGCTTTCACGCAACACAACTATATCAAAAAGACAGCAGTTAAAGTAGATATCCGCAACAATCTACTGAGAAAAATTACTGGCTCCAACTCGAGAGTCCACGCATCGGCCCTCAGAAGTTCAGCTTTGGCCTTGTGATATCCGACAACAGAGTACTCCGCCTCTGTGTAGACTCGATCACACCTAACCAGTATTGTCGACATAATAAAAAAATAAGGACAAAATTAAGCAAATAAATTTATTAAATAAGCACATGGAAAAAAATAATTAAGAATATTCTTACTTACTTTTATAGCCATACTAGAAGAAGCCCAATACTATTATAGTGGCTGCCACAACGTGCTTTCCAGCAGATTATTTGTGACACCTCTTTCAGGGATTCACTAATAGCGTTCATATTAATAAGTTTTCTGTCGCCTGCAATTCGTTCATAAAAAGAAACTTCCAAAAAGCAAACTTATAAACAAAGTTAAATCAATAAGAGAGGTGTTTAAAACATCTGAAACGAAACACGTCAATGCACAAATGTTTTAATTTTCTTTTTGTCTTCTGGTTCCCCACAGTTAATTTGTCTGCACCTTTCTTGCAGTAATTATTTTAAAATATGTCTGTGACATAACTCAATGACATCTGTGCTAGAGATACCATGAACTTAATTGTCAGCGTGCTATCAAATTTCGATATTATAGCATGGGGAGCGGATGGTACCGAGATCGCGCCCTGTAGAGCGGAGTGTTTTGTGTTAGCAACTCTGTGTATTTTGTTAGTAATTAAGATTCATGTAAACTGAAATTTGTGGTCTAGTCTATTGTTTCAATTGCATAAACATACACTGTAACCGGTTGCGGTCTATCTACATGATTGTTTCACTAAAGAAAATTTATTAAGTAGGCGGAATTAAATGAAGTGCTCAAGAGTCGGAAAGCTCTGTCAAGTGAGTCGCCATACCATTTCGGAAAATATTCCTTTGTTCATCATTTGTTCGTACATTATAAAAATGGAGACATACTACGGCACTCGCTGTTTAGCTGTGGTGAAACACAGACAATGTCAGACATCACATCATAAATGACTGTAAAACAAATCGCTTCTCGGATTGTCTAACCGCCTTGCATCATTGCGTGGGGCTAATGGTTATAATTATGCGCTCTGCAAAAGCCAAACAATGGCTGAGATTTGTTAGAATGATCATCGATGCTGTGTATGATAGCAAGCCTACAACCGCTTTTGTTGCGTTGAAAATAGTTATAAAAAGTTTTGTCTACTTAAGTTTTATTTTTAAAAGCTGTCCGTAAGTCAGCCATTATTCCTCGAGAGATCCTCGGTGGTCGAGTGGGTTGGTAGCCCGCTCGCTGCGCCGGCGACCCGGGTTCGATTCCCGGTCAGTCAGAGATTAATTTCTCGGATCTTTACTGCGGGTGGCTCGGTCGCAATATAAACGTGGAGTAGCGGTGGTGAAGGATCTCACCCTCAGGGTCGAAGCCATAACACAGCCGCTATATAAATATGCGATTACATTTACATTTATTCCTATGCCGATCTACGACGCACAGCATTAGTACCCACTGTTTAGTTTTAAACGATTCACGAAATGGACATGCATTTTACAAATGGGTCTAGCCACAGAAAACTTTGGCTAATGTGGACGTCATGACTGGACATTTGTTATTTTTTATCCCATATTTTTTCCGAGACTCCTCCCTCTTCATAGGCACTGGTACGCAGATCGTCTAAATCATTAGATCCTCTCCCTCCGTGTGTATGTAAGATAACAAGACATTATTTTGGTGGTTTTGACGCGTAGAGAGAATGTCAGTTCTTTGAATACCGTACAATGTACATTAGCATTTAACCCTCAGGCTACCAAGCTTTTTTTGTAACACTGACTACCAAGGGGGGGTGGTTACCACCCCCACCGGATTTTGGGTTTGGTTTGAGATATCATAACTTGTAATACACCATTCGATTCAGCATTCATTTCTGCACAAAATGGTATATTTAGGTTTAGAAAATATGAATGCCCCTCGAAATTATGAATTTTTTACCATGGATACCCGTCGATTCCACATAATGTATGCTTACACATAGGGAATATATTAGATTCTGTGTGTTTTATACATGATTTATATATAAAAAGTAGTTTACATATAATAAAGTCCAATATGAAAGTATAAAAACTAGTAATAAGTTTCTTTTATGTTAAATCAAAACAAAAAAAATGTTATAGATGCTGAAAAACGTTTACGCAGACTTATCGGCTCGCGTTGCAAAAAAACCCAACATTTTTATACATTTTAATTTATTTTGAGCACTTCCGGTCATCAAATTTTAAATTATTTAGTATTAAAAAATAGCCCTAAATGCCCTCTACAGAATGGCATAATTTATTTATATTAAAAAATAAATTATGGATAAATTATAATAGAAAACACATGACAATTTTATAAAAATAAAACACCTTTATATATATTTTAATTTATTTTGAGCACTTCCGGTTGTCAAAAGACAATTCAATGAGCATGGAAATGTAGCCCCACATTCCCTCTATAGAATGGTATAATTTGTGTCTCTTAATATTAAGGGGCGGAAAAGTTACAGACGATATTCTAGGGGGGGGGGTGGTATCCACCCCCCTGGTACCTTGGGTATATCGAGTGTAACTTTTGAAGGGTAGGGGGCATCATCAAAAGTTTTAGCTCAAAATGTGTCCCAATGAACCCTCTACAGCTACTAATTTTTTCTAAATTTTATTCCAGATGGAACGAGAAAAATTTGCGAAAAACCTTGGGGGTGGCAACCATCCCCCCTTTTGGTAGCCCGAGGGTTAATCAAGATAACAGCAAATCGAAATGTATTTTTATTTATGACATCAAGAGAACGTGTTTCAACGGTGTCCATTTACTGCGTCGACCAAACGTGCTTAATGATGCAACAGTTTCATAGGCCGCAATGAGACTAGAGTTGATACAAGATTATCCTTATTTCAAACGCTATGTGAACCTGCTCAAAGGAACGCCTCCTGAATGGTTCTGTCCAACGACCATTAGCGTCATATAATTTGTGAAGCAATGACGAAGAAATTGCATTTGGATGGATCCGATTTGACCAGGGTCTATGACAACAGAGGCCGTTACCCTGGACAGAAATTTGCTCGGCATATTACAGCACTTAAGAGCTTTCTTCTTTCGAATGGAAAAGAAAGAATTGAAAAGGAAGAATTGGTTATTTTATTTTTTTGTTGCTCATCTGGAACTACTTTTAAGGTGTCAATATGCATCCAATGTTTGCATAGTGCTGTCCTTAACTATAACACGGTATAAACAGGGTGGGCCAGCATAAATGCCCCGATTTTAAATGCGTACAACTCGCAAATCAACAAGCTTAGACGGTTTATGTGGGAATGTTGCTCCATAATTGAAGGTGTGCAGAGTCATTTGATTAATTGTGTAAATCACACGTTTTTTTCTCACGACATCTGCATGATCTTGCCCAAAATTGGTCTGTTTTTCAACGTGTTTTTTTCTGCAGGATTTAGACTAATGGGGAAATACTACTAATACACACCGAGCATTTGATGATGCGAAAAGCTATATCACGTGATTTTGGTCAATATTCGATATTTTGGCTTCAAATTTTCAGAAATAGTTAATAGCGAAAGATTTAGGGTATTAAGAGAACGTGGGAATAAAAGAACTGTGTTATAGAAAGACTGAAAATGTGATTTTTTTGTGTCATATAATTTATAGTCTCAATACGTTACTGTAGTCAGTCGGCTACATCCCTAGGTCTGTATAGGAGCATGTGTGGAGTTTGATACGCACGCGTGTGTATGCTCTTGTGTTATATTGTGTTATGACGATGGGGTGTATTGATTGGAGGATCGACGAACGAATGCGCAAGACGCTTTCGCAAAAATTAGAAAGTTCGTAGTTAAACGATATTATGATCAGACAGTGCGCATGCTCTGTGACCGTGTCTCTTTCGAGACAGCTTGTTTTTCTCTACATCAGATCACGTGATCAACTGTATGACGTATTATGACGATGACGATGACGACGATCTCACCGTCAACGTAACGATAATAATCATGAATACATGATCACGATTATAATTATGATCATCCTCCTCGTAATGACAATGACGTTGATGGCCATGATGATGATGACGACAACTGCTGCAACGTCGATAATGATAATGATAAGTTCCGGTGACAACATTGACTTTCTTCTTTTTTTACGATGTAAACAAATATTTTGGCGTCTTTTCTTATCTACAAAAGTCTTAATAGTAATAAAATCACAATGCCTGCTTGGACACCTTTAAATTGGACTTTCAAAAGAATATATTAAATTTCTTTTCAGGCTGAATTCTATAGTCGGCCAATATCCGTAAAAAATTAATGTCATTGGGAAATATGTGAAATGTGGAAATATCAGACAACTTTATTAGATATGGGACAAAGTCTGGCGTCATCTAGTGAGTGTCAATGGACGTCAGAATATTGTGACAAAATTATTTGCTTTTTTCACAGCAATTTCGCCCATAAGCTAAAACAATTTCGCCCATAAGCTAAAACAAAATATTGCCATAAGATCAATGGAAACGAGGTGATGTTTTTACACAACTCGAACACTGGTGAAACTATAAATATATCACAGGCTTTAGAGCGTTCGTCTCTTCAGTGTCTTGCACTCGAACACAGAACAAAATCTAATGGAATAATCACTATGATTTTGGCAATGCAATAGCAGTGCCAGTCTAAAGAATAAAGAATAAGGAGGGTGCTGGTGAATCGTCTTAGTAAAGTTGAAGCATCGCTGATCTATATGTAGCCATCAATGTACATTTTCTGATTAGAAGGAAATGACGAATTGGAGAAGCACGTGGAGGAGGAGAAGAAGGTGGAGAAAGAAGAGGAGGAAGCAGGAGGAGGAGGAGGAGGACATGGGCGAAGTTTGGTTGCCGATCTTGGGGGGGCTAAAAAAAAATTTCTCGGCCCAAAGCAGTTGATGACCTCTTTTGGTCATCGATTTGAAAATCTCATAAAAACATACCATTTTTCCGGACAGTTCTCTTAATTATAATATAAAAAAGTGTGCAATTGCAAATGTGTGCTAAACCTAAAAAGGTGTCTTATTTGCAAATGTGTGCTAAAACTAAAAAAGCCCATTGTTTTGAAATGTTCATAATTGCAATTATAATATTTAACACTCGAGTGCCCAAGGTATTTTTTGGTACACGAAGGCCCAAGGGGGGGTCCGCGCGGACCCCAGCGTTTTCATGGTAATATCTTGAGAAGGGATTGGAATATCGTTACAGAATTTAGTTCTATGTATTCCCAGATGAATTTGCAATCGATTGATGTATCTTATACCTCAATAACACCACCTGGTGTAAAGTAATAGTGCAAAATCTCTTGATACACATTTTATGCTTGTTTGCGTCATTTACCGAAGGAAGTCTATCGTTTTCCAGTAACAAAAAAGTTCAAACTTGTTGGCCAGTGTTACTGGAGTAATGTTGTGCGAACCAGCTTCGCAATACTGAGGCAGCTGAGATCTGTGTCTCGCTCTCTCGCACAAGACGTGACACGCCATCTGGTGCAAAGTTTGATACTGAGCCGAATTGATACCTGCAATGTTGCCTTTGCCAGCTTGCCACAGCGCAGTATCATTCGGCTTCAGGCGGTCATCAATGCTGCTGCTCGCCTTGTCCTGCGATTAAATAAGTTCGACCATAATTTCTACCGCGACCCGAGACCAGCTTCAATGGCTTGAAATGGTTCTAGGACGACTGGCCCATTTACCGCAAGTAAAGAGAAACATCGTCGGCTTCTGTTAATTCTTATACAATACACAAACAGCAAATAGCACATCAGAATATTAATTACGCATCCAAATAAACGTCTTTGTTCTTTACGATTAAAGGCCTATCGCAGACCATCAAAGTGCTACGTCAAACTAGGCCTGATTATGCTTTACCCAAAACCCTCAGTTCTTGTTGTTGTATAAACTATAAAAAGGGTTTTGTAAAAAGGATAAACAAATGATCTTACTTAGTCTAATTGCGTGTATAGTTGCAGATTACCTGTCTAATAACGCTTGCCGCTTCAGTATATTTTCACATCTCACTTCTCAACATTTCATTACAAATTTAGTACAGTCAGTTTGTGGTAGATTGAGTCTGTGTCATATCGCTGTATATAAATGTTTCTCTTTACTATAGCGGTATTTGCGGCATTTCTCTTTCATGCTTAGTTAATAAATTGCAATGACCACTAGACCGGTGATCAATCGTCCGGTGATCAACCGTCCGGTGATCAACCGCCCGCGCACTCTTGGAATAGGCGAGCGCATCAAGTTCAAACTTTGCACCATGATGCACAAAATGTCTGAACAACCGAGCACCACCATACCTCGTGGACAGCCTTAGATCGCTATTAAGTCACGTCCGCGGTCGTCCAAAACCGACGACGTATCCGATCATGCAACCAAAACTAAAGCCGGTGATCGTGCCTTTCGATTATCTAGCCCATGCATGCCCTTCGGACAGTCTTCCAGCATCAGTTCAAGAAATAAAAACTCTATCTGTTTTTAGAAAACAGTTGAAGTTGCACTTTGACCATAATATAATTAGGATATGTTTTTAAAGCATCCTAGAAGTAGCTTTCTACCGACGATGCTATATAAATCGCCCTCTTGGGGGGGGGGGGGCTTAGCTCCCCCAGCAAGCCCCTGATAAACTCCGCCCATGGAGGAGGAGGAAGAGGAGAGGTGGGAGTAGGAGGACGAGGAGCAGGAGCAGATTATTAAACAAAAATTGAATAGTTGCTGTTTGAGCCATTATAACGACAATGACAAAGCAACATGATATATATATATATATATATATATATATATATATAATATGACAGTGCATGTGCTAAACATGTGGTATTTATAACTGATACGCTAAACATCGCTGTCATTGTTTCTCAGAAACCCAGTTCAAAATGCAACATGGCAACATGTTAGTAAAAGACAGATTGTAATAAATTGTAGAAATCTTCTGGCAATACTAACACAGTGATGACGACGTCATTAAAATTTTGCAGTAACAGAAAATAAAATGGTGCCCTTACACACCAGGAAAACGCATGAAGATCTCGCTAGAAATTAATCAATTGTGTACCTATGACATAGGTACACAATTAATTACTTCGAAAGAAGAAAGCTCTTATGTGCTGTAATATGCCGAGCAAATTTCTGTCCAGGGTAACGACCTCTGTTGTCATAGACCCTGGTAAAATCGGATCCATCCAGGTACACAATTTCTATACATTGAAGCAATTTGTGTATTGTGCGCATAATTGGTTGCATCAAACAACCCTAAGCAGAGAAAAAAGATAATGTTACAGTAGTCATCAGTGGGGAAAGAGAGGAGGAGTCACGATATTTCATTGCAGAAGGTGTGATGCTCGAACTTCTACACTCAGAATAATTTATTGGACTTTCCCTACAGTTGGTCCCTACATGTGAAATGACCTTTCCCCTGCAATTCGTAGCATGATTCTGATATTCATCTGGATCTCATCTCAGCCTGAATAAGCTTACCTTTCTCTTTTCATAGAACTGTCATGCTGATAGCGTTACTGAATTATAGCTCCGCAGCCTCTGCTGTGAGAAGATCGTTGCACATTGTTCATATTTCATAGTACATGCAGATTAGATGAGATCAGATGATGATCTCTTTTCCTCTTGCTGTATCAATCTGGCATATTACCGACCAGATAATTTTCAATCTCACCAATCCATAGGCGGAGACTTGGTCCGAACTTTGAGGGGGGATAAAGACGAGCGGTCGAAGGAGGATCGTCGAGGCGCGCTCCATCGAGCAGGAAAGGGATTTGGACAAGGTGATGTGCCCCTCCCACGAAATGTCGGTAAAAAATTATTTTCATACTAAAATTGCAGCATTTTAGGCTTTCATTTTAGCGAAATTGTACAACATTTCAGTCTAAAAGTCATGGCCTAAGACTTAAAAGCGTCCCCTGTGTCGAAAATGTTTGAATCTCTATAATAGTGCAATTTCAGCATTTTCGGCTGTCATCTTATTAAAATTACTCGTCATTCTAGTGCAAAAGCATTGCCAACATCTCTACACTAATTAATTTATAAAATATTTGAACAGGTTTTAGAGGTGTCGAACTATCTCCGACATTTGTTAGTGTTGCCCTTGAAATACGCTTGCGTTGACCTTCTTTTGCGTTGCAACAGAATCGAAGTATTTTACCTTAATTAATCGAGTAAAATCTAATACAAGAATTTATGCAGCGCCAACTTAAATGGCCGTAAACAGTTTCATGAGCTAAATCGTGGCATTTATGAGAAACAGCGATATTATAATTAAATCAAAACGATGACGTTATACGAGGCACTCCACCATCGTCCATAATTTATGTTCGGGTCTGGCACCTCTAGAAGATGCTATGGTTGGCTGCTGTTTCAATACATTTTGTCATCACAAATACGATTAATACAGACAGAATCGATATGCAAGTCAAAGCTAAGCCTATCTGTATTCCGTGATGGTCATTCATAGACTTTGTCGCACCATCAGTTGCGGTATTGGCGAAGTGAGCATGGCTTTTTTAGCGTGCAGTTGTACACAAAATGTGCAGTTCTAAATGGATTTGTGCTGTTGTAGAAGCACTTCTGTACAGTTAAATCTAGCGAAAGTCATTGTCCTCCGATGGGAAGTAATATACCACGGAGGATGTGAAAGAAAAGAAGGGGTTGTGCAGTTCTTAAAATTCCTTAAAACAGACCTGGAAGTGAGATTGATTAGCATAGACCTTTAACGACATCTTCTTAGATTTACCATGGTTGAGTTTGAGATTGCAAGTAAGAACCCATAGAGCAACATTGTCGAGACTGAAGGAGGAGGCCGAGCGGAGTAGGAGTGGCGACATTTTGCATTCGAACCCGTCCAGGCAGTGAATCTTAAGAAATATATTTAAGTTTTCTTATACTATAATTATAGACCTAGAGCTGTAATATGACAAAATAAATTTCTGTCGACGGTAACGGTCTTTGTTGTCGCAAGCTGTCGTTAAGTAAGATAATGTTTCAATGTACGCCAAACGATTGCAAACAAAGGATGGATGGAATCGTGGTACTTCACAGATTCTAATGATATCTAATCTCTGACATCTATTAATATTTTATGTTGCGAATGTGAGATCCAGGTAAAACGACAATAAATTAGATATTTATTGCGACTTTTGATTCCATTTTAAAGGTGTTTTAAAAAGTTGTCAGCAGTTGTGTGAGTTTAACTACAAACAAGCAAGCGTAGAACTTCGTTTTCTTTGCAAGGGGATTAATCTGCTTTACCTTTGCTGATTCACCTATTTTGATAATAACCAAGCAGATCAAATCGTCGTATGATTGTAGGTTATTAGCTAATGAGCAAATCAAAAAAGCATTTTTGCATAATGAAGATTCGAGCAAAAGGTAGACATGCTAGGTAAATAAAGAACGTTGATGTTGAGCAAGGCACACAACTGGGAATAAAGGCAAATAAAGAACAGAACTGAGAAATAAGATTAACTGTGAGAGTGGGACTTGTTCAATCTCCGCAAAGACTCAATCAGACCCTAAAATGATCAACATTATAAGTCCATTGTTTCCCAGGTTTATATATCATCATAATCAAATATTTAAAAGGTGTCTACAAAGACAGTTCTGCCAAATCCTACACTTCATTGTAAGAATAGCTCCGTGCATATTTATTATTTATTTCTCGCATTTGCTATAGCGCCTGTGCAGCTAACTATTCAACTGCGCTTCCTAATACAAAGCGGACACTACACGACCACTCAATTCCACCTGACAATTCAATTTCCCGATATTCTTTATTTTTAAATTCGTACGACCCAGTGGTCGAAATTATCATAGCTATTATTGTTATTATCGACCAAAATCGGTGGTGACGATCCTTTCCAGGCTGATGGAACGGTCAATTGTAAGAACATTCATCCGGCTTTCGAAACATACCCATCCGATGAAGAGATAGAAGACCAATTTGCTTATCGTTCATCTGGATCGACGACAGGTGCCACCGTAACCAATCTACACCACATAGCTACAAAGCAAACTAATTTGTGGTAATAATCTCAATGGACTTTTCAAAGGCATTCGAATCGCTGACCACAAAATACGCTGAAATTTATCCGTGCCTTTTACTCCGTTGTCCACTCACAGTTTGGCTAAACTCGTCATTCGCTCACCCAGCCACAGTTTATTGGCTCAGCTCCACTTTATGACCGATTTCCATCTTCCTGCTCTGGCTATTATTATAGCGAAACGTCGAAGCCAAAGTCTTCGGTCTAAAGATCAGTCATAGTCCTCGGTTGAGAAATAGGTAAAGACATCGCCATTCGTCGTCGGCCATGAGACACTTACCAATTGCTTCCTTCCAAACCTCAACACTATAGAAGCGATCTATCTCTCGAGAGGAATTGCCGCGTCATCTGCAGACGTGCTCGATTCCGGACACGCCTCAGGAATTGGTTTGAGTGAATGGTTTGAGACGGTTTGTTTAGTTGATTAGAGGATAGAGTTGTTAAAACCAGAAGTCGTTCGTCATCCTCATGGAAGGACTACGGGAACCTAACCCAGAGATAGAAAGCATAAATTAGATGTCAGTTTGCCTTCCTTATAGTTGTCCAAACCCCGGCGACCGTTGCTTCTGCGGCCAGTGGTGCCAAACAGGCGGGACAGCACTGGAGTACATGTAGATGATACCGATCCAACTATTATGGTGTAAAAGTGCGACAACGTTTTAAACGTTAGCAGAATGACATGGAGAACAGGTCATTTACATGTATATAGTTAGAAATAATCAAATTTTAAGGTATCAAAACGAATCTCAATCTGGACTGTTAGTAAATCACAGTTAGGAAATGTCCATACAACTTCATGGCCTATAATAATTAGTATTCATTCTGCTGATCGTCCTGATCTTTCATTCATTCATTTCGATAATTTATATAGCGGCTCTTAAAGAAACCTACTCAGAGGCGCTCCCAGCCCAGCCACAGCTAAGAAAAAGTAGGATTTGAGATACTTAAAAAATGCTGAATAATTGCCTAGGAATAAGTCGCAAGGTTGGTGGGAGGCCATTCCAGATAGCGGGACCAACAACAGAAAATGCTCGGCGCTGTCTGATAGAAGTGCGAGCTCGTGGAACCAAAAGCTCACCCGTTGCCGCAGAGCGAAGAGCTCGACGGGCTGTAAGGTCTGAAACAGGTCGACAAAGGCTAGATAAGTACGACGGAGCACAAGAAAGACGGCATCACCAAACAAGTGCAGCAACTCGGTAGGAGATGCGCTGTGAAACAGGGAGCCAGTGGAGATCGTCACGCATATAAACAGAGACGGAGGCATATTTTAGGAATGCGGCCAATGAGGCGAGCAGCTAATCCAGTCTAATCCATGCTCATTAGTATCATGTAACCCATAGCAAACCTCAGAAGAAATCATGCGAATTTCTAGCGATTTACAGAAAAACTGACTCGTTTAGAGCGAATTTCTTTTTGCAGATCTGCGTCGTCGTCATCGTCATCATCGTCAATAGTCTAGCAATATTATATAAACTAAGAACTTCGGTTGCG
>OX457049.1:12217839-12475339 GCA_949752735.1 Lumbricus terrestris
CCCAACACCGAATTAATATTCAGAAATTCCACAATACAATGGTGTGCTATTCAGTATTATTGTATAAAAAGTCAACCATGGACACAGACTCGAGATCCATTATTTGTGACAATAAAAGGTGTCCAGCACAGCATTAATATTCAGAAATTTTACAATAAAATGGTGTGCAATTCAGTATTATCGTATAAAAAGTGGGCCATGGACACGGACTCGAGTTCAAAGTTATCACAATAAAGGTGTCCAACACAGTATTATTACTCAGAAATTTTTACAGTTACCGTGGACATTCGATTAAAATAATCACAAATAAAAATAAATCACAATAAAGGTGTCCAAAAGCGCATTAATATTCAGAAATTCCACAATACAATTGTGTACAATTCAGTATTATCGTATAAAAAGTCGACCATGGACATGGACTCAAGTTTCAGGTTATCACAATAAGAGGTGTCCAACACCTTATTAATACTGAGAAATTTTACAATAAAATGGTGTGCAATTCAGTATTATCGTATAAAAAGCCGACCATGGACACGGACTCGGGTTCCAAGTTATAACAATAAATTAAAGTGTCCAACACAGTATTAATATTCAGAAATTTTACAATAGAATGGTGTGCAATTCAATATTATCGTAGAAAAAGTCGGCCATGGACACGGACTCGAGTTCCAAGTTATCACAATAAAGGTGCCCAACACAGTATTAATACTCAGAAATTCTACAATAAAAAAGTAATCACAATAATGGATGGATCCGATTTGACCAGGGTCTATGACAACGGAGACCGTTACCTTGGACATTCAATTAAAATAATCACAAATAAAAATAAATCACAAGAAAGGTGTCCAACAGCATTCACAGGATACTATTATAATTATCTGCCTGCTTATTACTAATGACAGAAAACAGTTTAAGTTTTTTAATACAAAAATATGCATGCTTAGATAAATTATGTGCACACAATTATTTTATATATATATATATATATATAATTATCTGAACGCAAATGATTTACATGTATATGCTAATACCACTAGGACTTTTTAGTTGACCATTATATCAAACGTAGACCTACATTCCCAGACAGTGGTGGCATACACAACAAGAATATAATAATTATTATACCGAAAATAACAAGAGCGCGCATTTGAGGTGTGTAAGAGAAACATGACGCAAATCTGACAACTACATTGTTGTGTCAAAGGCAATTTCTTGATAAAACTCAATCTTCTGGATAACCAGCAGTCTGTAATATTATTTTCATGCATGATGTGCATTGTGCAGTACAGATGCAACACTACTATGTGAGACTTTAAAAATTTAACATACTGCAGAGCAGTAAGTGTACTCTAAGTAGTTCAGCTCACTTTTGGTAGGGCTGACAGCTTCCATTCCATAAAGAAGAAACGGTTTACAGTACTGTAGGCAGCTACCAAATGCAACAAAACTGGTTCACTAAATTTGTAGCATTTGCTATGCAACGAATTAAATGACCTATTATACAACTTAATATATATATATATATATATATATATATATATATATATATATATATATATATATATATATATATATATATATATATATATATATATATTGTATATATAGTTGATTTCGATGCCATTGACCAGTGTCTAGCTTTCTTATTACGAAATAAGCCGTAATGGATATTTTCTGCTTTTTGCTTTGGGGGGGCTGAGCCGCATTTAGAGGCTATAACCCCTAGTCCTCTGACGACGCCACTGGCGCAAGCATCTACGCTATAATTATATAGTTGATTGCAGGAGGGAGAAAATCCTAAACATTCTGTTGTGACGATTATTAATTTTGTGAAATACGCGAAAAATCAGGAGAAAATACAGCTTTGCACAACTTTTTGATGGACTAGGCAATTACAATATTTCTATACGTCTAATACTTATAAAACGGTTTCAATCTGAAACGAGGTGTCTAAGAGCCATGTTTTTTCTTCAACAATTTCGACAACCCTGTTCCGTTGTATGGTCAAAAGGTAAGGGTGCAAACTTGTCACCCGTTTTCATAGACTGAGGCCAAAAAATGAAGTCGCTAACTCACATTCTCAAAGTAGATTTCGATGCCATTGATCATTGTCTAGTTTTCTTACTACGAAATAAGCCGTTATAGACATTTTCCGCATTTTCCTTTGGGGGGGCTGAGCCGCATTTAGGGGGGGCTTAGCCCCCTCCAGCCCCCCCCTGGCGCCGCCACTGACTAAAACGTAATAATTAATATTATTGTTACATGCTTAACGACACTGCCATTTCGAAGATGATTAGTGTCGCCACGCCATTTAGGTCCCCGTGGACGGACCGTGCTAGCCCGAGATTTGAATCTCTGAAACAGCCACCATCGGGATTCGAACCGCGGTCCGCACGCTCTTTCACAGAGGGATTTGCGTACAGACGCGCGGCCTTACCGGTGTAGCCAAGCGAGCCAGTTAAACTAAAACGTAATAGTGACATTGCTCTATATATAACGTTATTTTAACCATTTTTAAGGTGTGTGATTTATTAACTTCGTTTCCATTATTTTCAACAATGAGAAAATTTGCTCTGAAACTAATTATTGTTCAATTATTATCAAATCATTCTAGCAGAGTGCAGCCGATCTTGTAGATGTAACGGACGCGATAAACCTTTATAATATAAAAACCACCATTTGAAGCTGTTTTAAGGTGTACTACTGTATTGTAAGTCTATAAGGTATTTACACCATTTAAAAAATACATTTTTGTGAATGGTAGCCATGTAGTTTCCCCATCGTCGCCTGGTGCGCAGAAGTCTATTTGATGGATTGCATGATTGGTACGATTCAGTGTTCGCACTGAGATCGGGAGCGCACCTGAGTAGAAATATATCTAAGGGGCGTTATAAGAACTGATCATACATACAAGTCCGAGTTACCTTTGGAGCAGTCAACCGGTGCTCATTGCTATTTGTTATGGGCTTAGGTCAAGTAATGCAAACATCTTGATATTTATATTGCTGAGACAAAATTTTAAAAAAGGCGTGGAGAATTGTTCTTTTTCTTCTTGATAGATTTACAGAGTTTGCGATCATCTTTATGATAATAAGCATTTTATTTATATATATATATATATATATATATATATAAATATATATATATATATATATATAAGTCCCAAACCTAAATAGAGGAGGAAGGCTAACTCGACTGCGATAGATTCTATTAAAAATTGATGACCTGCAAATTTTGGATACAATGATCTTGATAAATAAATGTAGTATTTATAATATCTGTGACATTTGTTTTAAAGGTGTCTAATTTGAGCATTGACAATCGTACTTACAATCATGTAAGACTGTTTGAATTCACTAAATTTTGTTTATATCAGTTTAATGAGACTGCTGGATAACGATTATCACTCGCGTTGCTTTCTATTTTTTCCAGACTATATAAGAGTGCAAACAAAAGGAAAAAAGTGATGACTCCAACCATCCATCTTTTAGTATATCCATAAAGTTTAATTTTTATTTTTTTAATTTTTTTATTCGGTAAGCATAATTATATCAAGACAATAGCTTAAAGGGGTGGCTGATCCCACTAACCAAGTCCTCCCTGTAATGTTGAAAGAAATCATCCATCCATGCAAATCATCTTTTCCCTGTCGCCAAAGAACGCACAGGAACATTTTGGCGCATGGCATTGGGATCAAACTTGCACGATGAAGAATAGACATTCAACAATCTAAAGAAATTATTGCACAGTTTTTAACACCTTTAAAACGCGTGCAACTTGCGAAATTTATTCAAGCAATTTTCAACATTGATATTCCTTTGTCATGGATTATTACATTCATTCAACCAGTTGAAGACTAGTTGCCGTTTTCATTAGCACGGAGGCTAGCTCGTCAATCGATATTTTGTTTGAATTTATTATGTTACTGATTTCGTACTTTCAAAAACCTATCAGACTTAGAAAGCTAAACAATATACAGCACAGGAGTGTGGCAAGACCTGACGTGTAGATAATATAAAGTATGTGCAATGGGTGTAAAATGAAGTCAGTGGGTGCTTCCCAGTGGAATGGACTTCATCCATCAGTTACTTCGCCCGGAATCCACTCTGACAGTCGTACCAAGTGATTAAAGTATGAAAGGTTAATGTCTGGACGACTTGTTTGACTGTGCTGGACTTATAAGTGACAGGGTTACGTTCATATTTGAAAATAAGTTTATAACCTTGAATTAAATTTTATACTTTAAGCTCCGTTTATTCCTCATCACTGTATCGGGTCGCTCGCATTTGGTGAGTTTGCAGAAAGAAACACTTTATCAGTTGTCATGCACAATTCGGTGCAGTCGGTATAAATGGGGGCTGGGGGGATCAGGAATGATGAGAGATAACTTTTTTGACATACTATGTTGCAAAACACTGGATACAAAATGATGCCCGTACACACCTGAAAAACTGACGCAAATGACGATAGAAATTCAGAAACGGTTCGACTATAATCATTTAAAAGGCTATAATCGATGCCACGAAACTATACTCGAGAAAAGCTATTCCGACACCGCTCGTGATAGCCTACGGTGTTATCAATAACAAGCCGAATAGTAGAGGAAGGCAACGTTAATGATTTCCGGTCGTGCACTTGGCTTACTACTCACGTGTGAATGTACCGCTGATCATAATAATTATACGTATGCGTTGATTTCGATGTCGTGCACAAAAGACTGTTCATGTTTAGCATTGTTAGGATTAAGAACGATTTAAGAGATGATTAGCGCTATGTCGCTCTTTTATGCTGGCTTGAAATTCGTAATCGTCTTCGTGATGTCCAGGCGTCTAGAGCTCTATTCGAAAACCAAGCGCGGAGCATCAGCTTATTCACGAGCGCTGCGTCGAGTAAAAACGGTTGCAAGTAAGAGTAGTCCAAAGGTGGTCCGGGTCGAGTTACCGTATGATCAAATGAGCGGAATAGCTACTAGGATGTTGCCTGGGTCGGGAATTGGTAGGTGGAGGATCAGATAAGACATTTGATAAAATTTAGAGTGCGATACATATATCCTCTGTAATATTGTGCGTCTGTTTCAAATTACTTATAGTCATTATTTGAAATACATTTATTTGCCTAATACGAGCCTGACTTGGCCTAAGTCAAAGAAGTTGGCTTTAGTGTTTGTATTTCCGGGTCATTTTGAATTTTGACGTCAACATATGATTTTAGGTAATTAGGTGAGTGCTAATTTTTAATTATAGTTTGTTACCGTTGGTCTAAACAAAATTTACTTCTAATTTTAACCCTCAGGCTACAAAGTTTTTTGTAACACGGACTACCAAGGGGGGGGCTACCACACCCTGGATTTTGGGTTTGGTTTGAAATATCGTAAAAAGTACTAAAAACCTACATAAATACCCGAATGAATGATTGAATGAACTAATGTATCTTAGATAGGCGCAATGGAAATTCTTGGGTTTGTTTGGAATTGGTAAAGTACATGCATAGCAAAATGGATCGAGTCTCTTACTGGGTAAAAGAAACGTGACGCTGAGTAAGTTTAACAAATGACGGACACCTTTAAAACTTCTTCAGACACGCAATAAATGAATATTTGCAGACTTTCTTATATTCCTTTCCAATCAGACTTTGGCATTATTTAGTCAACTATAATTATCTACGCCAGAATGTAGACAGACATAATAACATGTGAGTAAAAATGATACACAATCTCACAACAAAACATCACAATTACATAATCGCACAGCTTCTCAACTATTGAAAATGTGAAAAAATGGTTAAGTTTTTCTTCTTCTTATTTTCCCCCGCATGTTTGAGTGTCTTTAACTTCATTCTTTGTCTGCTAAATGTGTTAATATTGCTAGTTAAGTTTTTATGTTGCCTGACAGCCATCGCTCAATCCTGATTCAATCTGATGTTAGGGCAACCCTATGCAGCGGGATCCTCAATCCATTATGGGTGCTTCTTTTTGCGACCACAGAAAGTGTGCTGTCGCAACTTGTATTGTACCTGAGGTCGGTTGCAAAAAATTGATTGAATTTGTTGATTGGCATCTGAGAGAAAAGAGAATGTCGACGAAACGCGTTTTTCTGATGACACATAGTGTCGTTAAACGTCAGTTAGATAAACGGAACGGGACTAGACATGTATGACCGCAATATGCTAAGAAACCAGAGCAATACATTTGTTTACATGGTCATAAAGAGGTGCGCTGAACAGCTTCTCAACTACTCCTCACTCTATATTCACCTCCCAACTGATCGCATCCACAAAGTCGGTCATGTCTCCAACTGCATGCTAGTTGTGCTCACCGCCCTCCCTTTTTTTCAGCAGCGGATCTCGTGCAGCATCCTCTCTTTGGTGCTTATTGGGTCTTGCACCGGTTTATCTTAGCGAACTCTGCTGCCCTACCGCAAGTGCACATCCACCAAACAGAATCATGTCATCTCGACTAGGAACTAGGAACGACTCTCTTTGTCGCTACGCTTGTCTCATGCGGTCCGCTTTGACTCGTTCTATGTGCATCTGGAAACTGTACCTTTTAGTCGCACTGACATTGACTTCTGTGTAGTCACTGTGAAGGGTCGCATTGTAACTCGTCGTAGCAATATAAATCCCGTTAAATTAATTATTGAATTAATTCTCTACATACAGGATATACATGTAGTGTGGTGTACCTAAACACCTGAAAAACGAGAGCAACTGATGTTAGAAATTCAATCATCATTCAATTAAAATCATCTCTCTCTATCATATCTCAGAGTTCGTAGCTGAACATCTGCAAAGCGCTTCCTCAGTTCCTCAGTCACTGGAGGACGAGTTTGACTAATCACATTAATTTTGGTTCAACGATTTTTGTTTATTTATATAGTTTATGGTAACCTCAATATCTATCAAAATCGATTTCTCTAAACCATTCACAACCTTTTCTCTTGCTACATTTGTACTTGATATCTCATCAATCGTAGTTTCATTTAATCTATCAAAATTTATTTTTCTTTCGCTCGAAACCCTTTCAGTACTTTAAATAGTACCATACAATCATATCTACTTCATTAGACAAACATTTATGCAAACTAGAAAATATAATAATGAAAACCTGTTAACCTGTAAATAAATGTAAATATGTGTATTAAAAAAAGAGATAGATAATCTGAATGCCAAAAAGAGCCAGAGAGCCACAAAAGAGCTGAAGATTAAAAAAGAGCCAAAAAGAGCCAAAAAGAGCCAGTGAGCCACAAAGGAGCCGAAGAGCCAAAAAAAGAGCCTTCTGAGGGGGAGTCTAACAAGAATAGCCAAAAAGAGCATTCTGAGGGGGGAATCTAACAAGAAGAGCCAAAAGGCCAATCGTCAAACTACCATGGAACAATTGTCAAAAAACGTCAACGGCCTGTGTGCCATAAGATGTCGTAAAACAAAGGAATCATCATCAATAAAATGGTAAGCAAACTTCATTCGTCAAATCTGGATCCATCCATCCAAAGAAATTCCAAATCGTCAACTGCTGCATGTCTACCCCAATTCCTCATGCCATAATTTGCATGCAATTGCAATAGAGATCTACTGTCGCGACAGTTTGACCACCATTAAAACGAATCTTTTGTTTCGAGGTTGTTGAGGATTTTTATGTATTGTCGTCCACGACCTATGATTAAAGAATACAACACTGAACTTCTTCTCGTGGGTTGCGGTGGTGTAGTGTGTTTATTCTTTGATTTGCAGACGGAGAGCTGCAGGTTCAAATCCACCTCAATTCGCCGCGCAGGGACCTTGGGCAAGTACTTCACTCGCAATTGCAACTCCGATACAGTGTCTGCGCTGCAGTCGGGAGCGCCTCCGAGTAGCTTGAAGGGGAGCTATAACAAGTGCACTCATGCATACAAACATTTCTTGTCTCGCGATAATCACTTTATAAATAATAATAATATTACTACTAGTGTTGCTCCGGCCACAAAGTTGTTTTTTTGATTAAAGTGATTTCAGTTCGCAAATTTATATAGCCAAATATTCTAATTTAAAAGAGGTGTGATAACATGTTAACTATTCATTTATCATATCCGTCATATAAATGTTAAAATGGGTATAAAGAATAGAACGTGAAATGCTGCTAACCATATTCTCATAATTATGAACTGCCAACATCAATCTTCCTCCGCCGTACTTCTACCGTGGTCCAGAGGCTGAGCTTTTGATGCTACTAGCATCGTTGCAGTCTTTGACTGATTGCATCCATTGTAAGTTTATATATGGATGATGAGCGATGTTTGTTGCTGTTTATGAAAGATGACTAGCGTCGCCCTCCTCTTCTCTACAGGCTTGGGACTGGTAATGCAATGGGCGAGGCAATGGATGCATCGGTGAATCTTCACTATGAAGGAATCCAATGTGATTAAAAGCGAGTCGAGTATTGGACCCCGACAAAGTAAGTAAGTAAGTAAGTGAGTAAGTAATAAGTAAGTAAGTAATTGTTCCCCCGGCAGATTTCGTCCATAACTCTAATGCAAAATCCCGGTATGACGACATACATGCTCTTGCCTCCTTTCAAACTTTGTATTAAAGCCAATGCAATAATGAGGTTTGCTGACATAACTTACCATCTGCATGCTAAATCATGCACGTTCTCGAACTGTGTAGTCGAAACAGTTTGGTGCAATAACAAGGTATGTTGACATACCATATTATTATGTGCCGCTAGAAAACACTTTTAGCTCAGTCAAAAATACAGGAAATTCATCATGAAAATGGACATTTACTATGGCAGACCAACTCATCTATGACCTCTTAAAGTTAAACTCTTAGTAAATGATGGATTTAATTAGACACCTACCAAACAGTTTTCACTTGGCAATAAATGAAGAAAGTTGAGGACCAATATAATTTTGAAAATGACCTTTCTATCACTTTAAACCCTGGAAACATCCATGACCTAACGTCTTCCATAGAAAACACTCAGGCAATTTATAGAATATTTGCTCAGCATAATTACACAATAATAGCATGATCACAAAATTAATGTCAAACTCAAACACTACCCAAACCGTAGTGGTGCCAGTCCCAAGAATGGACATAACCGGAGGGCTACGCAATTCTTATTTCCTACCACACAGTATCGGACCATATTCAACAGTCGCAAGCAAAATTAGAATTAATATCATCTAAGACAATTTCTGCAGCAATATGTCACAATTATTAAAACGCTATGGCTACCACCCCTACTACTACTACTACTGCTGCCACCACAACTACTACTACTACTACTAGTAGTAGTAGTAGTAGTAGTAGTAGTAGTAGTAGTAGTAGTAGTAGTAGTAGTAGTAGTAGTAGTAGCAGTAGCAGTAGCAGTAGCAGTAGCAGTAGCAGTAGCAGTAGCAGTAGCAGTAGCAGTAGCAGTAGCAGTAGCAGTAGCAGTAGCAGTAGCAGTAGCAGTAGCAGTAGCAGTAGCAGTAGCAGTAGCAGTAGCAGTAGCAGTAGCAGTAGCAGTAGCAGTAGCAGTAGCAGTAGCAGTAGCAGTAGTAGTAGTAGTAGTAGCATTTGTTATTTAACGTCACTGTGTGGTAACAAAGACCATTAGCGACACCCTCCTCCTTTGGCCAGACTTGGCATAGAGAAATCGGTGGCGGAGTTCGCTTAGCTTGTGCTTTATTTATAGTTTTTTGTGATAAGGTTTTATAGGTGTTTAAGCGAAAAAAATTTATTTGGTGCTGGATTGCAACAATCAGATCTGCATGAATGACCACCTCACAATGTCACAATGAATTTTGACACGGTTTTTCTGATTTTCAACAGATATGTTTTGCGTCGCCAATGTCCACAGCACTATCACAAGTGACTAAATATTTTCCATAATTATATTATCTTATACAGCCACTACCTGTATAACCCATTGACGACACTGAAAGATATCAAAGACAACCGACGTCGCCCTCCTCATATATATAGCCTTGAGACTGGCATGTCCAATGTGCGAGCAGTGACGGATTTAATAGATAGTCTAGGTTTTTCATTATTTCATATATTCCAATCTAGCTACGGACACAGGAAATACATATAAGGAGTTTGAAGTGCCAAAAGGGTGTAATATGCCAAACAAATTTATGTCGATTGCGACGGCCTCTGTTGTCACAGACCCTCGTCAAATCTGGATCCTTCCAGTCATCCATGCCAACAGGGCATTGTTTAGTTTCAATATCATTATGATGATAGTTGTTAAAGGTGGCTAAAATAAAGACTAAGATTGAATGATCATTTTTGACCAGCAAACATAAACAGTGGGTGAGACGATGATTTAACGTTGAGTTAGTAACTGTTGTACAATGAGAGACAATGTGTTGAAAAATGAAATGTATGGGTTTAACGACTCTTTTCCATTACGAAGATGATATCAGCGTCGACTCCACGTTTATATTGCGACCGAGCAACCCGCAGTATGTAAAGATCCGACCGGGGAATCGAACCCGCGTCGCCGGCGCGGCGAGCGGGCTACAACCCACTCGGCCACCCAGGATCCTCGACAATGTGTTGAATCCAAACCCATCCATATATTGCAACTCTTTAAACCTTTTAAAAGGTGTTTAAAACGACTGCTCTGACACTGTATAATAACACGAAGATGACTAACCCTTTAGACGGGCAGACAAGCAGAGTCACCCAGGAAAAACTGATGACAAGCAAATCTCTACATGAACTTAATCCATACAGTGTCTAGTAATATCTTGGAGTCCAAATGATCTTTTCTAATTAACGCCGAATACGTCACGCTCGGAGGGGACGCAGCCCCTTTTGCCTGCTCGATGACGCGGCCCAAGCGTTATGCTACGAATTGTTTGGTTAAATATTTTGTAGGCTGCAGGTGATATCAGATTAGAGTTGTCAGCGCACGTCAACTTGGAAGGGTTGTCCAGGAATGACGAAGGTTTGTGTATGATGGTTGTAGAGAGATGATGAAGTGTGTACGGTGTTTGAGAATGCATGATGGTTCGACAAAGATGAACACGCATGAAGTCATGCAAAGCCAGGGAAAATTGTCCAGAGATAGAACACAAAAGAGGAATGGTGTCCAGATATTGTTAAATAGTGACTGGAGAGAATGACCAAAAATCTTCAATGACCACGCTAATAATTATCAATTATCTGAGAAATCATTCTCGAATGAAGCAATTATGCTAATAATTAACGAAATGATGTGAAGTGGAAACTACAGTTATAAATAATATTGTATATCGCGCATTCATTTTAGGGGTGTCATATATTTAATACATCTACTACTCAAAAGTTAAACGCCGTTGTATAAAATGGACGGCAATAGAAAAGAATAAAGTCTATACAGGGTTGGAATTTGCATCTCCATGGGCTGGGTATTGCCTGAGCTGTGTGATCATCTGAAGATCCTGCATTTATGTCGAGCAAACATTTCATTAATTATAATAGTTTAGTATGACGTCCACGAAATTGAATTAGTCCTTTTCTTCTGCTTTTCCTTCCGACTGGAATTAATCCCTCGCAGGGGAGCGGAAATTCAATTAGGTCAGTGGCACTTTTACAGAGGGAAGGTTGGAGACCTTGAATAAACGCTGATGGTACATTACAATAGAGCGTATTCGCTATTATTTCTAATCTTGGACACCTCTGAATAGCATAGACCTACACCATCACGATAAGAACCTGGATTGAACTTCCTTTACTGCATCTGACCACGACCGTCTGAGGGTCACGATCTGACCAGTCAAACTTTGTTTCATAACATTAATCCTTCAAGTCTTTTTTCGTTCGCCGTGGCTGGGCTGGGTGCGCCTCTGAGTAGCTTTCTTAAAGGGGCGCTATATAAATCCATGCAATGAATGAATGAATGAATTTATGTACTCTTACCAAGGTTCAACTTAGATACCTTTTAAAGAGATTTCCGTGACATTATGAATATTGCACTTCTTGCAACAAAATAAATTCATTGTTACTCCATTTTTCATACATCAATTTGAATAGCATCTATCGCGGTCGAGTTATATTGCAAGACATAATAAAAAAATATCAATAGAAATTTATCATTTCAATCTAGCATGGACTACTCGCAACTTTATTACAATTAACGTATGAACAGTTTATCGCAAGTTATTACATGGTTGGGTTGAATTTAACCGTTTGTCGGCTTTGCAGATGTCCGACAACTCACTGTTTGCATCTGCAACTGAGAACAGGATTAGCCGCGCTCACACACGCATTCAAACCCATTCAAATAACGCGCGCACGGTATTGTAATTGTAATTTTAATCGTACATTTATAAAGCGCCACTTCAAGAGAACCCCTCAGAGGCGCTCCCGACCTGACACCAAACCACAATCAAAGAGAATGGTTTTCAAGCGCTTGCGGAAAAGTGGCAAAGAAAGACAAAGAAGTTCATTACGGAGACTAATAGGTAACTTATTCCAGAAAGACGGATCAACCATAGCAAAGCTTCTATGTAGCACTCTGGAAGATCTAGCCATAGGGACAGCCAGGTCAAAATGCGTAGCAGAGCGAAGGAATCTACGGCCTGGAATGGATAGCACAGGTACACAGAGTTCTATAAGATAGATCGGAGCTTGGCCTGCTAGACAATTACGCATGAACATTAGAATCTTAGACTCAATACGTTTTTGCATTGGCAACCAGTGCAGTTCTTCCCGTATAAAACTTGATATATGCCCAAACTTTGGTATGCCGCCAATCAGGCGAGCTGCAGCATTAAGGACAGATTGTAACTTATTAATGCGTGAAAGGTCGCAGTGTGAATGTATGCGTGCGTATGTGCAGGTGATTCTGCTTCCAGTCAAACCTTCAACATTTAATCACTTGCATAATTCCCTGTTACATGCTCTGCTTTGTTATTTCGGTCATACAGACAATTTATTAGCATAAGTGTCATTTTTTGCCAAATATGCACCAAAATTATTATTATATTTAGCAGCAACAGACTTGAAATAAAAGTAAAATGAACATGCCCACATCTGTGGTCAAGTCAATGAACATCTGTGAGGTGACTTACAGTAGGTCTAGGTTTTACCATCCCTCAATTTTTTTATGAAATGTTTCACTCTGGGAACGTTGGGTCAATTATAAAGGTTAGTAACAAATGATTTATGTTCTCTGTGATCTTAAATTGATTGATCGTTGATTCATAGTAGATAGCAACTACTACTGTAACACATGTTATGCTATATCTTTTGTAACTTTACATTGATTGATAGATCCAGAGTTTAGCAGTGTCTTATTACAACAGAGGTCGTTGCCGTCGACAAAGATTTATTCTTTTGCATAATATGCTATTATATTACAGCAGATATTTTTAAACCAAAGTTTATCGTCACGGATGACATCAAACAGCCAATATATTGCACATCGATGGTGATATTTGATTTAAATAACAAGCTCAATCTGTCTAAAAAGGTGTCCTAAATAGCAATTGTTATCACGGACATTCGGCCATTTCTAGATAATTTTATTATAATGGAAAAACTGACTCAGTTTCAGTGTATCATACTTTCACACATTGACTGAAAAATGTCGCCCACCACACTACATGGTCTAATTGCATTCACCACGCACAACATTCTCTGAAATGTTCAGAGATTGGCGTAAGCGAACAACGATAGATGTAGTTCATTTCCGTGTTTAATTGCGAACAATGCTGTCAAGTATCCGATAAAAAATAAGTGTTGTAAGGAGAAGACACTCTTGTTGAGACAGACAGCCAACTAGAGAAGGCAAATCTTCCATTCAAACGAACCAATTCCGCGGAATGATAGGATTGTGTGGATGTGGTTTATTGATAAAGGTGATTGTTGTCGAGTTTGGCTGACGAAATTTCGGGTTGGAACTTGGGATGGATTGCTATTGGCGTGTGAAAAGGATGTGTGAATGAGATTTGGTGACCCAATATCATCTAGATGACTGTGTGAAGCGACTTAATTACTATTATGTTTGCGAGACACGAAACGATGATTCTCGAGCGCGTTTTGTTTGGACACCTTTTAAACAGTATATCCAGATCCTATTTATATAGACAGTAGCTTATGCACTGGACCGAGGATCCTGTGTGGCCGAGTGGGTTGTAGCCCGCTCGCCGCGCCGGCGGAGCGGGTTCGATTCCCCGGTCGGATCTTTACATACTGCGGGTGGCTCGGTCGCAATATAAACGTGGAGTCGACGCTGATCATCTTTGAAATGAAAAAGAGTCGTTAAACCCATACATTTCATGTACTGGACTACGATTGCCTATGATGCATGATTTTATTATTAACCGATCGTTAAAAACATTATAATCATGATTTTCTATATACTGAAGAATGAAGTTTTTTTATGTGCTTGACTATGAACGATTTCTTGTGATGATGATTTTATTATTAACTGAGCGAACGAATGAAAATCCAAATGATCGTTTCATACATAATTTCTTCTTCATCATTATAACGACGTCATCGTCAGATCCGACTTCTAACCTGACGCAAAAAATCACGTGCCTGTGATGGACCACAAAAGGACATATCCAATCCCCAGATACGAGGTGGCGCCACGTTCCTACATTATACCACACGTAAGTGAAAAATTAAATGTAACTAGCAATTTGTATAATCATGGGCATGTGAGTAAGTAAGCAATATAGACTAATTGTTAAAATGATGATGATGATGATGATGATGATGATGATGATGATGATGATGATGATGATGATGATGATGATGATGATGATGATGATGATGATGATGATGATGATGATGATGATGATGACGATGACGATGACGATGACGACGACCATGACGATGACGATGACGACGACGACGGCAGTTTTTACTGATCGTTGTGAGTAATTCCGTTTAAAATAATACTAGACACGAGTCTTCGTTTGAACCATTTCGAGCTATACTACATGTATAATTATTATGGACCACATTAACTGTCATGGAAAGACACAAAATGTAATGCTAACACATTGCTTAAATAGATTCGGTTCAAATGGTTTTGGAGGTATGTAAAGAAATCACCGATAAAAAAGTACTTTCACATCTACAGCGTATTATTCTAATAATATAATAATTTCTTATTTCGTGTATTGTGCTTCCTGTTAACCTATAACTGGACCATTCGTAAGATTTGAAATACTTATATAAATTATGATAAGAATGGTCATCATCGAGTTTTTTTTGACAAAATATATAACTATTAAAGCTTAAGAATCGCTAATCGAAAGACACAATAACGGCAATTCAACCATAACCATTGACAAGGTAAATTCAGCATACACGCTTTCCCTGTTGCTGACTCTGTGGTCTGGAATGGACTACATCCATACCCTGCATACCTGCATACCTGCATACCTCCATACATCCATACCTCCATACATGCGCCTGCTGTTCATTGATCCCCACACACATCGTCCCATCGCAATCTCAAAACTGTCCTCTTTAGCCGAGGTTGGGTCTGGAGCCCTCCTGGGTAGTAGCCATGAAGGAGCGCTATTCAAATCTTTCCAAAGAATGAATGGATAGTTGATTCAACATTGACCTTCTAAATTTATGACACCGTAATCTAATTTAACTCGATCCTTACACAATTGTTTTGACGAGGCGCGTCTATCATGCCTTACCTCTCCAAGATGTTAAATGTATCATACAATGACTATTGAAACATCTCGTACATGTACCATGCGTATTTTACATGAAGTAACTACACCAGAGCATATTGACCTTAAGTCCTTCACACACAATTGATCCATCTATTGTTGCATAGTAATTATATATTTTGACCTTTAATAATGATAATTGGATTTTTTAAAGAACGCGTTGAAACGCTTATTGACCGGATAGACCGACGAGGGCGAGTGAAAGACGAACCCAAAAGCTTAAGAGGCAACTGACAAGATGCGATGACAAATTTTGCGTAAAACTAATTTATAGCCTGACAGGTAAACATTGCACACCTGCTAAATATGCTGAAAGAACAGGCGTGCAGTTGCAATTACAATTCAATTCAATGCATTTAAGCCTCGCTCGGTCTATTATTATTTAACATCATTATTTTGAATGGATGCAAAGTTTGACGACAGCTTATGGTGGATACCGAACGAAAATCTCGCTAGTTAGGCAATTTATATAGAATCGTTTATACGCATTAAAAAGGTGTATGACACCAGCCATCATTCGTGGTCCCGCTCGTTCCGATGATAAGTGTGGATATGATAAAAACACATTGAACCAGGAGCACTACTGGTAGTGATGTGACTTTAACATAGGTCAGTGATGTACAACATTCTTGACACCGCATGCCACCAAAGAACTTTTTTGAAGTTGAAAGCCGCACCCATGAATTCAAAATCAACAACTCTGAACTTATGTAGGCTGGACAGCACTGACATAGATCATTAGCGTTGCAATACTACTTTTTGAGGGCTTATGAATTGTTTCATAATTCTATTTAAAATGTGTTTGGCATCATCATCATCATCATCATCATCATCATCATCATCATCATCATCATCATCATCATCATCGTCGTCGTCGTCGTCGTCGTCCTCATCATCATCATCATCATCATCATCATCATCATCATCATCATCATCATCATCATAATAATCACAGTTGACTATGTTAGTGCCATCTATGCGGGATGATACACTTTCACGCATTAATAAGTTACAATCTGTCCTGATTGGCGGCATACCAAAGTTTTATACGGGAAGAGCTGCACTGGTTGCCTATGTAAAAACGTATTGAATTTAAGATCCTAATGTTCATGCGTAATTGCCTAGCAGGCCAAGCTCCGACCTATCTTATGGAACTCTTTGTACCCGTGCTATCCATTCCAGGCCGTAGATTCCTTCGATCTGCTACGCATGGTGACCTGGTTGTCCCTATGGCTCGATCTTCCACAGTGCTGCACAGAAACTTTGCTATAGTACGGTTTCTACGTTTATAGCTTCATTACGCCATGTGAACGTGTTTCATCATACGGTTATGACGTTGAAAAATAAATGTAAACAATGATGTCCTTACACACCTTAAAAATTATTGCATATTATGATAGAAATGCAGCAGATGACATACAATTTATCATAATTTTTTATGCGTCCGAAGACATACGATTGTGTCACTTACGTTCCATCAAACATTGTGCCCGAAAACTCAAGACGATAATGCAACGCCACAGCTCGTGATGTTGTTGGTACCAGTCCCAAGTCTAGTGACAGATGAGCGCAACGTAGGATCAGCCATAGAACTTCAAACACAGGCAATGATAGAATTTCATAGAAACGGGGTTATCCGTCCGTCTATCGAAGTGGAAAATAATAACATACACAATGATTGTCGTTTTAGGATTTTTCAAAATCCTGGACTGGAAATCAGTTTTCAACGGATTTTAACGACCTGAAGGATAATTGTGACTGTGGCGTCGATTTAAATCTTTATCATTAAATGATTGTCATCAGTCGTATTAATTGTAATAATGTGCAATATCGTTGACTTATTTATAATACCTTTAATTAATCAACTTAGATAAACGCGAGTGAATAATTTAATTATATAGTATTTTGCAACCGTTTTGCAGGTGTTCAAATGTAGACGGACACGCGTTTGATATTCATAATTTTATGTTTGTATGTGCTCTTGCAATAGCGCCCTTTCAAGCTCCCGACTACAGAGCGGACACTGCACCTGTGTTATATTCTAACCTGCAACCCTTCGGCTGCAAGACAACGAACATACCAACTACCTCACCGCGCCTCACCAAATGCCCTATATTGAACCTGTCTAACAGATGTTTAAATGGAAACAAATAATGCACCCAATGCCTTGAAAAGACTAGAATATATAAATATATAAATAATCGTTTGCAGTCAAACTTTAGAGACGAATTCGGTAAAAGCCAAGAGAGCTGTATGAGAAACCCGGAAACTGTTGACAGTGGAAACGGGTCAAACAAAAATGTGAGTTCTTCAATCCAGAACAAGGTTTGACCAAATAGCAAATTCACTCGAGTTCTATAATATTATACATAACTGCTATTGAGAAACCATGATCAACGGCATATAGCAGATTAAATTTGGTCAAATTATACGCTTATATTACGCGGAATGTCCTCAACTGGTTCCCTTTCCCGCAGCGCATCCGCTACAGGCAGGGTCTCCTCCATCGTCTTACACTGTGTCCTGGGTAGTGCACCAGTCTATCGTCGGGAACCATTTACTGTAAACCAACAAAGGTCGGCATTTGTTTCTTTCTTGGCGTATTTGTTCCTAACTTCACACCATTTCGCGCAAAACTTCAGTTGTAAGCATACAATATGATGTTATATTGATGGATGGATTCGATTTGACCAGGGTCTATGTCTCTATGACAACAGATGCTGTTACCCTGGACAGAAATTTGCTCGGCATATTACAGCACATAAGAGCTTTCTTCTTTCGAAGTTTTTTTTTACTAGAGAAACATTGTTATTAACATAATGAGATTCTATTATTTAAAGGTGTCTCTTATAGCTTCGCTAATTACAAAGTAAATGCATGAGTGCAAATAAAATCCTGTAAGACAATCATTTTAACATTCAACTTAATAAAATTAATAATTGCTGGCAATTTTGTTTATTTACTTAAAATTGATTAAGCAGTTGTTTGAATAGCAACCTGACTGTCATGAACACAACATTCTATGAGAGGAAAACGAATATGAAGTGGACATTGGAGGCCAGATGGAAGAACTACAAACACGAAAGTCGTTATTATTATGAAACAACAGATGGAGAAGTAGCATCATAATGTGCAGAACGTTTACAAGACCAGAATCAGACCACGAGCTGTTAACGGCGGAAGTTAGAATCAAGCTAAAAACACTGCAGTAGGTTTAGTGCGGAAAAGATTTGGTGCTGGATGGATGAATCCAGATTTGACGAGGGCTTATGACAACTGTTACAGAGGCCGTATGGACATGGTTCGTATCGTTTTACCATTTAGCTTCTATATTATTTATAGCAAGATTTTAATACATTTTACAGGTGTTTAAGGAAAACTTTTGTGCTGCAGCGCTATTTTGTCACATCTGATATTATCAATCATTTATCAATATATGCTACGACAGTAGAGGCGTCACAGTGATTTGGATTTTTTTTCAATAATGAGAATGTCATAATAAAGATGACTAGCGTCGCATTTCTTCGTAAAACATGTTTTGGGCTGGCGCTGTCACTTGCACAATACTAACGGCCGTAATGTAATTGAGCAATAATTGGCAATAGGTATTATGTATACATTATATGATATTACCAGTATCGCAGTAGAGGGGTGGTGTGGTGTAGGATATGTCTGATACCGTGGGGCCGGACGGGACCCACGCAAAGACCTTGAGTAAGTCCAGCATTTCAAACAGCTCATGCTCTTCGGCGTGAAGCTACAATTCAGTGACAGCGCAGTAGATGAGAGCGCCTCTGAGTAGTGATCTTAATTAAATGGCGCCATTGCAAGTGCTCTTGTGTGCATACCATCATAATGACTTAACGACACTGTGTGATGCCGAAGATAATCGGCGTCACCCTCCTCGTGTCCCCAGCTTTGGGCCTGGCACTGCCATTGCACAGTTGAAAAAGGTGAAAGACGGGAATCTTTCGACAGGAAGGAGAAGTCATGATTGAGAAGCTGTTGGCGAATCTGACAATTGGACAGATAATTGCGCCGTTGCGGAATAGGCTGAATTCATAACATCAGTTACAACCGTTCATGAGGTGTGCAATGAGATCCTTTTCTTACTAATGTTAAGGCCGGTGACGAGGAGAAGAGACAACCGGACAAATAATTGCGACGGTATATATAATTGAAGAGTTTCTAAGTTAAGTAATTACCTGCTGCTTCTTTATAATTAATTAATTATGGCTGTCAAACGTCACGGCCATTTAAATAATGATTATTGGCACCGTCCTCATTTGCATAAGTTTGAGACTAGCACCACCAAAATACGATCAGCGGCTGAGCTGAGCATATCAACGAGAACAAGCAACCTATAGCTAAAGGAAGCAAATGCGAAGGCTTAGACATAATAGTTGTATAGTATGTCACTAATTAGTTCGAATAATAATCATCTGACAGAAACGTGGGGCAGGCAATCAAACGAGGAGCCGCAGTTATGTAAAGATTGCAGAAATACGACAGTTGCTTAATTGCAATGATTCACAGAAGACTCTGGACTGCTGGGCATGATGTAAATGCCAAGGGGAAATATAAATTTCGAATATTTGGAATTGTCCAACCATATTTTTAGGATAATACCATTATAGTATGTATGACATGTCGTCTTTAAGCAGAAAGACCTGCCACCAATATGATTCATACACAAATGACGTCACCATTAAATAGTGACGACACAAGTTATTAGGTAAGATAATGCGTATAATGGTCTTCTTGCAAAGTTTAAGATGATTGAAGTGCACGTGTTGTAGTTAAACTCACGCACACTTTCATTGCACACCTTCAAACCTATTCGTTCGGGGAAATAAATAAACAATTTAACTTTTTTGAGTAATTTGGACAGGTTAGTCCGAAATGTTAGTGAAAAATTGTGGATTTTGTGCTACAAGGAAAAGAAAGACATTTTTGAGTTCAGGAAGAAATTCTAAGAAAAATGTGATATACGTGTAGTGCCAGTGTAAAATTATGCAGTTTAAACAATTCACAAGAACGGAGATCACAGAATACACAAATCTTAACTAGACTAACTGAGCAGACAGCCTGCAATATAATGGCGCCAATAGCAGCCTACAAAAGCAAATCCGCCCAACGGGGGCTTGAACTCACTATCTCTCGCACTCATGGCCAGCGTTATAATCACTACTCTACCTGGATTATTTTCAACACCATGAAATGCCATGTATGGAAGTATGGAAGGATGGACAATGGATGAATGAATGGATGGATGGATGGATGGATGGATGGGTGGACGGATGGACGAATGAATGGATGGCTGGATGATGGAAGGATGGATGGACGGATGGACGGGTGGATGGATGGATGAATGGAACGATCATAGAAAGAACAGACGGATGGGTTGGTGGGTGGGTTTATGTGGGTAGGTGGTTGTGTGAATGAGTGAGTGCGACCTCCTCAATATCAATGAGCTTGCTTGAATTGATTGACTTCCAATTTGAGATTTATATCAATATATTATAGCATCGTTTTATTTGATGTCAATTATACAATGAAAATCTCGATATAACCGTTTATTCACAGCACCTTCATCAGCAATATGCAGAGCGGATAGTCCGCCGGTTATTCTGCACTCATTAGCCATTCTATCCTCCATGCTGAAGTAGCTGTCACGTCCTTATCTGGTGGGTTTAACTAAATTATGGGCATTCTCGAAGGGAGACGCATTGGTGAAGGGTGAGTAAGATGTCGCCTTGTAGATGCTAGATGTCGTTAGGGCGGACTTTATCATGGTTTTTACAACGTGCAGTTGTACACAAAATGTGCCGTTCTAAACGGATTTGTGCAGTTACAGAAGCATTTCTGTACAGTTAAAACTAGGAAAAACGGCCGTTGTCTTCCGATTGGAAGTAATTTACCATGGAGGATTGGAAAAAAGTTCTAAAAATTTCTTTAAAACAGCCCTGGTCTTTACTGAGCTGTTTCTACGTATCTTTCAACCCTCTGAAGTGCGGAGGTGGGATGTTGCTTAAGACCAGAAACAACGGCACTGGGCGGGTTGGAGTGTGCCCGAGACAATACTCATTGACGCGTTCAATTTCACGCAGGTTAGTGTGGGTTGAGCGTATTTTATAACACACCTGAAAATAATTTATTTACGAGCCTATAAATAAACATCTATCTTAATCGATGAACAATGTCAACCTGCTTTTATTGCGTGCTGTTATTTAGTAGACTACACCAATTTGACATCCATTCATTCATTCGGACATAATTTTGACATTACGTCCCTTAAGCGCAATTGACTGAACTGTGATTTAAGACATTAATTTTGATAGAATGTTTGACTGAATGCATGCAATGTAGTTGATTGACTTTCTGTCTATGATTCCATCGGATTAGAATGAACCCGAGTCTGTGTCTCTTCTATCTCTCTTTGTCTATATGTGTCTCACTGCCTCTTTCTGTCTCTCTCTCTGTTTTTCTCTGTCTGCCTCTCCGTCTGTTTATGTCTCTGTCTTCTCCTTCTGTCTTTCTCATTGTCCGCCTCAAGCTTTCTCTTGTGCATATTTCTCATACGTTCACAGAATCTTGAAAGGTGGAAAAACAACTGAACCTGGAGTCTATAATATTATATACTAGCTGAATTACCCGGCGTTGCCCGGGAAATTTCGGTTTTTAGTTCCCACTTCCCAGTCACGCCGCTCCCACGCCCTGGAAATTTGTTTTCATCCCTCGCAACGCCCACCCCGCTCCCACGCCGCCCTTCTCACCTCGCCTTCTTCCATCGGCCACAGCCCAGTCCAACCACTTTTGGTGCCCGGCGTTGCCCGTGAAATTTAGGTTTTCGGTTCAACCCATCACAGATATTAATTAACGGAATAACGCGCTATAATAATTTTAAAATCGACCATGACGTCATTAATGTACTGGTTTCAATCACCATTATATCATCGATGGTCTCAATGTTTGCTGAAGATGCTTGATTTCAACAGCAAATGGCGTCTTAACAGTGTTAGGATTCGGATATAAAAATTAAATTTTCAAGCTCGGCAAAAGGTAATATTTTTGGATCGCGAATCCCGATAGTGTTGTCATGGGGTGGTTAGAAGTTGCTTTGTAATTATTTGAAAAAATCGGTCGCGTGGATGAGGAGATTTTTTATCAAGCACGCATTACAATCTTGATTTTATAGGTTTAGATATAAAGGCAAGGTACACGATGGCATTGGCCGTCTACCAGCAACTCGCTATCGTGCGGAGGAAGTCTTGATGATGGACGGGATATTGAAGAGGCTGGGGTGATATTTATTTCGGATGAAGGTAAAGTACATCGTTGAGTTGACTAAAATTACGAAACAGAAGAAGAAACTGCGGGACGTCAGGGACTTCAGAGTTTGTACCACGGAAATGTATCTGGAAAACACTCGCGGAGAGAGGAAGCTGGATGCATCGAATCGTCGGGTGAGCTCTTCCCTTCAAACCACGCACCACTCGCCGTCGGTTCCAGAAACTGTTGTTCAGTAGTTCCCAAAAGGTTCCTTCAGGAGAATATCGTCGGTCTCTAAGTTTCATCGGTGGAGACTCCATAACAATTACACGAAAACAAAATTTGTATCGAGGAAGGTTGAAGACAAGACAGTGTATCATCATACTTCTTGCTTTACATGAGGAAATTAATTTTATGGAATAGTAGTTAATCACGTGGATGGATCCGATTTGACCAGAGTCTATGACAACAGAGGCCGTTACCCTGGACAGAAATTTGCTCGGCATATTACAGCACTTAAGAGCAAGGTACTGAACCAATTTTTAATAACGTAACGGGCCCGATCATTATTATAACAGACTGTTAAAACCAGTTTGAAGGTGTCTAATACAATCCATCTAAATAATCGGACGCAACGAGCTCGATTAACCACAATTGACATTATTATGGTGGAGTAAATACACGAAATTTATAAATCCGAAATGCAACAGCAACCAAACGTTGTCCAATGGTATGGGGGTCAAGAAATGTCGTGACAGCTATTTCAATTTCTGGCTCATTTGTTTTGTTTCATTAAATTTTTGGGGACTACTAAAAGGTCTTGACTTTTCTGACACATCCATGGCTTCAATCGTTCAGCTATCGATAATGACGAACCAATAATGACGAACCTGGGACCCCTTGATGTTGAGCGTAATCGACCAGTCCAAAGAGGAAAGACGCATGGCGAGGGTTGAACGTCAAAATTTATAATCACTATACCGTCGAAACGCTTGCGACACTGATGAAGAAAAGTCAGAAACTCGATACTCGACATCAGTAAACATCAGAAAATACGAACATGAACGAGCGAGTTTCGCCACAGTCGTAAAAATCTGCCATAACAACAGAAAGGCATGATCGTCAGCCAACATGGCCGACGACCATAGAGCGCCTCAAAGTAGAGAGATTGAGCAAATGCGAGCAAAAAATAAATAAAATAAAGAAATGAAAAAATTTACTTTAGACACCTTTTAAACTGATCATTGTTTTTATGAATTGCCCTGACGGCATGGAAACTCTATCTTCACATGTGCCATCGCACCTCGACTCGTCGCGAAATAGCTGATTACCATGGCGTTAACATACTTATATGCATCCACGCACGCGTCCGTAGATTCATAGTATGCATGTAATACGCGGCATGTAAAGACGGGAATAGTTAGAAACTGCATGTCACATGGACGGAACGAGATACAAAGAGAGGGAGGGATTATTAACTCTTTGATAAAGCGGCGATTATCACCCGTACAGAAACACACACAGACACACGCACACACACACACACACACACACACACACACACACACACACACACACACACACACACACACACACACACACACACACACACACACACACACACACACACACACACACACTCGCAACACACGCATTATGATACATTCACTTGACTGTGTCGATTCTTTTTAACTAAAAATGACTGTAGCATCTTTGCCCTAACATTATCACAGTGTATCGCTCTTCCTCATTAGTATTGGCGCCATGGGTGATAGTGGACTAAGCGGCACCCCCCTAAAAAAGGCCATCCATGTTTTTTCCCATGTAAAAATGATATATTTGCATGATAAGCCCCTCTAAAAACTTAAAGTATACGTATGCAGGAGATTTGTCAGAAATGTTGGCGGATGAAAAAGGACCGTTTTCCAAGATTTCGACTAAATGACTATAAAAAGGTCGCCAGAAATTTTGACGGCAGAAATAGAAATTTTGGCGACTGAAAATGGAATTTTTTTCCTGACAGTGCGGTTGAAAATGCACACCTCTTATACAATATGTGACTTTATTATAAAGTTAGCCTCGGGTGGTTAATACCCCGAGTCTTGTTACAACGAAAATTTAAATTCCCGACAAAAGTTCCATGAAATCTAACGAACTAAATTGTGTAATATTTGTGAAACAACGATAAAATATGTCAATGATGATTTCTTTAAATTTATATTATCTATTATATTCAAGAAATGCGTTTCAATTTCAACCAATGATTGACCTATTATTATTGCTCATAAGTTTAATGACATCTTATAGCAACAGACTTCTATAAAATGTTTTAAATTTGTATCAGTTTATTTTCTTTCAATTTTCATCAGTTTGTTTCTTTATTTCAGTTCATTTTTCGTGGCTTTTCTAGTTTCTTTCTCTTTTCTTTCGGTTTTTCCCGCGTCTAATAAGTTTTTCAGGCGGCAATGTTTTGCAGATGGTTTAATGATTGCTGTCGATCAGAGAGTTTTGTAGTGTTTTCTTTTCATTTCCCGTTTTCTAGCATAAGTTGCTTGATTATGCTTTTTCAATTTTGTCAGTCACCATGTTGATTTTGCAAAGATTTCGTCATGGCCACGGCACATCGTCAACTCAATATATTAGTTGGTGTCCTTAGACAGCGGGATTATTTTATTCCTTTAGGGCCTCCCTTTTGCAACCAATGAGCAAGATGTGTAAACCTGTCATGGACCCTTGGGGTAAGCGCAGCGCCACAGGGAACCCATTCCAAGGCGATGTTCCAACCACCGAGAAACAACGATTCTTCTTATTTCTATACTAAAGATCTTGCTGTATACATATAGGCCAATTCGACCGTGCGTGCTCATGTCATGGGTGTGTGTCTGTGTGCACGTACGCTTGTGCGTTTCCTGTATACTTTGTTTGCAAAAATAAAAATGTTTGTCTGATTGATTGAATATCTTTAACTGATACTCGAACTGCACGAAGAAGCATCTCAACGTTATTTATATATAGTGAAGCAAACGATATAGAGGTGTTTTGAAAATGTGCATACATTTAAAGCGTTGAAGAGTTGAAGCATACAACTTAATTTAAACTGTAGTTTTAATTATTAGTTGCAGTGGAGTGTAGAATGTGATGTACAGTGGAGATGCGAGATACTCTACTAGTGAGACATGAGATTTACAAGGTACATGTTGCAGAAACGAAAACATAACTGGAGAGTTTCTTTACCAGAAAGACCAGTTGCATGTCGTCCATGATTCTTAGGCCTGCTACAGTAACTATAATTATGACGAAACTATGCCAGTCTTCTTTTCAAATCTCATCTACAAGTATTTCTTTCTGTCCCAACTTCTTCCGTGTTACCTCGTTACGAGAAGGATTAGCTTGCAAATAAGAATAGTATGGGAACCAGACGAGACAGGATTCATCATGGATAGCGCTTCTGAGTAGTTTTTTCTTGAATGAGCGCTATATAAATGTCCGAATGAAGGAATGAATCACGATATAATATTGGCGCTGTGGTGTAGTGGGAAGGTTTGTCGCCTTGCAGCCGGAGAGTTGCAGGTTCGAATCCGCAATTGCTCAGCGCTTCGACGTGAAACTCCGATGCAGTGTCCGCGCTGTACCCGGGAGTGCCTCTGAGTAGTAGCTTGGACGGGTGCTATAACATGTGCGCATACAAACAAACATACAATACAAACGAAAGAAATTGAAACAGAGCGAAACGCAATAATAATAATGAACAGTAACGACACCGGTATAATTATGGTCATGTAATAGATACAAGAATAGAAAACCATAAATCTAGTCAACTGATAAGTGATTAAATAACCTAAAATATACATCTATAAATATAGTTTTTAAAGGTATAAAGGTAGGAGGAAGACTGATAAAAGCTCTGAGATTTGCGGACGATCAGGCAATGTTGGCAGGAACTCGGGAAGGATTACAAAGAATGATGGATCGACTGAACATGATATCAACAGAATACGACATGAAAATAAACATAAAGAAGACAAAGGCTATGAGGATAAACAAGGGAGGAGAGAAAGAAATTAAGATCACAGTAAACGGTGAGGAAATAGAGCAGGTGGAGAAATTCTGCTACCTAGGAAGTATGGTCACAGAGGATGCAAGATGCCATGTGGAAATAAAAAGAAGAATAGCCATTGGAAAAGACGCATTTAACAAAAGAGGGGAACTACTCAGAGGAAAGCTAAATTTGAACTTAAAAAAGAGAATGGTCAAGACGCTGGTATGGAGTGTAGTTCTGTATGGGTCAGAGACATGGACAATGAGAAAGGATGACATAAGAAGATTGGAAGCTTTCGAAATGTGGATTTGGCGACGAATGTAGCATGTCAGCTGGACGGAGCACAAGACGAAAGAAGAAATAATACGGATGGTCGGAGAGAGAAGGTCAATGCTGGAGACGATACGGAGGCGGCAGAGAAACTGGATTGGCCACGTCCTGAGGAGCGACACCATAGTAGGGGACATTATAGAAGGAAGAATGGAGGGGGAAAAGACAAGAGGAAGACCGAGAACAATGCTACTGGACTGGATGATGGCAAAGGACGGCTACAGAGGACTGAAGGAGGATGCACAGAACAGATGCGCGTGGCGTCATTGGACATATGAACCTGCCTGACGGCAGAGAACTAAAGAAGAAGAAGGCACGCTGCAAATCAGTCAAATCATTTAGTCATGTCTAGGTTTATGCATCATCATCATCATCATCATCATCATCATCATCATCATCATCATCATCATCATCATCATCATCATCATCATCATCATCATCATCATCATCATCATCATCATCATCATCATCATCATCATCATCATCATCATCATCATCATCATAATCGAAATCCTTGGGCTAAACGCCCGTAGGTGTCCGGCGCCACTCTTTGTTTGAGTCTGTCTCACGTCATGTTGTCCATCTTCAACCTGTCCGGTCTGCAGGTCCATACCATTAACATCTTGAACCAGCTAGACGACCTTGTCTGATGAAGAGAATATTGGGAGAGAGGCACGAAGGACAACCTGGGTCAATGCCCGTATGTGTCCCACGCTCTCCCCCCGACTCTCTCCACTGGTCTGTCCTGACCGGCCTGTGCATGTCAGCTCCACATCATGACACCTTGAAGCATCTGGGTCGCTATGTCACTTGTGCCTTGGTTTTTGCGGATTTCAATGGTCTTGGTCTTTTACTGCCAGTGTATGTCCACCCATCTGGCAAACCTTCCTCATTTTATCCGGGCTTAGGACAGGCACAGGGAAGTTGTTGGTTCCCTGTGGCAGAGGATGGATGCAGTTTAACGTCGTGCCCAGGACCAAAAACAGTAATTATTAGGCGACAGGGTTATTATATGATAATAGATTGGTGTTGTTGGTAATACTATAAAAACAATTATTTAAAATTTATAGAAATAACGAAAGAAGTCAACCAGTAGTCTATTGATTTTGTAGTTCGAGATTGTCGTCTTTTTATATATAAATGTGGTAATATTATTATTCAATCGTCGAGGACTCTATATTATTATCTGGTCTTACACACTGGTTAAAATAAATTCATTTTTACACAGCCCACTATATTTACGCCAGAAGGCAGAATGAAACAATCATAAGGGAATAAAATAATAATTATGTCAAGGCTTATTGATTGGACTAGTAACCAGATATTCGGGTGGGGCCAGACCCATGGAAATGGATAAAGAGAGCGACGCAAGGGCGGATCCAGGGGGGGCCAATCCGGCCATGGCCCCCCCCATTTCAAATCACCATGGGACGTGGCCCCCCCCATCCATGGTGGAGCAAAAAAATTTCAGGGTGTCAGTCATGCACAGGAGAATTAATGTATAAATGTAATTAAAACCTATAATAAAAATACTGTGTAAATGTAATTAAAATCCAATCTAAGTCTCTCACGCAATTGCATTGTCTTTATATAAAGCATCGAAATGAAACAATCTTTCAACAGTATCCAACTATGATTTATGGCAGTGGTTCCCAAAGTGGTGGTCCGCGGACCGGTGCCGGTCCGCGGAGGTATGATCGCCGGTCCGCGGAGTGGCGCTAAAAATAAACAAAATAAACTGTAATTGTTAGTTTATTTGTTTGAAATTGTGAAATTATTCGATTTGTTGTCTAAAATTTATTCAAATTTCAGTCTTACAAATTAAAAATTGGAAATAAATCAACGCGCCTCATTTTAACTTGCCAGATGGCGAATTCAAACAATTTAAATTTATTTTTAAATTTACTACTTCGATGACTGCAGTAAGTTTTCGAGCTTAGGCCAATTTACCTAGTAAATGCCGGATGCAGAATTAAAAAAATTCTAACATAGTGTAAAACTTTTAGTTTAAATATAAACAAATGTCTTTGATTAAAAAATTGAGACAACGTAAGCAAACAAATCTGGGCAGGTTTTCTAATTAAAAAAACAGCGAATGAGCTTGATTGCTCAGAAACTCAGAGCGAAGATAATAATGATTCAGACGTGGCTTTTTGTTCAAACAACGCGTCCAAGGTGAAAAATAACCGACAGTTCAAGGAAAAATACTCATAACAAATCTTAAACAAATAAGGCTTCAAGGACATGTAAATGTAGGCTAATTGCATATAGCCTTATATTTTAGGCTTTTTATCATTTAGGTCGCTTTTGCTTGTCGTCGCCATTTAGGCCTAAGTTAGCGGTCCGCGAGCTTCGCCAAAAATTATTGACGGTCCGCGGACTGCTGAAGTTTGGGAACCACTGATTTATGGCATGGAATGTATGTTATTCGCGAAGCAGGACGTTTTGGCGCCGCCGTTTTGGCGCCGGACTTTTTGGCGCCGCCGTTTTGGCACCGCCGTTTTGGCGCCGGACGTTTTGGCGCCGGAATTTTTTTCTCCCTCATTCTAAAGTATAAAAATTATCAAATTGTAGGTAATTTTAGGCGGTTCATTTACGCACATTTTGAGTTAAATTTTGTGATGATATTCCACGCCGTTCAAAAGTTATGCCCGAAATAGCTCAGAATGTATGTTCGACGTACACTCCTCACTTGATCTGAAAGGGTCAAAGCTGGTTTTTATTCGTATTAGGTAATACCACAATTAAATTTCATTGGAGCTGGATTGCTGAAAATGTTCTTCCTTAAACTGGCGTTGCATTGATGAACAATCCAACTCCGATTTAAGCAAAAGTATGTTTGTCTGTGTTCAAAAATCTGATGTTAAGTATTTTTTGTCGAAATGTAATAAAACTTCCTTAATTGTTATATGGTATGGCAGTGAGTAGGCCTATAGTCAATGTGGTCACATGATGTACATGTAGTTAAGCTTTTGAATAATAATTGTTGCAATCGTATCTGGCATTCAATAAAATCAGAAAACTGCCGCTATATTAGAACATTAGCCGGGTACCCGGCAGGGCTTTTTTAACGTGCAGCTATACACAAAATGTGCATTTGTAATCGAATTTGTGCATTTGTAGAAGCACTTACGTACAGTTAAAACTAGCCAAAATATCATTGTCCTCCCTTTAGAAGTAATTTACCATTGGTTCGAATTGTTCATTATTGCAATTATAATAAAAAGGTGTCCCACTGCAAATGTGTGCCAACACTAAAGAAGGTGTGCAATTGCCAATTTTTGCCAACACTAAAGAAGGTGTGCTATGGCCAATTTTTGCCAACACTAAAGAAGGTGTGCTATGGCCAATTTTTGCCAACACTAAAGAAGGTGTGCAATTGCCAATTTTTGCCAACACTAAAGAAGGTGTGCTATGGCCAATTTTTGCCAACACTAAAGAAGGTGTGCAATTGCCAATTTTTGCCAACACTAAAGAAGGTGTGTAATTGCCAATTTTTGCGAAACCTAAACAAATCCAATGGTTCGAATTGTTCATTATTGCAATTATAATAAAAAGGTGTCCCACTGCAAATGTGTGCCAACACTAAAGAAGGTGTGCAATTGCACAACTTTTTTGTACAACAGCAGTGTGCTTTAAAGCATCATTATTTTACTTGCACACCTTTATATTACAAATGCAATAATGAACAATTCGAACCAATGGATTTGTTTAGGTTTCTAAAAAATTGGCAATTACACTCCTTTTTTAGTGTTGGCAAAAATTGGCAATTGCACACCTTCTTTACTGTTGGCAAACATTTGCAGTGGGACACCTTTATATTATAATTGCAATAATGAACAATTCGAACCAATGGATTTCTTTAGGTTTCTAAAAAATTGGCCATAGCACACCTTCTTTAGTGTTGGCAGAAATTGGCAATTGCACACCTTCTTTACTGTTGGCACACATTTGCAGTGGGACACCTTTATATTACAATTGCAATAATGAACAATTCGAACCAATGGATTTGTTTAGGTTTCTAAAAAATTGGCAATTACACACCTTTTTAAGTGTTGGCAAAAATTGGCATTTGCACACCTTCTTTAGTGTTGGCAGAAATTGGCAATTGGACACCTTCTTTAGTGTTGGCAAAAATTGGCAATTGCACACCTTCTTTAGTGTTGGCAGACATTTGCAGTTGCACACCTTTTTATTATAATTGCAATTATGGACATTTCAAAACAATGGACTTTTTAAAAGAACTGTCGCTTTTGTCTTTAATACACCATATTCATTGTTGTCACTAAAGTCTGTATTTCCTCGATCTATCGTGCTAAAATCTTATGTCATCTTAAAGTTCTTATTTCTATACTAAGCTAAATAGGCCCAGTCTTAGCGGGACTTTCTCTCTTTGGTGGGCCTGTTTTTTCAATCATTCGATGTGACATCCTCTGCTTTGATCGCTTGTACTTTATTAATCTGCTACCTCACATGTCTTATAATTTGTTATTAAATAAAGCATTTGTTTAAAAAATCCAGCTTCTATTTCGCCGGCAAAAATCTCCTTTCAGCTTCAATTGTTCAAGCATTCGTCGGAACTCCCGCCGCTTTTTCGCATTTAAAAGACTCTTCATCGAGCTTACAAATCTCAAGCGTTCTTTTCTTGATCATATCTTCCATTTCTCATGCGTTCGCTTAATAAATCCAGCTCCAATTAAACCAGGAATATTTTCATCGATCCAGCCTCAATTAACGCAACAACAAGCCGTACATTCACTTTCTATTTCAGCAAGGATTTCGTCAATTTGTTTCACGCGTCGTATACACTGAACCGGAAATAGACTGCAAAACGCAAATGTTATAGCGCAATGGCGGCGACAAAACGGCGGCGCCAAAACGGCGGCGCCAAAACGGCGGCGCCAAAAAGTCACGTACCGGAAGTATTTTATTTATTCTAGTCTTAAAAAGTCATCAGTTTTTGGGATGCTAAATTGAACACCTTTTTTGAAACTTTCGCACGGGAGACTAAAAAGTCATCACTCCTTTCAGACGAAAAATTAAACACCTTTTTTAAGATTTCGCAGGGATTACTACAACAAGTCATCAGTTTTTTGGGATGCGAAATTAAACACCTTTTTTGAAAATTTCGCATGGATGAATAAAAAGTCATCACTCTTTTTAGACGAAAAATTAAACACCTTTTTTAAGATTTCGCACGGATGACCAAAAAATTTCATCAGTGTTTTGGGAAGGAAAATTGAACACCCTTTTTGAAGATTTCCGGCGGATTACTTAAAAAAGAACATCTAGTTTTCGAGAAAGAAGTTTTTAAGTAAAGTCTATATTTATTGAGACCTAATGGCACTCTTACAAGCACTGAAAAGTACAGCTAATTTGTTAAGATAACAGCTTAAAATGCTACCATTGCAATGTGAAAATTCAAAAAGTTTCTAGTGGGGAGGGGCATATCCCCTCCCCACACCCCTCCCCTACCACTATCGGCGCTGCGCGCCTCATGATTGTCTTCAGACGGTCAATTATCTACCCCTCCGAAAACCTCAATTCCCCCAGAGGTGGGGGCTAAATTAAACTCTGGTTTCGGCCAAAAACCACTAAAAAAGTTCATCAGATTTTTCGGCGAAAGATCAACGAAAAAATTTCCGACCCCAGCCCAAAAATTTTTTGGCCCCCCCTTCGAAAATTCCTGGATCCGCCCTTGGAGCGACGATATTGAACTGTGTTGTACAATGCGTCGCTAAACATAAACTACAACTACTATGATTCAGCGCAGAATTATATGGCATTATAATATCTACGCCTATGCAAGTATGCAAGTCGCAGAGTGAGTGAACCTGGGAAGATTAATAGCACAGTGGCACCACTATTGTATATGTATATGTATTGTATATGTCAGTCTCTGACATTGAAGCACGTCGAACCCTTCGCTCTGCTGTGAAGGGACAACTGCTTGTTCCACGGGCTCGCTTGGCTACCAGACAGTGTCGAGCCTTCTCGGTTGTGGGGCCGTCAATCTGGAATGACCTCCCCCTAACCTCCATCTCCTCCACCTGACCAGTCAATCCTTATTCCTTAAGTCCCTTAAATCTTTTTTTCTTTTGCCGTGGCTGGGCTGGGAGCGCCTCTGAGTAGTTTCTTGAAGGGGCGCTATATAAATGCTAATAATGAATGAATGAATGAACTATTGGACAAAATTATACTAGATTGGGAAGATGCTTAACACCAAGGTGTCTGTAGTTAAACGTTTGAAATGGACGTATTTTGTTCGACAGCTTTAAAAAAGTTTACATAATGCTATATAAATTTCGAATTCTCCCATCTTCGGTGCATTTGACCTTTGCTTACGCTATTGTGTCGCTATTCCCTAACTCCTCTCTTCTGACAATATCTTTATCGCTCAATGTTTGCAAAGTAGAACAATGGTTAAATGGCGATTGAGCAATTGAACTAATACAGTTTGATGATTAGCAGCTTAGACGTTTAGTGGCAGAAGAGACGTCTCTCCAATCGCAAAAAATTGACCGAGTGCATGCCATTAGCAAAAGGGTAAATTAGCTAAGAATAACAACCAAACTACAGTGGCCACTGGAAATAAAGAAAAGTGGAAGGTGAGATTGGATGTCGAGGATCACTTGCAAGGCGTAGAGTTCGTATAGCTGGGACGATTCTACTAACAGAATATTGCCAATGTACAAGTATTATGCAAAGCGTAGGCTATGATTAGTTTACCATCAGCGGTCTTTAGAATTTCGAGTAGATTGTGGAAGACAGTTGTCTATAGTGATCTCAATCAATAAAACTTTTGATATATGCTTCTTATATAAATTGAACTGAAACCATTTTCAGGTGTGTAAAAACCTCAGGCCGTTTAGAATGTTTGCCAGCATTTTATAAATTTTGAATGGGAAATATTGTTCTGAATTTTTTAAATATTCAATAATTAACATCAAATCATTTGCTCACAATGCACAGACGCCCGTTGATTTCGTGATTAAATGAAATTAACTCTGTGTCCAAATACATACAGTTGCACGATTACACTCGGAAAGATAATATGGCAGTGCCAGTCTTAAGTCTGGATATAGAAGGAGGGCGACGCTTGTGATCCTGTTATGACACTGCATCGTTAAACTGAAACAAAACAACCAATCGCCATAAAAGATGATCTGATGTGGTGAAAATGTTTCTGTCGATGGCAAAGGTCTTTGGTGTCACAATATAACATGTCGTTAAAGTATGGAAGCATACTTCAATCGCTAAGTCTATAATTGTAGCTACCGCTTTTATTCAGTAGACATATACCATTAATGTATCGATTTCGACATTGATAGACGAAGACGATTTGTGGTGCGAAAAACCTTCGGATCTATGTGAATACTATGATGTTTTAATACAAGAAATTTGCATCAATTGTGTTGTATTTATAGTACAGCTTCCTTATGTTTTAGAGGTATGTAAAAGTATGATTTTGTTTCCTGTGTTTTTCGCTATTTTCATTCCAACATCATCATCATCATCAATATCCATAGGCACAGTGCCCGTAGGAGTCCGACGCCACTCTCTGTCTGAGTCTGTCTCGCGTCATGTTACCCAGCTTCTCACCGGTCCGGTCAGCAGGTCTGCTCCATACCATTAACATCTTGGAGCAGCTAGACCACCTTGTCCAAATGAAGAGAATATTGAGAGAGAGGCATGAAGGACAACCTGGGTCAATGCCCGTATGAGTTCCATGCTCTCTCCTCCAACTCTCTCCACCGGTCTGTCCTGACCGGCCTTTGCATGTCTGCTCCACATCATGACACCTTGAAGCATCTGGGTCGCTCTGTCACTTGTGTCGTGGTTTTTTGCGGATTTCAATCGTCTTGGTCTTTTACTGCCAGCGTATCGCCACCCATCTGGCAAACCTTCCTCCTTTGTCCGGGCTTAGGACAGGCACAGGGAAGTTGTTTGTTCCCAGTGGCGGAGGATGGATGCAGTTTAACGTCGTTCCCAGGAGAGTGAGTATGATAGTTTATTACTGTACAAGCGAGAATGACGTCAAGATGACGTCATGCGAATTGTCGTCTGCTGAACAATATCAACGTGATAGCTAATCTGCAAAGGTGAGGTCGCCTCTGAAATCTTTATAGGCGCTAACTACCACATGGAAATTCAAAATGTTCATATCTCGGGTTTTAAAGTGCACTGAGACCTGAAAATGGCTGTGCGGACCTACAAATTCAGATGAGAAGTATTGAAAAAAAAATTCGTCATTTAAATACATGCGGTTTTAGAGCCTTTCTTGGGACAGACATACAGAATAGGGTGGAGTGAAAAACACAAATATTAGATATTTAAAATGTAACAGCAATAAAAAGTTGTCTTATGGTATGGGGTCAAGAAATTTCAAAAAAGTTTTGAAAAATATTAATGCCTTCGTTTGCCACAAGAGGGCCATATTTTCGGAAAATTGGAGTTTTTTGAGAAAATTGAAGGTTTTCTTATTAAAAATTTGTAGTGTAAAATAATTAACCACCATCGTTCACCAAGCAATACATCGTTGGAAAGAGCTCTTTAAACTGAGTAAAATCATATCTTAACTTCAAGAATAGTCAAATATATGTCGGAGATATTAACTTTTTAAGATACCCCATGTTCGCGACATGTCGCTATGCCTGAAAATGGTAAAACACTAATAACTTTTTTATCCTTTGAGATATTTCAACTTGTAATATGTCATTCTATTCAGTTTATGACAGTCTATCTGACGGTGTATTTAAACTTATAAGAACCTTCCATGAAGAATTTTGAACGCACATGAAATCCTACAAAAATAGGAAAACTAAAGGAAATATCCTCATAAATTGCAAAACTTTCAAAAATGTGTAGATAATTTTTTACATTGCAGCCTGCAAATGCACCACTGACAATTGCAAATGTACCAAAGTCAGATAGGATCCAACAGAGGAACAAGAGTTCCTACATGATCAACAGACAATTAGAGTTATGACGATTAGCCATCAGGATATTATAAGATTATATCAACTTCACTACAGAAGCGGCATGATAGAAAGAGAAAGGAGACCATGCACCTATAAGATGTCGTAAACGTCTAGATTTCGTCAACAAACAAGCATTAGCAGACAGCAGTGTTCAAACTCAAAATAATGAAACGGAAAGCGAAGTAAATCCAGCAGAGTGTAAAATCTTGCCAGAGGATGAATCCATGGATGTGTCAGAAAAGTCAAGACCTATAATAGTAGGCCTAAAGGCCTACTTCACAAAATTAATTAAACTAAGCAAATGAGAAAAAGATTGTCAAAGCTGTCACGACTCTGTGACCGATATGGAACATCGGATATAGCACGTGCGGTTATTCCAAATGCTGTACCAGAAGACCTTGGTATTCTTTCACACATCGAATCAAAATATGTGATCGATCGCTATGAGCTTCGGCCTAAGAAAGAATCACTAGAAAGAAAGCAATGCAGGAAGCTGAAATAAGAGATTCAACTGAAACCATGTACTTTGATGGTCGCAAAGATAGAACACTGAAATTGGAAAAAGGGCACTCGTTGGAATACCTAGGTCTTCTAGTACAGCATTTGGAAACACCGCACCATGTAGCAGAGCTTGTCAAACGGAGTTGGTTGCCTATAGTAACAGACAAACAAAGACAATCTGTCAGCCTCCGTATCTCTCACAACTTATTCATCTACAACAACAACAACAACCATCATCATCATCGCCATCACACAAACATAACTGTCGAGAAGGAACCCAGAATCATCAACACAATGTCATGACTGACAATAGATATGAACAATGACATAATAAGAAAGGTTTCTGATATAGAGGAAGGACATTGAAGACAGGCAAAGGAAGTAAGAGTGCTCTCGTATTAGGCAATAAAAATAACATCATGTCAGCTCATAAATTTTCAAACCGTAATATTGCATAATACAGTAATAATTGTAGATAGCAAGTTTAACAGTTCGTGGCAGCTTGCTTGCAAAGTGCTCAGATCTGTTCAATTTGCAGTTGTGCCTCTAAGGAGTGGACGCTGAACAAACCTTTATGATATCGAATCTGATCTGCATGCCAATATGTTGCCATTCAATCATTTCTCCACCCTCCCTCATATATGCCGCCAACGTATCAAATGCACAAGGGTCAGCTGAGCATTCCTGCTGCCAGGAAGAAGAATCAGAGACAGACAGACGCACAGACGCGAAAAGTAAGTAAGTTAGTATGTAAGTAAGTTAGTATGTAAACATTTTGTTTATTACTCCTCTTGAAAACGAACAATGGGATATAGAACATCGTTATTATACATCGGATTAGCAATAGGTAATAAAAACGTACGATTTAAAATCCCAAGTTAAATATAATATAATTACTAAACTATTATCATCAAACAAGTTAACAATTATTTTTAAACAGAGAATTCCAATTGGATGACTCTTACACGCCTCTTTTAACTTACTAAACTATTATCGTCAAACAAGTTAACTATTATTATTTTGAACAGAGAATTCCAATTGGAGATGTTTCTTATACACCTCTTTTATCTTTACTAAATTATTATCATCAAACAAATTAACTATTATTTTCTAACAGAGAATTCCAATTGGATGTCTCTTACACACCTCTTTTAACTTACTAAACTATTATCATCAAACAAGTTAATATTTTTTTTACAATTGGTCAAGTGACTCAAGTGCCTTGCTCTAAAATGCTGTTATATACCGAGCAAATTTCTGTCCCGGGTAACGGCCACTGTTGTCATGGACCCTGGTCAAATCGGATCCATCCATTTTTTTAACAGAGAATTCCAATTGGAGATGTCTCTTACACACCTCTTTTAACTTACAAAACTTTTATCATCAAATAAGTTAACTATTTTTTTAAAGAGAGAATTCCAATTGGAGAAGTCTCTTACACACATCTTTTAATTTTACTAAACTTATATCATCAGACAAGTAAACTTTTTTTTAAACAGAGAATTTCAATTGGAGATGTTTCTTACACACCTCTTTTAACTTTACTAAACTTATATCATCAAACAAATTAACTATTATTTTTGACAGAGATGTCCAATTGGAGATGTCTCTTGCACACCTCTTTTAACTTGTCTAAACAATTATCATCAAACAAGTTAGCTATTATTTTTGTTTTAAATTGAGAATTCCAATTGGAGATGTCTCTTACACACCTCTTTTAATTTTACTAAACTTATATCATCAGACAAGTTAACTATTATTTTTAAACAGAGAATTATAATTGGAGATGTTTCTTACACACCTCTTTTAACTTTATTAAACTTATATCATCAAACAAATTAACTATTATTTTTTGACAGAGAATTCCAATTGGAGATGTCTCTTACACATATCTTTAAATTTTACTAAACTTATATCATCAGACAAGTTAACTATTTTTTAAAAACAAATTGGAGATTCCAATTGGAGATGCCTCTTACACACCTCTTTTAGCTTTACTAAACTATTATCATTAAACAAGTTAACTATTATTCTTGTTTTGAACTGAGAATTCCAATTATGATGTCTTTTACACACATCTTTTAATTTTAATAAACTTATATCATCAGACAAGTTAACCATTATTTTTAAACAGAGAATTTCAATTGGAGATGTTTCTAACACACCTCTTTTAACTTTTCTGAACTATTATCATCAAACAAATTAACTATTATTATTTTAACAGAGAATTCCAATTGGAGATGTCTCTTACACACCTCTTTTAACTTTACTAAACTATTATCATCAAACTAAGTTAACTATTTTTTTTAAACAGAGGATTTCTACTGGAGATGTCTCTTACACACCTCTTTTAACTTTACTAAACAATTATCAATCCAAAGCATTTCGACATAGGCGGGACACTTTTGAAGTCTTAAAAAAAGACTAAAAGCACTCCAAATGACGAGGAAATTTGTTAATATGACTACCTGAAATGCTACCATTGTAGTGCTGAAAATCAAACTTTTTCGAAGTTTGGGGGCATATCTCCCTGCCCAAACCCTCCCCTGCGAGGCGCTTCGTGCCTCGGCGATCGTCATTCGGCCGATCGTCCGTCCCCCCAAAGTTCGGACCAGGTCTCCGCCTATGAACTAATTAGAAATAAAATTTAACTGCCTATAATAGTAACTGCAAATTGATAAAGTAGTTTTATATCAGTGTAGCAGGATGAGTAAATATAAATGCCAATGCAGGAAATAATAGTGCCAGATTAGGTCTACAAGCAAAAATTATCCCGATCTCAGCATATTAGCCCTGCCCTGAATGCGAGTGAATGTCATGGATACATAGATAAACTTAAACTGCCTAACACCGAGTAACCTTGCGGTTTCGATTGCTCACTTTTATCCGCTAACGAATATTTACGAATATTTACGAATAGTAAAAAATCTTAATATTCACGAATATTTACGAATATTAAACCCAAAAGTCACGAATACTCAATCTATGCTGCGCGGTGATATATCAAATATGATTAGTCTCCCTCCTAATATTTACTTCGAATTTATTGTTCCGCATGCTTCACCCTACAGTATGGTAGGGTGGATTAAGTTATGGAATTGACTGAAAGGTCGATCGAAAAGGATGCAGTAATGATAATTTTGTGATTGCCTTTTGATACTTGCGTCATGTCACAGCGAAATGAGGATCCGATTGGAGAAGAAAACTCATCCGTTTTATTCTTTATAATGTACCTAGATAACTTAAAAGAAGCAGAAACAAAGTTATAGCCTAAGTTTAACGATACTGTTTGACGACAAGGATCATTGGCGTTACCTCCTACTTCATGCTTACGACGGACTGGCATTTTTTAGTGGATGAAATCCAACTTGGCAGATTATAATTAATCTTATTCAAAAATTACTTGTTTGTTGTTTGCATGGAGAATATCTCGTGTTTAGATTTGGAGAAAAGTTTAATTTTAACCCGTACACTTTGTATTATGCATATATCATGCAATTTAAAAGATTTTTTTACTGGCGGATTAAAAATAACTATGATGCTGAGGAATATGGCAAAAGTTGTGACTCTTGTTACTTTATTACGCGTTTTAGATTATTTTAACGGTGTCTAAGAAATCCGACATTTATTATGCTGGTAAATAATAAGCATGGGATGCGTTGAATTATTTCTTTTTCGCTGATAAACGGTCTTAGCTTAATTTACGGTGACAATAATATCTGAGAATTTCTATAGCGCCAATCTAAAAAATGGCTGTTCACAGTTCTGCGAAATCCAATGAGCTAACTCGTGGCAGTATTTTAGTGAAATAACGATAAATATATAATGTCATAACGATGATGTTCAACGCCGCATTGCTTCTTTATCCAAAAGCTCAAAAGTCTTTAACGTAATCATAATCGTATTCTCAAAAATTTCTAGAGCGACACTCGATAGCCAAGCGCAGGGCACCAGCTTATTCACGAGCACTATCTCAAGTTAGAAGGGTTGTCCAAAAGATGCTTTGGCTGGTTGGTGTCTTATGACACTTCGTCATCACATTAGCGTTATCTATCACCACCACCTCATTTTCTGATCACGTAGTTACTATTTTAGCATTACGCTATTTTTAGCTTTAACGCTATTGGTTCCTATTTCCATGTTAGTGTTTCTTTCTGTTATCGTACGCAGTAAGGAGAGCGAAATGAGGTATTTAACGGCCCAAAACAATCAGAATAATGGGTGTATAAACAGCATACATGTAGACAAGTTATTTGTATTCAATGTTTAATGATATCTTGTGGATGTGGAAAATTAACTGGTGATTTTTTCAGTAGAGGTAAATATTAGTTGGAAAATCCCACGATGGCGACAGAATTATTTGTTTTTTTTATTTCAACAAAACAGTTCGAGTGAAATTTTCGTAACAAAAAAATCATTAAATAACTCAGTGACAACATTTTTTGAAGTCCATCACGCATGCGTTATGAAACTTAGATACAAATTAATTAAATTTAATCGATTCATTCCGATTTTTAAAAAAAAACAAGAATACATAAATATATAAACGTATGGATTCAGTGCATCATGTAAATGTACTAATTCCAACGACAGTTGATTCCAATCAATCATTCATCCATTCATCGCGCATTGAATAACACATTGGAATGGAGAGCGAGAGGAACCGAGATCGAGTAACGAAGTCTCCGTTTAAATGTCCTTCGTAAGCGATAGACTTCTGTCTCAATCCACCAGAATATTGTGCTGTTGCTTGCAGTATAATTAATAGGGTAGCTTCAGTTGTAATGCTTTGTTGATGCGAGCCTTGCAGAAGATGAATAGTCGATAATGGATGGATCCGATTTGACCAGGGTCTATGACAACAGGGTGGGGTGCGGTGGTGTTTCTTATGAAAGTATTCTTAATTGGTTTCATTTTATATATTTGAGCACACCTCTTGTATCGATTAAATTGTTATATATAAGTCAGCTCTCCAAAATTTCAGCGATTCTGTGTCCTTAACCTTTTGCCTAAGATGTTCAATTATAAACAGACTGAAATCCTTAAAAGTAGCGTCATAAATAATTATTATTATTTTAATGCACGCCGTGGCAGTAACGATAGAATTGGGCTGCCTCTCGTGTGGTTATGAAAGTAAGTAAGAATATTCTGACTATTAGGTGCCTGCAAACACACAGAAACCTATACGGGATAAAAATTAATCGAAACATTATTTTATGCCATATCCCATAATAATCTGAGACAATAGATGACATGTCAACATGCGATTAAAGAAGACCAATCTAGTGTCTGTGGTCATCGCATGACGTCATCATCTGTTAGCTGTCTAATTCAAACCTTATCAATCTTTTGTCTTTCATGCAACTATTTTTTTCTTGTTTCAGTTTAACGATACTGTTATGATAGCAAGTATCACTACATTCGGTCTCCTTCTTTATCCAAGCTTGGGACTGGCACTGCGAAAGTGCGAATGGATGGATCCATGTTTTAACGACTGCTTATGAGAACGAAGGTCGTAATTACTAATTGCTGATGTATATGGCAGACAATATCTGACTTTTTTATGAGTTCTCGCTTTATTTATGGCATTCTTTGCTAGCATTATTCAGGTGTCTATGTCTGTCGTTTAATTTCCATTGCCTGGCAACATCTTAGAGCCGTTGAGAACAACTTATAATGGCCATGTAACAGTATAATAGCGGTTGCTTTGATTTCTATGTATGTTACAGTAATAGACGCCATCGTTGAATTCTTGTAAGTCTGGCTAGCTGCAGCCTAACAACACTGCGTGATATGAAAATAATAATAATATTATTGTGTCGACCTCCTATTTTATACAGGCTTTGGAGAGGCACTACCTCACTTAGTGAAAATGCCGGAGTTTTTTGTGATTTTGTATTTATCTTGTTTTTGTTGTGCGAATGTGACTTTTCTTATTCCCATGCAATTGTTTCGTACTGCCTTCGAACGTAAAATGACGAGCGTTAGAAAGTTGAGTGCATCCCCTAATTGCAGAATTTAATCTATATAAAACGCGTTTAAGCATTTTTAAAGGTGTGAATGACAGCCGTCACAATCATCTGTTTTATTTTACCTGCAAATAAACGCTGGCGTTCATCTATTTTACTTTCATTAATCGAGTAAAAAATAATAGGAGAAGTTATATAGCTTCAATTAAAACATTTTTTAGTCATCACTTTGTCTCGTCTTTTGTTGTTCGCCGTGTGTTTCGTGACGTGCGTATTGCAAAAGAGAGGGACGGGCAATTTAAGTGTAATGTTGGCGATCACCAAGCTGTGGTCAGATCCTATGTTCGCGCTATGAAACGGTTGACAGTTCTGCAAATGAGCACCAGGTCGAACTTGTGTCTATTATAGACTACTGTTCTCAATGTCCATTAAATTTTTTGTGACAGGCCTTGTGCTTGATGAAGGCAATGCATAAATTATTATCGATTGTTGCTTATCCTTAGCGAACTTAATGAGTCTCTGCCCCTTTTCTTTGCGTTCCCCGTAGCTTCCTTTCCCGCAGCGCATCTCATTATTTTAGGATTGCATCTTTGGTGTGGCGATGCTTATCAGGCTGGACACCCTCTTATCTGTGTGAGCGTTGAATCCCTCTTTCCACTTGCATAGGCAGCCGCGCACTGCGCTCTGCTGTCCATGGTGGCTTAATGGTTCCTTTAACTCGCTCTGCAACAATGCCGAAGCGTTCATTCTCTGAGGTTGGTCCAACAACCTGGAATGGACTTCCCTTGACTATGCGACATCTCCCAAGTTCTTCTCAATTTCACAAACTGTTGAAGACTGTTTTTTTCACTTGATCTCGGTCGGGAGCGCCTCTGAGTAGGTACCTTGAAGGGGCGCTATATAAATTACGATCGATTGATTGATTGATTGATTGATTGATCAATATTGGCCCATCATATTTTCCCATCCTTCTCTGTTGTCGGCTACTTTGACATTCCGGTCCTCTGTCACTATGAGTACATCTTTTTTGCGTTCTAGGACGATTGATCACCGGACGGTTGATCACCGGACGGTTGCTCAACGGACGATTGATCAACGGTCTAGTGGTCACTGCAATTTATTAACTGAGGATGAAAGAGAAATGATATAACATGATATAACTCATCAAGAGATTTAGATTGATCGATGTTAACTCCGCCACTGGTTGCACTCTGCCAGTGTCAGTCCCAAGCCTGGATAAATGAGGGAGACGTCGCTAATGGTTTTTATTACCACACAGTGACGTCAAACTGCAAACACACACACACACACACACACACACACACACACACACACACACACACACACACACACACACACACACACACACACACACACACACACACACACACACACACACTGAACGATGTTGATGAAGTCCAGCTGATCGGCGCCACACACTCAACGAAAATGGCGCTGCAACAATGTCTGAAGAACAGAATCAAAGAATTGGAGGACAGCAAATATTGACACTTATAGCCAGGCAGGACGCATTTAGATTTTGATGAGTTCGCTGGGTGCGCCAAATTGTTTTTCCAGCCCAGTTCGCTTCATCATGACGACGTTATTTGAAACTAAAACTAATGCGCTAGCCATTCGACAACATTTTGATTACATCCAAACGCAGAACTTCATAGAAAGCGTGGCTTCAGTGATGTTTATCTCGGTGATGAGAATTGTGAACTACAGTAACTCTTACTGTAAAAGTAAACTTATACGACTTGACAATGCCTTAGCGAAAACCTTATTTATAGCATTGTATAATACAAGATAATGGTGTTTTGTAAGATAAAGGCCTTGTTCGGAAAAAATAGTCGCTCTTCAACGATAATATTATGCCATTGCAATCCATTAATCCAGGCCGTGGATATTCCTTCGATTTATTACGCAAGGTGACCTTCCCTATGGCTCGAACTTCCACAGTAGGTCTACTGTTTATGAGCTTTGCTATAGTTGGTTCATCTTTCTGGAAAAAAGTACCAAGTAGTTTCCGTTCTGAACTTCTTTTTCTTTATTTGCAACTTTTCCGCAAGCGTTTGAAACCCATTTCCTTTCAGTGTGGCTTACTGTCATGTATGAAGCGCTTCTGAGGAGTTATTATTGAAGCGACGCAATAATAAACTTACAATTTCGATTAGAATTACGGTACACTGTGCGATTATAAGCATCGTTAGCGTCATCATCGTCAATTCATAGGGCTTGGATTGGCAAAAAACTGTGACTATAGTATGGAGTGGAATATACTGACTCGTCAATTCCAGGCCAGACTTAGATGCTAGATGGAGCTGAAATAATTATGCCACCATAAAGCATCTTTAACCCTTTAATGACGGAGGGTATAGGATTTCCCATACCATTTACTGCCATAGTACCATCTCGGTATTAAAGGGTTAAACCACTTTCCCGCCGTAGAATAAATTTCACACCGTTGTAGTTCAGATTTATTTGTAATACTATTTTTGCGAAAACGGCTTTTATTTTTACAGACTATTATCGTTAAGCCAATGCTACAATTGAGGCGAGGAATCTTTACGCACCCATGGCGGGGTACTGTACACGAGTGCCTAAAACAGTTGTTTTAAACACCTTTAAAACGTTATAAAAGGCTGCATTATCTAAACTTTCCGGAATATTTCTTCGTTGGTTCGGTTGTATGTCAACATCATTCTTAATCTTAATCCTCCCAAGTACACGAACTTAGTGACTTGCTCCAGCACGTCTCCACCCAATATCATTTTCTGCTCTTTATAATTATTATCGTCTCCAATGGTTATTACTTTTGGCTTCTCGTCCATTACTTGAGTCCTAACCCTATACTTGTTGGGCACGGTGGTGTACGGGATTTGTTCATTACCTTGCAGCGACGTTACAGCATATTATAGACAATCAAACACAATATGGAGAACATAGATTGAGTATTCGCATAATATGCGAATAATAATACTCTTAATATTCGTAATATTATTACGAATATTAAGAGTTTCAAATATTCACGAATATTAACGAATATTAAAACTGCCAACGAATATTATATTCGTAAAATATTATGTTATTTCAAGAAATTCTTTATTCTTGTTCTTTCAAGAAATTCTTTATTCTTAATTTTTAGTTTGTTATTTATGAAAATGTTTAACTTTTACTGAATGAATTGTACAAAATCGAGTTAACCTACGCATAGGCCTGTATCAACAAGTGACAATAACTTTAATAGATTTATTATCAAAAACTTCAAGGCCTCTGCTGGGTCTGGCCAATGAAAAAAAAAAAAAGATTCAAGAATCTTGCTCTTAAGTGCTGTAATATGCCGAGCAAATTTCTGTCCAGGGTAACGGCCTTTGTTGTCATAGACCCTGGTCAAATCGGATCCATCCATCCTGAACACAGCCATCAAGAACGAACAAGGCCATTTTTAAAACGCGTTTGATTGAAGAAGTAGGTTTTTAGAGAGTGGAGTGGATCCAAATTTGACTAATGCTTGTGACAGCAGAGGCCGTTTCCCTCGAAAAAAAATTTGTTTGGTATAATACAGTTCCTTTTTCTTAGAGGAGTTTGAATCAAATCCGCGATGCGTTCACTTTGCAAGGCGATCGCTCTGACCAATCAGATGCCTGCATTGCAAACACCGTTGTATTATTTCATGGACGGCTATTTATACAGTTATGATGACCACACGTGTAACATACGTTTGCCTTTGACATGCAGAATAATAGATTGGCATTCTGAAATTGAGCCAAGATACAAGACATCCTATTATAGTTTAAATTAGTTTAACTGAATCTCGATCTGCATTCCTGTGTCTGTGTCTGCCTCTCTCTCTCTCTCTCTCTCTCTCTCTCTCTCTCTCTCTCTCTCTCTCTCTCTCTCTCTCTCTCTCTCTCTCTCTCTCTCTCTCTCTCTCTCTCTCTCTCTCTCTCTCTCTCTCTCTCTCTCTCTCTCTCTCTCTCTCTCTCTCTCTCTCTCTCTCTCTCTCTCTCTCTCTCTCTCTCTCTCTCTCTCTCTCTCTCTCTCTCTCTCTCTCTCTCTCTCTCTCTCTCTCTCTCTCTCTCTCCCTCTCCCCCTTCTATCAGTTCGAGACTCTCCCTCCCTGACTTTTTTTCTATCTTCTGTCCATCCCATGTCACCGACACCGTGCACCTGTGTCTGTATGTCTATATCTCTCTGTCTCTCTGTCTCTGTATGCATGTCTGTCTATCTCTGGTCTTGCTCCAATTCCCTGAACCCGTTGCTACTGCAACGAGTACTTACATTTGTTTTGAGTTCCAATGATGTGACTCATCCACAGAGAGCAACTGGACACCTGATTTAAAATGTTATAGTAATTATATAAAAGACTTTATTACTTCAACTGTATAATAAAGTCTCGTCTGTCGCCAAAAGGAAACGCTATTTGTTTTATTCAATAATCGCATTTGCTGTACAGCCACTTCAAACACCGTACTCGGGGGCGCTCCAAACTACATCGTGGTCACTGGCACTGCACCGAAGCGCTGACCAATTGCAAGTGAAGGACTTGCCCAATGTCCCAAATCGGTGGTTTGAGGTGGATTCGAACCTGCAACTTTCCACAACACCACCGCGCCCCACAATTGCGCGCGTTGTCTTTATTAAAGTTTCTCGGAAAATTTCAAAAAAAGCATCCGCTGACTTAAAAATTCGACTAAAACAATTAGTCGTCGAAATGTCTCTGGAAAACACTCCCCGAAATAAAATCTTGGATATGACATTGGACAAGAAGCTAAACGTTTATCCTTTAACTTCGCATCTGGGAAATGATTTAGATCTAACGGCAAATGATCTTTTCAATTTGTCTTTTGAGAATAATTTATTATGCCAACAATTTAAACTTTGCTTTTAGCACTGTTTGTCTGCAACATGTCATGACCGTAACGTATTGGGTCTGTCCCTGCCCGTTAATGTGCATGAAAAAGTAACATATACGTTGCAGCAAAGGGCCCCACCATAACGGGCGCCCATGGGCCCCACCACCCAAAATCCGGTCCTGTGGGGCGCGGTGGTGTAGTGGGTATGTTCGTTATATTGCAGTCGGAGGGTTGCAGGTTTGAATACACCTTGAGTCGCTTCCGATAGGGACCTTGGAGCAAGTCCTTCACTCGCAATTGCTAACATTTATTTAAATAGCAATATTATAGTAGTATAATTAATCGCGATTGTGCTAGTGATAGTAACCGAGAAAACAGTAATAAATAATAATTGTAATTTCAATTCATTTTTGGTGCGCAATCAACACCTTTATATCGTATGAAACTAATGCTATATATATCCAAATTCTTTATTGAAAAATACATGTCACAATATTGAAGAAAATACATTATAACAGCGATTACTCAAATTGTTTTAGGGGTGCGTAACATCATCGGTATTCATAACATGAGTTTTATTTGTGTGATATATTACAACCCCGACTGCCAAATATCCATTACTGCATACACCAAACATATTCCCGTTGCCTCTGAAATGTAAATGCTGAAGATGCGGAATTTCAAATTTCAATCATAAAAAAATTCTATAAATACTAAGGATCATTGAAACATCGGGTTAAAAACTTGTAAGGATTATATAAGTTTTAAGAGCAATAATAACAATAGCAGCAATACTAGTAGGCATATAGCACGTGTCTCTAGAATTTTTTCATCCATGGTATAAAATCTTTTCGCTGCTTGAAGACTTTTCTTTTTTTAATGGGCCTGTCACGCTGAGAGCGCTTCTGAATAGCTCTGCTGTGAGAAGCGCTTTACAAATGCTTAATTAGATTAGATTAGATTCTCTCTCTCTCTCTCTCTCATTTCCTTTCATTCCTTTCGGAACATCGGGCGACAAGATTTCTCCATTCTGCACGGTCGACTGCGACATCTGCTGCCTCGCTCCAGTCGATACCCATCTCCATCAGATCCTCCTTGAACGTGCTTCTCCAGGTCTTTCTCGGGCGTCCTCTGCTCCTCTTTCCTCCTTCCGGTCTCCACGTCATCGCCTCGCTCGCCAGCCTTCGCGTCGGCATTCGAAGTATGTGTCCGGCCATTCTCCTCCGGACACATACTTCGAATGCCGGCGCGAAGGCTGGCGAGCGAGGCGATGACGTGGAGACCGGAAGGAGGAAAGAGGAGCAGAGGAGATTAGATTAGATTAGATAAAAAGTAATGAAACAATTATCAATAAAAAAAGTATTGAAGGCATATTCTATCAGCCTCACATTGTGTAGTCATAAACAACTCACTATTCAAAAAAGACTTTATAACAACAAAATATAACGTCGTACCTTCATACTTGAGCAGAAACTGTGGTACAGTGCTACCAGCTTTCGTCAGAAACCGAATCTCAATCCTGTTACTGGTCGATACAAACACCGTTTGAACCTTCGCCAGACCTCCGCACACAGTGGCGCCCCTAGCGAATGAATGCTCGCGAATTGTTGCGTAGACTTTGCACGTCCCACGCGTCGACTGAGTGACGGCTGATTCGCCAGGTGGCGAATCCGTGACAGCGAAGTCGAATAGGGTTAGGTTGAGTCGCTGACCTGGACCGGTGTCGCAAAATAGAGTATGCCCCGTATTAATTGTATCCCCCCCCCAAATAAAAAAGAGTCGAAAAAATCGCTTCCGCGTGTATTTTTTTTTGCAAATTAATTCTCATCTGCTTTGTTTTGAACAATGACACTAACAGGTATGTTTATTCCTAATTGATTATTTGTTTTGCCCTGTTTTTAGAGCACTTAAAACATTTAAGACACTTAAGAACACTCAGAATCACTAAATAAATTCGAGTTGCCTTTATCTGAGCATTGCTTAGGACACTTAAAACAATTAGAGTCACTTTAAATTTTGATTACAGCATAAAAAAAATTATTATGCTCATTTTTCAAAAAAGAGGATAGAATGGTTTATCCCACCGGATAATATAGACCGGTTAATTCCATCCAGGGGGGATAGATTAATTCATCCCGCCGGATAGCTTTCAGGGGGGATACTCCGTTTCGTGTCACCGGCAGAGACGACCCTGGGGAAGTCGGCCGATCCACAGGAGGTCTCTTCGGTGACGAGGCTTGCTATGAATGAAGGGGAATGAGAAGTGACGGTGATGGTGTGACCGGTGTAGTGACAGGAGGATGGCGGACGTACCACTAAAAAGAAAGGGAGGGGTTTGAAGACAGGGTTAATTACTAGTACATAATCAATCAATCAATCAATCAATCAATTAATTATAATTGAAATAGCGTCATTTCAAAGTACCTACAGGCGCGCTATATAAATTACGATTGACTGATTGATTGATTGAGGGTGAGTGTTATTCGCGTGACTCAAACAAACTTCACGAAATTCTGACGACTGAAAATGATAGAAAAAAGACACCCTTTAAAGGTGTTGAAACAATGCTATATCAAGGACATTTTGCAGATGCATTTGCACTCGCTGATTTGTTCTTTTAATATTTATATATAACAATAGTTTCAGACGCTTTAAAGGTGTAGGCTGCACAGAGAATTCAAACACATTTTTGCCCAGAGCGAGGCTTGAACCCGGGTCGCGATAATGACTGCTCAGTTTATCGACCAAAGCTCTCTCAACTGATCTAGGAACCCAATTTATTTAATGATTTATCAGGATCACGTACATAGCGCCCAATGAAGACTGCCTAATCAAAAGCGCACCCAACCAAACTTCGGCTAAATAGGAAAGTCTTAAAGCTCGAGGAGAAGTCGACTGGCGTAACCAGAGTCACAAAAATGAAAGTAGTAATTTGTAACATATAGTGAAAACTAAATTCAAACTAAACAGTTAATCCGACTTCTCGAATAATCTGTGACCATCTGTTCATACTATTGATGATAATATTGCTAACATATTTATATCGTTGCGTTAGCTGAAATTATCGAAGGCTACTACGAGATGCTAAAATAATTTAAAATGCAATATCTTGTTTTTCGTTTCTAGACACCTTTAAATAGGATTAAGCCTTATTATATGTTGTGCCAAACTCCGGCGTAATGCATGTTAGACAAGGCTTGGAATTCTAAAAGGGCTCTAGAAATCACTCCTAGAAGCAAATCATGTAACAATTTGCTAACCGGTGTTTCTAGACTAATTTGACCCTGCTGAAAACGAAAATCGCTGTTAGCAAGCTGGAATTTTGGCCGTTCAATGGGAAAACAAGATGGCGGACAAAATGGCGGTCAGTTGCTTCAAATGGCTATAAGTAAAGTATTGTATGTGACAGGAACACGATTTTAAACTCTAAATTAAGATTATAGGGTGCAAGGAATACAATGGAACCAAATACACATATGTAGCACTGCAAGAAAATCAAAATGGCGGACAAAATGGCGGCCAGAATCTTAAAATGGCTGTAAGTGAAGTTAAGTATGCAGTGGAATCATGATTTCAGGGTCTAAATCAACATTTTCGGGGTCAAGGAATGCAATGGAAGCAAGGTAACATATGTGGCATTGCACGGAAACCAAGATGGCGGACAAAATGGCGGACAAAATCTTAAAATGGCAATAAGTGAAGATATATATATGCAACTAAATCATGATTTCAGGGTCTAAATCAACATTTTCGAGGTCAAGGAATGCAATGGAAGCAAGGTAACATATGTGGCATTGCACGGAAACCAAGATGGCGGACAAAATGGCGGACAAGATCTTAAAATGGCCATAAGTGAAGACATATATGCAACTAAATCATGATTTCAGGGTCTAAATCAACATTTTCGAGGTCAAGGAATGCAATGGAAGCAAGGTAACATATATAGCACTGCCTGGAAACCAAAATGGCGAGCAAAATGGCGGCAAGAATTTCAAAATGGATGTTAATGAAGTCATGCATGCAATGGGAACTTGATGAAAAAATTTTGCGAGGTCTTTGCAAGATGGTATCTGAGACCTCGATCTGCAGTTGAATTTATCTACAATGTTCCCTTATTTGACCAGATATGATCATTCAAATTATCGCAATGCCTTCAGGAAGTCTTAAACCAAGGAGTGTTCTTCAAAAGAACACTGACAAAATTATAAAGGAAGATTTGTATATCATGCAGTGACTTATTACATCGTATCAAGCTGACTGTCCCATGGATCTGAAAACACGATTGTGCCATGGACTTTTCTCAAAACCAATGGGATTGGATTCTCTCTGCAAAAGTAACTTGTCGTTCGTATTTCTATAGCAGAGGCAAATCATTTGTTTATTTAGAACAGCGGTTCTCAACCTTTTTAGTGCGGCGACCCCTTGGTAACATTTTGAAAGTTGTGACGACCCCTAACGACGAGATTGATTCCTCTACCTCCCCTCTACTGCACTTTTAAAACCATTGTTCATTGTTATTAGACCTGGGAGTCAACCCCAATAAGTCGATCCCAGTCGACTTGGCCATCCCATGTTGAGTCGAGGCATTTCTGCTCACCGCAACTGACCCCAAGTCGAATTTTGTACAGAAGTCACTTGAAGTTGTTTATTCCTCAAGTCGACTTAAATCGACTTGAAACACAAACAATTTAAACCTAAATTTATCATTTTAAACCAATGCCCGTGAGACCAGGAAAGCATTTAGGCCTAAGCAGTTTTTGACTTTTTTGTGTGTCTATGGAATTTAAAAAGTGGAATTTATCTTTTAATACTAAAAATAGTAAAAATTAAATTAGCTACCGAATAAATCATTACAAAAGTAGCCTACAAGTACAATTTTATCCTGTAAAATAAGTTGCCATAGTAATGCTTTGAAATTGCCAGTGCATGAACATTTGTGCACCTTTTGAAAATTTATGAATGCTCCAGGCGACCCCTGGCAAATCGTCAGGCGACCCCCGTGGGGGTCGCGACCCACAGGTTGAGAACCGGTGATTTAGAATATTTTACGTACTGCCTCTTCAAGGTGGGCTGCCCGGAATCGCCCCCCACTTAACCACAACTAAATAGGACAGTTTTTTATTCTTAAGGAACAGAGTGGAGTGACCCATGGGCATGCAATAGACGCTGTGAAAAGGTGTTGGCCATTCCCATTCTAGATTTTAGAACCAGCTACACAGAATGAAAGGTGATGTCAAATAGCAGACCGCGAGTGAACCAGCTCAGCTTGGTCCGCCAACTGAAGAGTAGATCGACGCTGGACATCCGAGGTTGAAAAACAGAGTTCTTTCAGACATAGTGGGGCTATAGGCTAGTCCATCAAGGCGCTACCTAAGCAACACAGAGAGCCTGCAGGCAATCCGCTGCGGGAAAGGGAGCCAATGCAAGACATCCCGCATATTGTATGAGACATGACCAAATATTGTGATATGCCCATAGGCTAAGTCGTGACACAGTTCATCCGACCTGCTGCAGACAAATTATTGTAGAAGAAGCAATGGCTCAAGCAATAGGGAACCTCCAAACACGAAGACAGTTGGTGACCTGACAGATACAGTGGATACCTGTGTACAGGTAGCCTACTTTCGATTGGCTACAAGAGGGTTAACAATTATTGCCTTCGATAGATATAGTGGGCATTGCTTTTAAAAAGTGAAAGCGTACAAAAAATTACAACCACAACTCTGCCACTGTGTGGAGTCTTGAAATACTCCGTTGTCGGAAAATTGGGTGAATGTTCTTGGTATGCTTGAAAGAAAGACTGATCTAGCTTCATTCCTGTCCATTCAGCTCTCAGCAGCCACATTTGGAGATATGGACTAGAGCGTTTGCTGGTGGTTACGTGAAAAAAAGATAAGGTGTCTGGTGTTGTCCACTGCCGGGTCATATGTGTTTGCTTTATATTTAACGGTGTTTTGGTGATGGCAGGAACATCAGTGGAACAGAAGCTCATCCAATTCACGTAACTATGAAGAATTGATCGAGTGGCCTTCATGCTACAACTGGATGTGATTTGGCATATTTAGCAGGAATCAGCTGAAAGAATGCTTGAATAAACTACTTGAAAGTTCCCACTTACTTTCTACATTTGGAACATTCCCTTATGAGCTCATTACCAAACTGTCAGTTTGGAAAGGCCTATTTTTACTAGATATTGATGTTCAGATATCATCCTCATCTTCATCAGATGGTGTGTGGTGGAAGAAAGTAATCGTTACCAGTGTGCACCAAAGCCACATTATAGAGTTTGTTTACAGCAAATCATGTGAAGTTGACAAACGTAGCATCAGGACCTGCTGCTATCGAAGTGCGATCTTGTCATGTGCACTCAGGTGCAATTGCATTGACTGCAACAAGGCCTGATTTGACTCTACGGTATCCTATATCCGTCAAGTCACGAAAAGTTGAAACTATTGATACGTAAAGTTATGAAACATTCAAGCATGCATACTGTATATACATAAAGCCAGCAATAGTTAAACTGCTAAATATTTCCACTATAGGTATGACAATTTCACTGCATAACACTGCATGTGATTTTGTTGGAAGCATATGACCTGGAAATTACTAGTCCAGACTGAAATCAAGTCTCCATCGTATATGTTCAAGACATCACTCATAGCCAGTTGAAGCTTTTGTCCACCATTTTGGTTTTTGGTTTTCTGGCAGTGTCACATAATATATTCAGTGCCTTTAATTTCACTTTCCTTAATTCCGAAAATTATCATTTAAATTCTGAATTGATGTATTCATTAGATACAGAAATTCACTAACAGTCAATTCAAGAGTCTGGCCGCCATTTTGGCCGCCATTTTGGTGTCCAGGCAGTGCTATATATGCGACATTGGTTTCATCACATGCCTTGACCTCGAAAATGTTGATTTAGATCCTGAAATCATAATTTGGTTGCATATATGTCTTCACTTATTGCCATTTTAAGATTTTGTCCGCCATCTTGGTTTCCGTGCAATGCCACATATGTTACCTTGCTTCCATTGCATTCCTTGACCCCGAAAATGTTGATTTAGACCCTGAAATCATGATTCCACTGCATACTTAACTTCACTTACAGCCATTTTAAGATTCTGGCCGCCATTTTGTCCGCCATTTTGATTTTCTTGCAGTGCTACATATGTGTATTTGGTTCCATTGTATTCCTTGCACCCTATAATCTTAATTTAGAGTCTAAAATCGTGTTCCTGTCACATACAATACTTTACTTATAGCCATTTGAAGCAACTGACCGCCATTTTGTCCGCCATCTTGTTTTCCCATTGAACGGCCAAAAATCCAGCTTGCTAACAGCGATTTTCGTTTTCAGCAGGGTCAAATTAGTCTAGAAACACCGGTTAGCAAATTGTTACATGATTTGCTTCTAGGAGTGCCATTTTGAGATTCCAAGCCTGGTCTATGTTGGTCACTCGAAATTACGGTCTTGGTAAACTTAGGCGCTAGCAAACAAATTTGCGATGCGATGATAAAAAACAATGCATACTGTTTCTCCATTTTTTGATTCAACTTTTCTGTGTCTACAACTTTTATTGACCATGCTTTAATCTGTGAACAACTGTTAAAGTCGACGACGAAGATAATGGAGTGGGAAAGAGGGAAAGAAGGGAGAGGGATGTGAAGAGAGGAAGATGAGGTGAAAGCGGATAACAACGCGGACACTGAATCGAAGCGTTGCAAGGAAACATACATTGATAAAGAAGTAAGAAAAAAGATCCTATAATTGTCGAGATGATGCGGCAAGTTCAACGATAGAAGTTCAAAAGATGCTAGAAAACACTGCAAACGATAATTATTGTTTCGCAGGATACCTTTAAAACGATAGTAAGTGACATAATAAATAAATAATCTATAGGTTTAATTTCGTACGATATCATTGCAAGCGTGATGCAATCTAAAAGAATCATTACTCAGCTACAGGCTGTACTGTAGTTGAGCCAGCCAAAGTAAAGAGAAACGAGGAATGCAATGTTATATCGCACCTGTCGTGTTGATCAACAACCTCCGGGAGAACTCTACCGTGTGGTCTTGGTCGAAGGGAGAGCTCCGACTGCCTTTTTCTGATGGGGGGAGGGGGAAGAGCTCGTGCGCCAGGATCAACTACTATCATAGTTTCTCACTCATATTGATAGAACAGAGGAGCGGCCGTTGTGAGAGCTACGCAATTTTTTATCACAAGATCAGTCTATTACACCCAACGCTAATGCAAAGTGATGTTGAACGCAACCGTTAAAGACTGTATAGTAGGATTTGAAAGAGTCGCAATTGATGGAAACATTTTAAACACATGGATACATTTGATTTATTATGGTTGGTCGCCCTTTTTCTGCGGTGTAGAGCGGCGGCCAGAGAGGCGACCGAAATAAAAGAGATCTTGAAGATAGACAGCTTTTTGATCCATTATGACTATAAATTATTATGACATCAATAGAAGGCTCCCGATTTTACCAATATGCTAAATCAATTGATGTTAAAGCCATTATGATCATAAAGATACTGAAAAATTCACCATTGGCTAGGTCTCTCAACACAAGGAGAACGCAGCCAACGAATCATCTTCCAAAGTTGATATTCAAAGTTCCATGATCAACTGTAGCGTCAGGAAACCAGTTAAAAATATTGCACGACTTTGACACTTATAGCAAAATCTTTAAACTTAAAACAGGTGTGGAAGCATTGCACTTAATTTGCAAATGTATGTATTTCGGATCTGGTGAGCAATTTGAATTTCACAGAACATCTTGTATGTTTGTATGTTTGTATGTGCACTTGTTATAGCGCCCCTTCAAGCTCTCTCTACTCAGAGGCGCTCCCGAATGCAGAGCGGACACTGCATCGGAGTTTCACGCCGAAGCGCTGAGCAATTGTGAGTGAAGGACTTGCCCAAGGTCCTTACGCGGCGAGGTGGATTCGAACCTCGAACCTTCCGCCTTCAAGGCAGCGACGCCACCACTACACCACCGCGCCCCACAATAACAACGCCAATAAAAATCAAGAATCTCAGTGTGTTTTATTCATGCACCAAAGACCGTCCATAAACACGTCACGCACCAAAAGAAGAAGTGACGCTTTGTTCCTTTCCATTAATTATAAATACATATGCAAATATGATTTTGCGTTTCTACTAACGAACGGGCATACATAACAAATAGATTTGCATAACAATTATATTATGCAGGTCTTAAGCCTGATGCGAAATAATTTTCACGCGCAAATGTATGTTTGTGCAAATTAAGAATGTTCAGAGAATTCTGCATACGAGAACGATAGAAAATGCGAGTGCCAGTTGATCTGTTTCAATATACAAATAATTTCCAATTAGAAATCTATATTTACTAACCAACATCGTACGGTGAGTATGCGGTCCAATTCAATATTTATTCGTTCCTCTTCATGGATGGATTGATCCAGATTTGACGAGGGCTTAATATGACAACAGAGGTTGTAATCTCACGAAAAAAGTGTTCCTTTGTGAGACTTCCCACCATTATTATAGTCACCTGGTCACCTGGTACCGTCAGCTCCTGGAGCTCTGGCGACAGTCGTGATTTATATCATCTCCAGTATCTCCTCTCTCTTGTCACCCCTCTTAGCTCCTCCAGGGCCAGACTTTTCCTGTACCTCATCCAGCCATCTCTTCCTTGGTCTCCGCGTTTCCTCCTTCCCTCCCCGCTTGCCGTCATCAGCTCCTTTTCCAAACCGTTAGATCTTATCACATTATTATTATTATAGTATCTGTATGAAATGTTTAAAATATTGTATAAAAATGTTTAAAAGGTTTGTAAGACATGACATTGTATGGAATCGGACTCAACGAAGGACGCTCCGTTCTAATTCTATATACAGCTAATTGTAAACGTTTCAAAGGTGTCCAATGCGCATCCAAAGACGAAAGTCATGACAACTAAATTAGGAGGTGCTCGAGATTTTCGAGAATACAGAAAGACTGCAACACGTAAATTTGTCTATCTAGGGAGTAGAGTTACCAAAGATGCAGATAGTACGAGTGACGTTAAATCAATGCTGGCAATGAGGATGACGGTTATGGTCAAACTGACATAGCTATAACAAATAAGTCCATCAGCAACAACACCGAATTGAGGTTGATGAAGGCATTGGCGTGGCCAGTGGCGACGTACCGTCGGGTGTGAGGCATGGACGCTGAAGAAGGAAGAAGAAAATCATATTCAGGCATTTTAAAACAAGTGCATTCGAAAACTATTAAGAATCCCGTGGACAAAAATGATGACAAATGAACATACGTACAAAATTTGTACGTCTGTTCATTTGTCTTTCTGGACTTGCGTTTCTGGACTCTACTGATTTAATCAGCAGAGTCCAGAAAGGCTTTATTGGCTCAAACTAAAGTTAGAAAATTGCGATATTTTTGACACATCATTAGACAGCCGCACGCCAGTATCGAGAGCAGTCTGATGACGGGTCACGTGGAGGGAATCCGAGGACGAGGCAGACCCAGGATTGCATGGCTGGACAACATCTCTGAATAGACTGGCTTCTTGGGCAATGCATACACCTGTTAAACGCGGCTCGTGACAGGAGACTTTGGACAATTACGCTCCATTCTTGTAGACAACCGTCGCGAGGCGACGAATGCGTCTGACATGACTCGACATGTAGTGGTGCTATGAAAACATTTTATAACGCGACTCGTTACAATCATTTAAATATTTATTAGAAATGATGAAAATTATAAAGGTGTTTAATGACGTCCGTCATCTGTAAGACGTCACCTACACAAACTTCGAGCTTCTCTAACGTTGTAGCAAGGTCATTCCAATTCACAATTCCTAATCTACATCGTATGCAAGAATTTATATAGCGCAAATATATTATAAAATCAATTGTTCTCTGATTTCTACTGAGTTGAATCCTAAAGTCGCTGTTGTTGATAGGCGATATATCATTATACCCTAGACTCATACCTTGCATCACCCGCTACTGCTTTACGACGATCTCTCTCTACAAAATATGATTGGCTTAACCTTATTTATTGACGGTCATATACATTGGAGGTTTAGAACTTCTAGTTTAGCAATAACTCGGCTAATAATGTCATAATGGATCGACCCTGTTGCATCGTGAAATGTGCTCAAAGTTTGCGTATTTGTAGGTGAAGTCTAGCATATGATGGATAATATTATCACTAAACAATAATTTACAAGTCTTTCGAACGACACCAATATCTATGGAGTTTTATTTCATGGTAATTGCTGTTTAACGACATTTGATCATTCGGATTTCTTGATCGACGAAAGCACACGTTGACGAAAATCTGACGACGAACTTATGATATCAGTTACTTTCGTGTTTGAGGTGTGTATGAAGGCCACCTTGTTTCCAGTTAATTGTCATTCAGTATTTAGTTGACGTCGGTCTCACCACATCCGGGCATATCTAGAATTCTCTCAGTTTAAAGACTTTTACGGCATCCTATGAAAAGCTGAGTAGCCGATAATGTTTCATTGTCACACACACACAAACACACACACACACACACACACACACACACACACACACATTAAAGGCGTTTAAACAAATTAACTTCTTTGCCGTAGCGTAAATTTTGGAACAGGAATTATAGAGGTTGTCAAAAACTTTGTTAGTGTTGGTAACTTGTAAAATGTCTCCATGTTTTCATATCACGGCATATTACGAACTCACTAGGATTTTAACGTGCTCCACCTGCGAGTCTTTTATAGTAAGCTTATACAATAAAGATCCCAGCAATGCACCACGCGGCTTGCACTTCGAAAATAACCTACCCAGTATCAACGGGGCACCCATGAACTCGTCATTCATCGAGTAGTTTAGACCTACCACCGTGAAGCTAGCGTCAGTTACTGTAGCGCTCACAGTCTGGTGCAGCTGCTAAACTAAGTGAAGAATCTGGTGATTCGGAGTCGATGAAACATTCAGGCTCAGCATCAATAATGTGTTGTTGGAGCACGACAATCGTCCTTAAAATCAGGGCTTTTTTAACGTGCAGTTCTACACTAAATGTGCAGTTCTAAATGGATTCGTGCAGTTGTAGAAGCACTTCCGTCACGTTCCGTGCAGTTAAAACTAGTAAAAATAGGTCATTTTCCTCAGATTGGGAGTAATTTACCATGGAGGATAAAAAAGGAGAGAAGAGGACGTGCAGTTCTAAAAATTCCTTAAAAACAGCCCTGCTTAAAATAGAGGGTAATTAACATAGCTTTCTTTACCCCACTTGCCTCACTGAACCACGCCATAATTGTCTTAATAAGAGACGAAGTTGAATTAAGGATGACACGAACAAAAATTACACAATCACTGAATAAAACAAAATGATCTCATTAAACACCTTAAAAATGTTTATTATAACCATATAATAAAGAATTATTGCGCATAATTGTTACGTGCAGGTGGAAGATCCAGGATTCATGAAAATAAATTGTTGACTGCATTTCGTTGCCGCCTTTTATAGTAACTGTGCACCTTTATTTATTGACATTGACTATCCTCTGTCTGATACGCAGTTTTTTGACGTTGCTTCGTTCTTGTAGGTTTTTTTCATAATTAAAAGAGGTATGTATAAGGCTGTTTTTTAAATTTTATACCCGGATTCTCAAGTCTATCACAACTTCGACTCTCATTAAGAACATAGTCATTGCGTGTTTCTGTAAGGATAATACGGCAGGTGGAGTGAGGTAATGGTATTGTACGATAGTGATAGAACTACGATAAGTGACAAAGATTAGATAACAAAATACTTATGATAGAAGATTGAAAGATAACGACAAGGAAGACATATGATTGGAGAAAGGTTACGAAAATGAAAGATTTAAATGTTAGGAGAAAGATGACGATTAGGAAAGTGGTTATTGGAAACAGAGATAAAGTGAGAAGGGAATGGCCAAGGCAAGATGTAGAGTCTTATATATATATATATACACATACATTTTATATTATTTTTCTGTGATGTAACGTCTGCAAACGTACTACGCTTTACATGTGCAAGTACAGCAATAATCTTAAAATTAGCATCAAACTTAACTACTAACAGGACAGACGGCCTGCAATACACGGCGCTAATAGCAGCTTACAAAGCATGTCCGCTCAACAAATTCGATATCTCTCGCTCTAAATGCTAGAGTGTTTACCAAGGCGCTAACGGCCCCGTAATGTATGTATGCATGTATTCTGATTCATTATCATCATCATCAACATCGTCATCAACATCATCAACATCATCGCCATTATCAGCAGCAGCAGCAGTTGAAGCAGCAGAATTATAGTATTATTCCTACTGATGTAATATCGTTGCCATATTCGATCGATTTATTACAAAGTTTGCAGTCACAGTATTTATATTCATATATTACAGATTTTAAAGGTGTCGTAAGCCTGAAACGTTTGTTAGAGCTACGGCGTGAAACTGCGATACAGTGCCCGCGATGCAGTCTGGAGCCATCCTAAGTAGTTCGCTACAGCACATACGAGAAATAAAATAATAAATATATGAAATAAATAAAATTCGCGATCCATGAAACAATCTTGATTAACACCAACCTTAACAATTAGAAGAACAGACAGACTCAATACAACTGTAGCATACATTTATAGCAGACTAATATAAACAAAGCATGCCCAATGTCCATCCCACTTCGGGAATCAAAATCAGCTCCGCTTACCTCCATTCATTAATATTCAAATTTACCCATTAATTTTTCGCGATCCTATGTAATTCACCTCAATCTTCAATAGCACCCTATTACCCCACACTATGGTGAAACTTAAGATCCTTGATAATTTTAGGGCACTTTCGTTAAACTGGAACAAGTTCACAGATCGGTAGTAAAACTCCGAATCTCTGGAAGTGACAGTCCCAAGCATGCAGTGTTAAAGGAGGATGGCGACGCTAATTAACTTTGTCGCCACATAGTGTCGCTCAACAGAAAACATAACCTTTTAAGTATCTTCTTCTGTTAAAACTAACGGAACAGCATTACACACCTCTTTTAAGTTTTACTGTACACTTTAAATAAAAAATGGACGGATCGAAGTTTGCGTTTGTTTCCTAGCGTCCTTGTCTCAATAAGTCGTGACTAGCGAACACAGTGATAACAAAATAAAAAAAGGCCTTAGCTCCGGGCATCAAGCTCTGGTTGAGCCAGTCCCAAGCTTCGAGAAAGGAGAAGGGCGACGCTAAGCATCTCTGTTATGACACTGTAACGTTAAACTTCAACAAACCACATGTTCATTTATATAATTTTTATAGACGTTTATCTGAGGTGTCAGTTTCAAACCAGAAGAAAATAGGTTTTCGACGTTTATCATCAATGCTAAAACAGATCATAGTTTAATTAAACGACAGAAGCGACTTTATTTTCTTAATCTCGGCATACGATTGGGTTGGGCGCGAATAAAACTGCCTACGATTACGATTATTACATTTCAAGGTCTGCGCCTTTCTCTCTCAAAACCGATCCTGTGTATCCCGTGAATCATAGCAAGCCAATGAACAGTCCTGCGAGTTAGGAAATCATCTTCTGGCTACCTTTTTCATCATGTAAACGCTTATTTATAAATTCGTCATTATAAACGCGATTACTGCATGGGCTCTGCTAACTGTTCTGTGTGAGGAAGAACGTGAGTTCTACTATAATATTGACTATAATTGACTCAATTGAAACAAAGGCCTCGTGAAGATCTTTTTTTTTCCACCGACAAAAACGTTTTCCAACTCTACATCTATCCTGATGACGCGGACCGTAATGAATTTGCAACTACGACTGTTTCAGTTATTACGTAACAATTTCTGCCAGGCATTGTTGCGATCTTTTGAGAGACTCTTGAGTTGTATTTTTAGTTTTCACATTTCTGCACTTTTACCTTAAGCCTCGTGATGTTTGGTAAACGTGTAAGTTGCTGTGCGTAGGTCGAGTGTTGGATTTGCGCAGACTATTATTCTGAAAATGTATATTTACACGTAGGGCAATATGTAAATTTGCATTTATATAGATCTGTTTATTCTGTGGATGTTCATTGTTGGATGTAATTATGCGGATTTCTTTTATAGATTGACTCTCTGCTGTGTTTTGACAAAGCAAACGGCAATAAGGAAAAACGCATAGCATTTGCTTATAAGATACCTCTTTTGAGATGGACTGTAACTCGATAAGAATTCGAAGAATGAAAAGGTGTTGTTTAAACTTTAAAGTCCTTAAGACACCTCTTTTAAATTTTACTGCGACTCTATAAGAATTCGAAGAATGAAAGCTTTTGGTTACTGTCGAGTTGTATCTTATAACATTTTTAACTGTTCTCGTTTAATGATGACAGTAGCAATTTCACACTCGCATGGATTAATGCTAAAGGAATGAACGTGTCAAAAATATTAATGATCCAGGATAATAAAATTTATTGTTGGTGTCATTTATGTGCAAACATCGCAAAAAAATGGATGACGTTTGATGACGTTTTTGTTTTCGCCTTGCTAGCTCGTTCTCCTCTTTCCGATCCTACTTATGTGTATAGGTTACATGACCTGCTTCTTCTGCCACTGGTCTCTCTCTTTGCCTGCCTGTCTGTCTGTGTGTGTGTGTCTCTCTCTTTCGGTCAGTTGGTCACTGGTTGATGTAGGCCTGGATTCAGCTCTGAGCATCGGAAGACTGATGTGTTAAGGACTCTGGAAAGCTAAGTTACTTTATATTACAATTTCAGGATTGTATCTCTCCGATAGAATGTATTACACGTCATCGTATCTTGAATTTATTGCGTTACTTATAACATTTTAAAAGGTATGTTTTAACTTACTTCGTCCCTTTGTCGGGTTAATAATGGAGCAGTTTGTTATTTCTGCAAGATGAATTGTCGTGACTTTCATTGTAAATATAGCATTTTGGGGTCGATTTCACCAAGTCCTTTACCGGTTCTAGTGAATTGATCTAAGGACTACTCATCAGAGGACTACTGATCAAGGAACTACTCATCACAGTCTGTTTTATCTAAGAACAAACCTAAGCTATTAAATCAGAGAAAAGTTTAATAGATTGAAACTCAATACCGGAATTGGTTTACTCAGTCTTAATATTAACTTAAACTACTTAATAGCAAATGATTTTAGTACAAGTACTAAGTTGACATTTAAAGATGATAGCAATTTTATTCAGAGGGTTCTCTGTGCCGTCAATTAATGACAGACATTGTTATGTTCACAATATTTTTGTCGTTGTTGATTTTTAATGTGCTTTGACGTGTAACTGGGTGAAGCGGTGTGTCAACTGGATTTGTCTCTTTTCTTAAATTAAGCGAAGATTATATATATATATATATATATATATATATATATATATATATATATATAATTCCTATCACACAGTCTTGATAAACTGAATGACTACTGTTCTATTTACGGCCATGGCGTTGAGCCATTGTGAGTAGGATACTTGCTAAAGGTCGCTCCTGAGTGGTAACATTACGGGCGCTGTATAAATATCCATAATGAATACACAGTAGCAATAGAGAGTCGATCTCAAGATCTATATGCGTATTTGTAGTAGCAGTAGCAGTAGTTGCAATTTAACGACTCTGGACTAATTCGAACATATTTACCAGCCATGTACGTCAATTTATATGAGAATTATATAGCCTCGCTTATAAATGTGTAACAGGTGTCTAAACTGTCGATTTTCGCTTTTGCAATTCGTATATCGTATACTATCGAAAAATAATTATGATCCACTCATTTCACATCGCGAGCAAAGTTCTTCTGAAGATCATACTTGGAAGAATCCAGGGAAAGATAGAGGATGAAATAGCGGTGGAACAGACCGGAAAGAGGAAGGCGGGATCAAATCACAAACTTAAGAATTAGAATGCAGACATCAAGACAACATGGACATCCATTCTACGTGTGTTTCTTGGACAGTGCTTTCGACCGTATTAAACACGGGTGGTTATGGATAACTATGTTGGATATAGGTTTCCACCACATCTGGTAAACATAATAAACAGGATGTACAAAGGGTAGAGAGCGGCAGTGGGGATAACGGGTGTGCTATCAGAATAGTTCGAAATTGGGGGGGGGGGAAGCGAGACAGGGATGTGTATTATCCCCATATTTGTTTAATACATTCGCGAAGATGGCAACGTGAGATGCTTTGGGAACATACAAAGGCGGCCATAAAGTAGGATGAAGAAAGATCACGAATCTAAGATATGCAAATGACATTATCGTATTAATCGCAGAGCCACCGGAGGAACTGAAGGACTTGGTGCAGAAGCTGGTAGGAGCTGGTCGCAATTACGGATTAGTAATAAACCAGAGGAAGACAAGAGTCATGTCAACCGATACGAAGGCACTGGACATTTACATCGGAGGAAGCAGGTTGCAGCAGATAGATCATATACAATACTTTGGGGCTACGACCACGGCAGAAGGTGGAAGTGAGGAGGATATAAGGGTACGAGTGGGTATGGTCAACGGTCTGACCCTCAGTTAGTTCTCTACTATTCCCATACTGTCATAAGTTGAAATTCACCATAAGCGAGCTGTTACTAGCAGCCGACCATTTATTGTATGAGTCGTTAATTAGGAATTAACCGAAAGAAATATATAAAATCCCAACGGTGTAAAAAAGGTGCTAAAAGTTTGCAGATAATGAATTTTAAATATCACTTTTATTCGAATGAGTCTATTTTTAAAAACTGACTTAAATTGTAACGTTTTTAACGCCTCTTCAAGCCGCTCGACAATTTCGGAACTGGAAAAATCACGACCGCTTTAGTTTCGCTCAGCTTTCCTGACACATCCTCTCTTTGTAGATCTCGAATGAAAAAGCTCTGGCCCACTTTCGATGGCTTCCTTGGCAGTCAAATGGTTGGTCGAAAATCAACATTTTTTGCCATCATTATAGTTGGTTCTGTGACACGACTGCATCATATTTTCATTGGTTAGTTATTTCAATTTCAAAACAACAGGTAATAAAACGGATCATTGAGCCGAACATCCTTCATGACCCAATTTATCATCTTATAAAAATTAATATGCTATAAAAAGAGGTGTCTGAGTACAACTCCATTTATATCTAGACTGGTGACTGTCTTGACCTTACGATCTTCTTATCCACCCACCTTGCAGACACACAGTAGGAGCTGAATATGAGGGGATGTCATCAAGACCTGCGAAATAATCTTTAGGCGCTAGGGATATTAGGAAATAGAAACAGCATCACTATAAATGACAGCTTAAATACGTTAATTGCGTTTTACCTAATTTATGCAGTGTAACCCAATTATATCAGTTAAACGAAGCGCAATTAAAGCCTGCTATCATCTTGCTATGGATAACTAAAATATCTCTCTTTTCACAAAATAATATTCCATTGGTTTTGGCTACAGATGTTTTGAAAACCTTCTACTGGACCATTCTTAGCCCACAGGCTACCAAGCTTTTTTGTAACATGGACTACCAAAGGGGAGGGGGGTTACCACCCTCCCCTGGATTTTGGGTTTGGTTTGAGATATCATAACTTGCAATACACCAATGGATAGAGCATTCATTTCTGCACAAAATGGGGACCCATTGATTCCAGAAACTTGTACTTTTGCATGGACAGAATATTAGATTATGTGTGTTTTGAACATGTGTGTTTATAAATATGTGTGTACAGGGTGGGCCAAAAAAGACCTCCCTCTATTTTTTTCCCAACTATCTTGACCAAAAGTAAGAATTTCGACATGACATTTTACAGTCTTAAAGACAATTCATATTTACATTTGATGGCCAGATTTCATAAAATATTTCAAATAGAGCAAAAGTTATATCACTTTTAGTGAGGCCACTCACCGTTTTTTGACTTTTTTGAATCATCAAAAAACTTAGGGTGGCCTCACTAAAAGTGATATAACTTTTGTTCTGTTTGAAATATTTTTATCTTCAAAAATAAATTATGGATACGGTATAATATAAAAACCTGAAATATTTACGAAAATAAAATCTATTTTTATATATTTTAATTTATTTTTAGAACTTCCGGTTGTCATACGACAACTCAATGAACATGGAGATGTAGCCCCACATTCCCTCTATAGAATGGTATAATTTGTGTCTCTTCATATTGAACGGCGGATAAGATATAGCCGATAATCTAGGGGGGGGGGGGTTATACCTAAAATGTCAAAATTTTATTCCAAACGAAACAAGAATTATTTGGAAAAACCTAGGGGGTGGCAACCACCCCCCTGGGTAGCCCGAGGGTTAAAATAAGTTAACATTGGCAGGGACACACACACGCACACACACGCACACACATACACCCAGGAACCAGGAAACGAATTCCCCGAAAGCTTATTTTCTTTCCTCCTCGTAGACGGTAAACTGATGAATACCTGTTTACTTATGATCGAAGGAGAATTTTTCATTTATAGGGTTATGAGTAAATCCGTTTGAAAGGTGTTCAGTGTCCGATTTATTCCATGTTCAGTTAACAACTAATTAAATAAAAGCTGTTCCAAAAAGTGGTAATTCTAGTGATACGATAGGCTGCATGCAGTCTAGGTAGGTAGGTAGCTTCAGTCAAACGTCGTGGTGTGATAGCAAAATTCATTAGCGACGCCCTCCTGCTTTTTATAGAATTTGACCTGTCACTGTCAGATTTAAAGAGTTTCGGTGCTAAAGGGTTACATGCGTTCGAACGATAATTTAGACACCTTTTATATGACATCAAGCGATTATATAAGAAGACTACATTTCGAAAAATAAAGTCATTAGTGCAATGTTCCACTTGATAGCCTACAGTTCAGATATGGATAAAAAGAAGACAAGCTGGACCGAACATTTACGAGTGCAATGTTCATGGTCAATGATGCATAGTGATTTCGGGAAATTCGGATTCGATCTTTCAAACACGCAATTAGAACATTTTTATCCGATGTTATACAGAGATAAGATTTATTATTTATGATGGATCATAGAGTTCGTGGGGCGCAGACACTGCATCGGAGTTTCACGCCGAAGCGCAGAGCAACTGCGAGTGAAGGACTTGCCCAAGGTCCCTACGCGTCGACTTGAGGTGGATTTGAGCCTGCAACCATCCGGCTGCAACGCAACTAACATACCCACTACACCACCGCACCCCACTGCTTCTCTATGTTGGGCCTAGTAGTAGAAGTTGTGGGGGTGGTGGTGGTCGTCGTCGTAGTCGTCGTGGTGATGGTAGTTGTAGGATCTGGAGCGAAATAAATAGTGATAATTTATAGTGAAGCATTATTAGCAGCTGAACTAGTAGCCTAATAGCAATTTTAATCTCGACTTTTTCTGTGTTTTGGATGGATCCAGATTTGACGAGGGCCTATGACAACACATGCCCTTGCCCTCGACAGAAATTTGTTTGGCACTTTTACTGTGTTTTGTTTGCAGACTACATCTTTGAACGGTATGACGCAACGCCATAAATGGTGAATGCTGGCACTTACGATCAGACACCATGTGGCCAACAAAATAATTGTATATTACATCGACCAAATTGTTTCAAGGGTGTCTAATATTATCTGTCGTCCCAATAATTATTTCGTTTTGTTTCTTTGCGTTGTTTGTATTGCACTACTGCCACGTTCTGTCCTATGTCTCGTTGATCCGTTTGTCGATCTGATGATGATGATGATGATTATAATAATTTAGACTAAACTAACTACTTCCCGTCGTATGCTACCATTTTTTTCGTTAACCATCGTAATTGATCGCTAAAATGTGCGGACAGAATTGAAATTGAAATACTCCAGACCGTCGGACGACTTTAAGATGATACAGATTAAGTAGACTTATGTGGATGTCCCATTAATGCATTTGTTTTGCGTACATGTACATTCCATCGCGACTCCTTCCGCCGTATGCTTCCGTACGTATATCGTCTATAATAGATATCCCGCGATCCTTCCTCCCTCTCTGCTTACGTGATATTATATGGACAGCGGACAGAGCTAATCCCTGCCGACGATAATAATAATTACTTATATTAGAAATGATCATCTTTTAAAAGGTGTTTAAATATAACATAAACTGCATTTTTATCGACCTACTAGCTGTACCCGGCCACGCGTTGCTGTGGCTGAAAAGACTGTCCAACCCTCCCTTCCTAGGTCCCCACCTTTTACCCACCACTACTCCCTCCCCTTCCCCTTTCCCTCCCCTCCCGTTCTCCCTCTCCTCCCCTCCCCTCGCCTCCCTTCCTCACCTCCCTCCCCTCTCTCCCTCCCTCCGTCTCTCACTCCGTCTCTCCCTCCCTGCATCCCTCTCTCCCGTTTCATCCCCTCCCTCCCCTCCGTCCCTCCCCTTCCTCCATCCCTAGAAATATGCGCTTTAGAAAGACGCGTGGAAAACGGCCGCAAATGGACGATTGTAAAAACCGATAGTTACATATAAATATGCGCTAGAGAAAGACACATCTTTTAAAACGCGCCCGAAAAATGGGCGGACGCCGCCATAGGCGAAGACCTGGTCCGAACTTTGGGGGGGGGGGGGACGGACGAGCGGCCGAATGACGATCGCCGAGGCACGAAGCGCCGAACAGGGGAGGGTCTGGGCAGGGAGATATACCCCCCACACATCTAAAAATTTCGATTTTCAGCACTACAATGGTAGCAATTTAGGTAGTCATATTAACAAAGTTTCTCATCATTTTAGTGCTTATCGTCCTTGTTTAAGACTTCAAAAGTGCCCCCCCCCCCCCCCATAATGTCGAAATGCTTTGAATTTCAACATTACAACGGCAGCATTTTAAGCTGCATAGGCGGAGACTTGGCCTCGCGTTTTGACGGGAGGGGCGATCGATCGGTCGCAGAACGATCGCTGAGGCGCGAAGCGCAGAGTTGGGGAGGAGTGAGGGGTGATTTTTTAATGTCCACATCTAATTGTAGCATTTTCAGCTGTCATCCAAAAAAAAGATCCATTTTCTCAGTCCTGATAGAAGCAGTTCCAGTAATTTGCTATGGAAATAGATAGAATGGAAAGGAATCAATGATAGAAATGAAAACCTACTCATGTCTAAATATATACCTACTATCAGAGCATTTCAAAGGAAGTTTCAGAACTGCAACTCTTTCTCAACCTTTCGATCCTCCCTGGTTAATAACTACCAATCATACGACAATGACTTTTTAGAAACTATTTTAGCTGCGAGGATGTGATATTACAACTGTCTAAATCCATTTATAGCCGCAATTTTTTAGAACTGCACATCTTTGTAGAATTACTATGCATAGCATGATAGCCTAATCCGATCAAGAGACCCGATACAATTTTTGACGAAATTATTTCTTTTTTTAAACAAGTATATAGCCTACTCAAGTGTCATGGGAGAGCACACAAATAATCTTCAGACTGTAGTAATGGTCCTACGCTTTGGGGGGAAAAATAAGAGACTCTTCTCCTGATTCCAAACAATTAACAAAACAATAACAATGTCAAACCAAAACGATGATAACAGCAGTAATTACGACAACAATAACAAAAAAATAAAAATAGCAATTGCAATGACAATTATAACGACAATGATGATGATTATTATAATAAACAATAATGGTGGTGGCGGTGGCAGCATCAGTAGTAGTAAAAGTATCACTAGCAGTAGCGGCAACAGTACTGGAGGTTTGTTTGTATGTTTGTATGTGCACTTGTTATAGCGCCCCTTCAATCTCTCTCACTGCTCAGAGGCGCTCCCGAATGCAGAGCGGACACTGCATCGGAGTTTCCCGCCGAAGCGCTGAGCATATGCGAGTGAAAGACTTGCCCAAGGTCATTACGCGGCGAGGTGGTTTCGAACCTCGAATCTTCCGGCTTCAAGGCAACGGTAGAGGTAGTAGTATGCCTATGATATGTTATTGCACAGTCATGGAAACTCTCCATCAAAAAAGGAGCAATATTTGAAGTTTACAATTACTTTTAACAGTGAATTACTTATAGCGCTTTTCAAACACTCGACAACACTGGCAACAAGTTAAAAAAAATTCGGCCAACCAAATTATTAGACACCCTTTTTGCCAAAAAGGGTGTCTAATAATTTGGTTGGCCGAAAGTATTTATCTTCCAGAGCCTGAAATGAAAAAAAACAATGGAAGAGAATGAAAAACGTTGCACACCTCGAAAACAAATGGAAACGACCCAATAAGATGGACATCGGATCAAACAAAATCATTGACCTCAGAAAAACGCTCGAGATGCAAACGGTCTTTCAACTAAAAGATGTTTCAAAAACTTACAGAACTTTAAACCAAAACTCAATGAACTCTTGCAGTGTGCTTGCAGTCCCTCAGTCGAACCCAACGATACTGCGTTTATTCGTCGGTCCATCCATCCATTCACACCAACCCATCCACCCGTCCAAAAACCCATCCCATCCATCCATCAATCCATCCATCAATCCATCCATCCACCCATCCATCCAGCCACCCACCCATTCATCCAACCATCCATCAATTCATCTATCTATCCATCCATTCACAAATCCATTAATTAAATAATTAAATAATCCGATTCGGTTCACAAACCGCAACCGGTTACAGCAGATACTGTAAGTCATGAAGCACGAATGATGAAAACGTTGTGCATTTCAAACAAGTCACAAGAACATCAATCACAGAAGACATAAATCACAAAGTTGAGCAATTATACCACACTCTGAATTCTGAAGAAACAAATTGCTCGACGAGGTTATGGTCAAAAACGGGTTAACGACTCTGATAAATCTTGCAATGGCGTCGTTTTATTTACACTTGAAGATCATGCATGAACCCTGTCATAATGACACCGCAGGTTCACCCAACAGAAACGGATGGATCCAGATTTTATGAGGGTCTATGACAACACAGTCGGTTCACTGGCCAACAAATTGTTTTTGTATTATACACCAAAGCTACTTATTGCAGAATGTAACAAATAAAAGAGGTGTCGTAAAACTGGATAACTAGATATTTTATTTATTAGTTACCGGTGTCGAGCGACGTCGTTATAATTTTTTACAGCTTACTTTACATCACAGTATATATAAATATATATATATATATGTGTGTGTATATATATATATATATGTATGGCTTTCGATCGAAATGGAAGATGGCACATCGGGTGAAGGATGGACGGATGGAAGGATAGAGGAAGGGAAACAGAGGAGGTGAGTGCGATGTAGAGAGGGATGAATAACGCTCTACTGTGGGAACAAACCATGTAATCACAAAGAAATTAGACGTCAAAGTATTTTTGGTAAGATTTTTAAAAACGATAATGCCAATTGAGGAAGATGCAATAAGACACCTTTTAATCTTGGTGAGCCATCGTATATATTTGCAATGTTCGTTTCTCAAATAATAACACGGGTTCTAGGGTCTATCTGAAATAGTTTATGCCACCATTTTACAATTTATCCAATCAAGTACATGTAACATAGTCAAGGGTGTTTCAGTGGTGGAATCACTTGCTGATCAGCAGTGTTACCACTCCTTGGCTTTTTCCCAAGATCTTGGCTTTTTCAATCGTATCTTGGGATATTGGCTTTTTTCAAAGGACCTTGGTTTTTTTACTTGCCTTTTTTCACCCACTAAATAACAACAATCTAAGCAATAATCCACTAAATAACAATAGTCACGAACTACCGACTTCTTTAATATCCAACCATTATTATAATACGAGGATGTTCACGAAAGACTCCTTAGACACCTTTAAAACTTTCCAAAATGAAATTATATAAGACTGCGATGATTTATGCAGTTAACTGACGACCATAATCCACTATGATAGGTCTCAGTGTAACTTCCAGATAACGGATCTATCCACAACCAAAAAGACGTTTACTGTATTGTAACATTGAGAAAGTCATTCAGTGTTCGCACTCTAACAGTGCCAGTCACAAGCCCGGCTAAAAGAGGAGGGCGTCACTAATCATCTGTGTTATGACACAGTGACAGCATGGAACAACGACTCCTGAAGTTACGCTGCTACAACGCTAAATCTCCAACAACATCAGCACCGGAAGCATTGGAGGAGACTTCGTCACGTGACCGGAAGACGAATCGTACAACGCGCATGCTACTCCTCATCGTCGTCTTGCTCTTGATCACCTATATCCCTCGAGGGATCATTCATGTTTTCATCGGGATCGGACGACCAATTTCCGATCAATTGTCTACCGGTCATCTGTCGCCTGTTCAATTGAGCGGTCATCTAATACACCGTTAATTGTACTGTCGACGTTCTACTGTCACACGTTCTTTTGTCGTCCGCGCAAATGTCATGAAACCCTTATAACATAACAGTATCGTCAAAATTGCCACAATTTTGCTCATGAAATGTCATGGAACTTTTACGGACATTTTAAATTTTATTTTATTTTTTATTCTGGCTCGGCTAATTATTTAGGTAAAATGGATGGACCATGTCGCAGCGTGAGAGATGCGCGACGCTGGTGTATTATTTTGTAGGTAAAGTTCAATAAGTAACGGATGCAATTAGACACCTTTAAACATTAACCAGAAACATGATAAAGTGATAAATTTAGCATTTTATTGCAATGCAGTTAATATCATAAGAAATGATAGCATACATTATAATTGGGCAATAATAACATAGTGGTTATTATGATCTGAAAACTCCGCCACTCCTCTAGCTGTGGTATAGTTGTGGTAGTGCCATGTCCAAGCCTTGATGAAAGAGGAGGTGGTCGCAACTCGAACATCTCTTGCCATACAACGTCGTTAAGCATCAGACTAACACGACTTCAACTACACGATTTTACTACAAAAATTAAACACTTTCTTATGATGCAGGAAATGCCGCGAATACTCAATTTGTTTTATAAAGCCATGGGCGGAGACCTAGGGGGGACAGGGGGGATGTTCCCCCCCAATAAAAGTGTTGGGGGACGGCCCATGCATTTGTCCCCCCCAATGTTTGAGCGTCAAGACTTTTTCGGCGGCGAAAATGTATGCGAAAATAGAAATATTTTGGCGAGATTTGGCCCGGATGACTAAAAAAAAAAAAGGTCATCAACTTTTTGGCGGCGAAAATAGAAATTTTTTCACAGATTTCGCCGGTCGTCAAAAATTTTTAGGAAAATCTCGCGTCTTTCCGTCCCCCCAATTCTCGGCCCAGGTCTCCGCCTATGCTTGGATGTCTTCCAACCGCTTTCGACTAAATTCAAACAAGACCGAAACAAGATCCAATATATGGCTCGGCACTCGCCAACAACTAGCAAAACTTAACTTGGAAGCTTTAACTCTTGAGTTTCCTGGAATTAGGCCTACAAAATTATGTCTCCTCTGTTCGGGACCTTGTTATTTTTTTGGTTTTATACGCGTTTTAATTGTTATTTGTTTATGACAACAACATATGAGATTGTTTAATGTAACATCTTATGTTGTTAATGCCATCGTCATGATTTAGCTAATGCTAGGCGTTAAAACAGAAAGCTGTCTCTCTATTGTCTACATTACACATACAAGACACGAACTAACATTCATTCATTCATAGCTACGCTAATTATAATTATCATCGTTGTACAGTGTTCCATTACTCTCCATGCGTCGGACTGGCAGCACAATAATTATATAATTATGTATTGAGCAATGGGGGAACATTTTCTGCTTGAAATTGTGTTTCCAGCATGGTGGCTGACAAAACTTTGCCGTTGTTCTTAAAACCTCGTAAAATTTAGGTCCGTCAGCTTAGGCAATGATTGTAAGCGTCGTTTCTGAATTTACAATGTCGTGGGCAACTGTTACAGTTATCAGGTGTGTAAGAAATTGCATTTAATTTGACCATTATTTTTAAAAGCGCATCTTTTAATATAGCCTTTCAGAAGCGCTCTCAGAACGATCAACCTCGAGAGTGAAAAGCTAGGCTTTGAGGCGATTAAACCTCGAGTGCCCAAGAGGGGGTCCGACCGGACCCAAGGGCCGTTTTTCCGTTACAGTTTACAATTATGCATTTGAAACAATTTACAGAAATTCATATTACAGAATACGTAAATTTTACCTATACCAGCTGAACAGACAGCCTGCAATGCATGGCGCTAATAGCAGCCTACAAAGCATATCCGCCCAACGGGGGCTCGCACTCTTGGCCAGCGTGTTATCCATTACTCTACTCCCCCCACCACAAGGACGCTGTTTGAGAGCAATCCGTGAGCGGGCAACTAATTATCATAGAATGACGTAAAACTTTTTAAAAAATAATATAATATTTACTTATGCGTAAGTATACGTTTGTGGAATCGACGGGTACCCATGGTAAAAAAAATCATAATTTCGAGGTGCATTCATATTTTCTAAATTTAAATATGCCGTTTTGTGCAAAAATGAATGCTGAATCCAATGGTGTATTACAAGTTATGATATCTCAAACCAAACCCAAAATCCAGGGGTGGTAACCACCCCATCCCCTTGGTAGTTCGTGTTATAAAAAAAGCTTGGTAACCTGAGGGTTAAGTGCATGTTTAGAGACGCACTGAAAGCCCAATACAAGGTTTTCGTGCAGGTCGTTATGACTGGGTATTAGGTCAAGGATCTTAATCAGTTATAAATGACAAGGATTCAACCCTTACGTATTGTACGCGAACAGCTTTTAAAGGTGTCGAATTCGAAGCGCTTGTTTATTTACATCGTGTTTTTTTACATTGGCGTCGATCAGGTTAAATACAATTCATAACGAGTTTCCCGGTAACTGTATGCATTCCACGAACTAAAACAGCAACTAAAAACCAATATCATTTGTCAAATGTTTCTGGGGGAAAATGTCAATCCTGGGGGTACCCCCTCAGAAATGTCTAGATTAAACACTGCCTGACCATTTACAAAACATGCTTCTCACAGCAACTGCGTTTCACCATCACTGGGAGCGGTTTAAAAGGCAGGATATGAGGCGAGAGAAAGATGATGAAAGACTACCAGAGACTACCATCAGTTAGCTATGTCATCCTGATGGTGGAAGCCCAGTCCATGTCGAGAGACATATGCAGGTGAAAGATCTAAATCGTGGATGTCCTGACGCGAGGAACAGAGGATTGACAGAGATGAACAAATAATAAGAGACTATTCCATATAATTTTCAATAATTCGCTTCATTATGAAAAGTGCATAGACGTCTTTATGATCGTTGTCCATTCACACTTTAACCCTATGACGCACACCTGGGGTCTATTGGACCCCAGAGGTGCGAAATCTTGAATATCTCTATTGCTCAAAATACTAAAAATCTGAAATAATTCAAATTTCTCAACAATTCATCCCTCTACATGTACGAAAAAGTTGGGAGACTGTAGCGTCCTTGGTTCAATGGGGGAAAATTGGGTAAGACACCTAGGGCACATTTAGCATACCTGGTGTCCAACGGACCCCAGGCTTCAGCATTGATAGGTCCATGGTGTATCGACTATAGCATAATGGGAACAGGACATACCCCTCGGCCCATAACCCCTACCATTGCCCCCACAACTGCCCCCAACCCTTACCCCCATTGAGACATTACACCCTGCCCCGACATTACCCCCATCCGTCGGTTTACATCCGTCAGTGTATGTATGTTTATATGCAAGGTATGGATATATGAAATATATATATATATGTATGTGTGCATGTATGTATCTATGTATGCATGTATGTATGTATGTATGTATGTATGTATGTATGTATGTATGTATGTATGTATGTATGTATGTATGTATGTATGTATATATGCATGTGCATATGTATGAATGTGTGAATATATGTATTGCATATACGTGTGTGTCTGTTCGTATTTATGTATGTATGAATGTATGTATGAATGCATGTATATGTATGTGTGTTTGTACGTATGCATGCATTCATGTATGTTTATGTATGTATGTATGTATGTATGTATGTATGTATGTATGTATGTATGTATGTATGTATGTATGTATGTATGTATGTATGTATGTATGTATGTATGTATGTATGTATGTATGTATGTATGTATGTATGTATGTATGTATGTATGTATGTATGTATGACTGCATGTACCGGTATGTACGTACGAATGTATTTGGGTATGTATGTATATATGCATGTATGTATGTATGTATATATGTACGTACAAACAAACATGCATACATACACACACACTACGCATTTGTACATGCAAACATACATAAGCTTGCATTCATACACATAACACATGCAATCATACCTACATAGATTACATTTATACACACATATATACACGGATAAATATATACAAATAAAAGCACATGCATGCATGCATGCATACATACATATATACATTCATACTTACATACATATGGCATCCCGTAATTTTTCTGCTACGCCACTCGTGAAAATGAATGAGCAAGTTACAAATCCTCGGTAGAAAAATTTTATGAAAAAATCACTATTTTCAGACATTTTAATTTATTTTGAGCCCTTCCGGTTATGTAAAGACAAAATTAATTATTTAGTATGACAATATAGCCCCACATTCCCTCTATAAAATGGTACCATGCTTTTATCTTTAGTATAAAGGAAGGATAAGATAATATAGTCGATAACCTAAGTGGGTGGTTTCCACCTCCCCTCTTGGTACCTTGGGTATATCGGGTATAACTTTTGAACGGTATGGGGTATCATCACAAACAGGGCCGGATTAACCACGGTGCTGATTGTGCTGCAGCACAGGGCCCCAAGTTTCGGTGGGGCCCCCAAATTGTAAAAGTTAAAAAAATAAAGTGAGGATTCAGGAAAGAAACCGTGCAAATTGAATTGCAATGCATTATGCATAGCAATCATAGCCATGACTAAATATATTATAGGTCCTATCCAAATAGGCCTAATGTCGTAGTATAAGTCGAAACTGACCTACTCACTGCTCTGAAACTGTACGAGTCACTGATAACTTTTGTGGAGGAAATGCGAGGGACTTTCGATGATATGGAAGGTTCACGGTTATCAGTGACTCGTCATTTTTTTACGGACGAAGGCGACGATTTTAACTACATTTTTGAATTTGTTTCTTTTTATTGCACATGCTCAATAATACTTCTCACTGCACGGGAGTCACCTCCCAGCATCAAAAAGCGGGATATTGTTTTGTCTGGCGTAACAAATCAGCCTTGACTAGATTGTCAAGACTATTTGAAAGACTATAATTATGAAAAACTATTTCCACAGTGTTAGGCCTTATATTGGCTAACTAAATAGTGACTAATGTAGACAGAATTGCTTGATTTCTTGTGTAAAATTTAAGTCTGCTGACCCAATTTGGGTAGAGTGCTCCAAGATGCCAATGCTAACGAAGATTGTGCTTTTCTTCTGTGTGGATTCAAATAGAAGTACATGTTGACCCAAAGAGTGATCAACTTTTTAAAGCAATTAGGAATCTGGAACATTTATTGAAGTTTTGAATCATTATTTATCCATTCCGAAAACTTATATAGCGCCCCTTCAAGAAGCCTACGCAGAGGCGCTTCCAGTCTAGCCACGGCTAAAACGATACAGCCTTGAGCAACTGGTAGAAAGCAGGCAAATTATTCCGAGGTAGTAAGCGTAGTGCTAGCGGGAGCCCACTCCATGTGGATGGGCCAACAACCGAGAAGGTTCGACGCTGTCTGGTGGCAGAGCGGGTTCTAGGGATAGTCAGCTCCCCATTGGCCGAAGAGCCCAAAGTTCGATGGAAAGCTATGTCAGAGACAGCACGACAGAAATCAGATAAGTAGGACAGAGCACTACCAGTGAGGCACCGCCAGACAAGACAGTGCTGATATTCTGTACGAGATGCGCTGCGAGACTGGAAGCCAGTGCAAAACATCACGCATGTAAGCAGAAATCGGGGCATTTGTATGTCATAATGTCTGCCCTGCTTTTTGAAATTGTAAGGGGCCCCGTCATTCGATCAGCACAGGGCCCCCAAAACTGTAGATCCGGGCCTGATCACAAACCTTACATCAAAATGCGTGTAAATGAACCCCATAAAATAACGTTACATGTCAACATTTTATTCCATATGAAACAAGTTTGGTTTTTAAAAAACTTAAAAATTGATGCATAACACCTCTTTTGGTAGTCCTAGGGTTAATTTTAGGCCTATATATTTTGACCCAAACATGTTGCATGAGTGCATGTGCTATGTACAACATATATTTCAGTCATTCATTCCCAAGTTCTGTCTAATTGATATAATTTCAACCCATGTTATCGGTGGGGTCCATTGGACCCCAGGTGTGCAAAATGCGTTGGCGCGGAAGGTGTGCGTCATAGGGTTAAGCCCTTGTCTTTCCTCAGATTTTGATCGCCTCAAAACCTAACTTTTCACTATCGAGGTCGATCGCTCTGAGAGTGCATCTGAAAGGGCTTTGCTGAAAGATGCGCTTTTTAAAATAGTGGTTAAATTAAATGCAATTTCTTCCACACCTGATAATTGTGACCCACGACATTATAAATAAAGAAACGGCGTTTACAATCATTGACTGAGCTAGTGACGTACTCCTTTACCAGGTTTTAAGAACAACGGCAAGTTTGGTCAGCCACAATTGTGCTGGAAACACAACTTCAAGCAGAAAATATTCCGCCATTGCTCACTATATTATTATGCTGCCAGTCCAAAGCATGGAGAGTGATGGAGTACGTACTGTAACAGTGTACAACGCTGCTAATTATCGTCCTGTGCGTAGGTATGAACGAATGTATGTAAGTTCCTGTTTTGTATGTGTGCATGCAAAGCTTATGATTTTATACGTATACATACTTCTTTTATTCAAGAAAAACTAAGTTGACACACCGCAACTTATTACATGAAACAAAACATATTTTAAAGAAGTAAATAGGCTAAAAGCATGCATTTAGGTGAGTATTTGTGGTTTTACGTTTCGCTGCACTATTATTTAGAACGATTTTTAAGACGATTTGCTTCAACAACTCTTTTATCTTGGCTGAAGATTGGCAATTCCAGCGTGCTGGCAATCATGGATTAATTACCATCACTGGAGAAGGATGGAGAGATGAGTTGGACGGAGCGAGTGACGAATGAAGAGGTGCTGCAAAGAGTAGGAGATAAAGATCACTGATAGCAACAACAACAACAACAACAACAACAACAACAACAACAACAACAACAACAACAACAACAACAACAACAACAAGAGAAATGCAAAAGAACTTTATTAGACACATAAATTAAGAGGCGACTCGCTGCTGAATGAAATTATGGAAGGTAGATTGTAGGAAACAGGAAGATAGGAAGACCGAGGCAGATGATGCTGGGAAGGATGATGACTGACTGATAAAACGAAATGAAGAGAAAAGCACAAAGAAGAGAAGAATGCGTCATTGGAAGTTAAAACCAACCGAGGGGCAAAGAACTTAACGAAGAGGAACAAACATTTTGAGCTTATTGTCATTCACTTTTATTGTTTCAATTTAACGACATTGTTTGATGACCAAAATCACTCGCGTCGCGCTCTAGCTTTATACATAGGCGGAGACCTGGTCCGAACTTTTGGGGGGGACGGACGAGCGGCCGAATGACGATCGCCGAGGCACGAAGCGCCTCCCAGGGGAGGGTTTGGGCAGGGAGATATTCCCCCAAACTTCGAAAATGTTTGATTTTCAGCACTACAATGGTAGCAATTCAGGTAGACATATTAACAAATTTAATCGTCATTTTAGTGCTTATAGTCTTTGTTTAAGTCTTCAAAAGTGTCCCCGCCAATGTCAGGTGTGTAAGAGAAATTCTCTGTTTTAAAAATAGTTAACTTAGTTTGATGATAATAGTTTAGTAAAGCTAAAAGAGGTGTGTAAGAGACATCTACAATTGGAATTCTCTGTTAAAAAAATAATAGTTAATTTGTTTGATGATAATAGTTCACTAAAGCTAAAAGAGGTGTGTAAGAGACATCTACAATTGGAATTCTCTGTTAAAAAAATAATAGTTAATTTGTTTGATGATAATAGTTCACTAAAGTTAAAAGAGGTGTGTAAGAAACATCTCCAATTGGAATTCTCTGTTAAAAAAATAATAGTTAACTTGTTTGATGATATAAGATTAGTAAAATTAAAAATTGTGTGTAAGAGACATCTCCAATTGGAATTCTCTGTTAAAAAAATAGTTAATTTGTTTGATGGTATAAGTTTAGTAAAGTTAAAAGAGGTGTGTAAGAAACATCTCCAATTATAATTCTCTGTTTAAAAATAATAGTTAACTTGTCTGATGATATAAGTTTAGTAAAATTAAAAGGTGTGTGTAAGAGACATCTCCAATTGGAATTCTCAGTTTAAAACAATAATAATAGCTAGCTTGTTTGATGATAATAGTTTAGTAAAGTTAAAAGAGGTGTGTAAGAAACATCTCCAATTGGATTTCTCTTTTTAAAAATAATTGTTTACTTGTCTGATGATATAAGTTTAGTAAAATTAAAAGATGTGTGTAAGAGACATCTCCATTTGGAATTCTCCCTTTAAAAAAATAGTTAACTTGTTTGATGATAAAAGTTTTGTAAGTTAAAAGAGGTGTGTAAGAGACATCTCCAATTGGAATGCTCTGTTAAAAAAATGGATGGATCCGATTTGACCAGGATCCATGACAACAGAAGCCGTTACCCTGGACAGAAATTTGCTCGGCATTTTACAGCACTTTAGAGCAAGGCACTTGAGTCACTTGACCAATTGTAAAAAAAATAATAGTTAACTTGCTTGATGATAATAGTTTAGTAAGTTAAAAGAGGTGTGTAAGAGACATCCAATTGGAATTCTCTGTTAAAAAATAATAATTAATTTGTTTGATGATAAATTTTAGTAGAGTTAAAAGAGGTATGTAAGATACATCTCCAATTGGAATTCTCTGTTTAAAAAAATAATAGTTAACTTGTTTGATGATAATATTTTTGTAATTATATTATAATATTTTTTATTTAACTTGGGATTTTAAATCGTACGTTTTTATTACCTATTGCTAATCCGTTGTATAATAACGATGTTCTATGTACCATTGTTCGTTTTCAAGAGGAGCAATAAACAAAACACTTACATACTAACTTACTTTCTTTCCATATTATTCCCAATGTCCAACTGGGGGTTGATTCGAGCCGGAAGGAAACCTGAGGGGAATGTAGCAGAAGCCCGATTATGACGTTGTTTCGTTATTTATTATTATTAATCAGAAGTTTAACGACATCTTATTGCTACAAAGGCTGTTGACGTCTTTAAAGATTTTTAACTGTGCATTCCACTTTTTTCTTCTCGCATTTTTTAAGTAGTAAGATTGATATATCATTCGTTATACACGCAAGCAGCGTATGCTCAGTTGCTTCACGCAATTGGCATTTAGAACACAGGTCTGTTGTGCTTTTACGTAACACTTTCAGCCAAGTGTTATTAAGGACATGCCACATCCTAAGTCGGGTAATTTGAACTTCTCTTTTCCTGATGGAGTCCATAAATTTTATATCAGTTGTGACGTTGGGTGTTGGCAAGGTTTTTATAATAACCGGAAATATGTTAAAAGAGGTATCTTATCCACACAGTATAATGTTCGCAAACTATTCAACGTGGGACTATATAACTATTGGTTAGGGCCCGGATTGCCCGGGAATTCATATCATTAGAAATATGAACTTCATCTGCTAAAGTTTTCTTTCTCTAAAACTCTACTGACGTGTTTGTGTAAATGCTCTGACGCTTAAACATTGGGGGGGGGGACAAATGCATGGGCCGTCCCCCCCAACGCCTCCATTGGGGGGGACCGTCCCCCCTGTCCCCCCCTAGGTCTCCGCCAGTGCCGGGTAGGATGCTTGCCTGCTGCCCAGGGGAATGGTGCGACCCTGACAGGTTCCCTTGTTGCTTGGGACATCAGCTCTCTGCAAGCTCGCCAGACTATATCGGGGAAGGCGATCAGATTTTACACTAAGCGCGAGGACGCCGTCCGTGGCCATCCAGTCACATTTTATCAATAGTCTTTCCTAATCATTCTCTCGTCTCGAAATCTCACTTTTCTAGCACTAGGTTGGATTTTGGTAAAGGGACAAGTTCAATTGAATACATTCGGAAAAGTTAAAGAGTTTTGTAAAATCTTTCGATCTAAAAAATATCACCAACGACTTGATGGATAAATGTTTCATAAATGTCCAATACTACTTCTTTACCGCCATCTGACAAAGACGAAAACTTGAACACCTTTAAATAGTGATTCTAATGTCATATATATAATTGTCAACTAAAATCAATTGCATATTAGGTCATAATCTTCTTCCCCAACTTTCGATATTTGCAAACTTGGAAATAACTATAACAAGTGAAAACATGGCATTCCTTAAACCGTATCCGGAATAGTGTTCTACGATCTCATAAGATGCCATTTAACAGTTCGAATCACAAAGTCACTTGGATGGGAAGTAATCGGGTCTTATAAATTGCTGAAAAACACAAGTAGCCTATCATTTTGGTCAATAGATGTGCTTATTATCACTCGGACATTATAGGAGCGAAGTCATAAAAGCAATTTCGTACAAAATATTTCAAGAAAGGCTAAGCATCACAGAATATGCATGAAGTCTGTTTAGATGAGGATCAGCGATGCTGCTGTAAAAAGACGATAAACGTCGCCAACTTTTCTTAGGAATATTATTATTCCGAAGTTTAACGTAATCTTAAGACAACAAAGGCCGTTGACGAGCCCCTAACTGTTATTCGTCTGGAGTTATCTAAAGGACCTAGACCTATCATGCGTATCAAGAACTTACGCGCCAACGTTTGGATAAAGCCGACTCATATAGAGAACTTGTAAAACTTTTTAAAAGTGGTTAATTTTCATTTCTTCCAGACGGCGCCGTAACAAATGCGCGCACGCAAAAGCGCGCAGACAAAAGCGCGCAGACAAATGCGCGCAGACAATTGCGCGCAAAGCGCAAAGCGCAAAGCGCGCAACAGGGACCTTCCCAGTCAAAAGAGCGCAGACAAAAGCGCGCAAAAAAGCGCGCAAAAAAGCGCGCAAAATAGGAAATGATGAGAACAATTAAAAAGAACAATGTTTCATAAGTGTTTCATAGGCTCTCCATATGTCCGACTTGTTATGCTGATTTTCGGCGTATATTCCTTAAAGGTTCGCTTTATTTTCGCAGTCTATTCTTTCGTATGTTTTCTCATCGGAGTCTTTGATAGTGGTCAGCGGCGGCTACTCAAAGGCATCCACTCGCCTTATTTTCGCAGTCTATTCTTTCGTATGTTTTGTGGTGGACAACCTACCACGTACGAACAACTCCGTCGAGGCATGGCACCGTTCATTTCAGCAGACCGTCCATCGGTCTTCAAACTTGTACAGCACTTCATTGCGGAACAAGACCACTTTGAGTTGAAGATAGAGAGGTATCGTTCTGGATTTAGACACCATGAGGCTTCAAAATGTAAATACGTACGTCTCAATAGACGCCTTCAGGCGTTGGTGCCAACGTATGGCACGATTCCTTTGGAAGAGTGTTTGCGTGGGGTGGCTCACAACGTTAGCCTGTAAACTTATGGAATTTGAACTCTATATCTTCTTCACATTTCTAGCGAGGCACTATTTGACTCTATTCGATTTACTTCGTTTCGTCTTTACTACATTGCGTTTAAGAACAACGTTTCGTCTATATTTCATTGCCTTTAGGATTAAATGTTACGTTGAAGAACAATGACGATAGGATATGTTGAGAACATTGCGTTTAAGAACAACGTTTCGTCTATATTTCATTGCGTTTAGGATTAAATGTTACGTTGAAGAACAATGACGATAGGATATGTTGAGCCTAGAATTTGAACTTCAATGAGCATAACTTTATATGCTCCGTTTCTATATTTCTAACAATCTCTTTCATTATGTTTAGATGCTGATTCAATAAAATAAAAGTCAAATTTATTGGGTCTATGTGTTCTTATTTGCGCGCATTTGTCTGCGCGCATTTGTCGTGCGCGATTTTGTTACTGCGCGCATTTGTCTGCGCGCATTTGTCTGCGCGCTTTTGCGTGCACGCTTTTGACTGGACACCCAATATCCTAAATATCAATATCAATATTACCTCGTTCGTCCTCAATTTCACTAAGTCAATCAGCGAATTAATACAATTAAGGAATAAACGTATAGATAAAATCAAATAATAACCGAATGACTGAGTGTAAGAATGCATTTATTAATTACTTAGTGAATCAATTAATTAATCAATAAATCAAGCAACTGATCAACAAGTGAATAAGTACAGTTTATGATTCATGACTTTTTTTTCTTCCTCAAGGGTCTTTCTGCAAAGACATTCTGTGCCTGTCAACGCGCTGTCGTTCTGCAACAGCGTAAGTATCGACACATCTACAATCAACACTATAATTGTTATGCAGTCTGTTTATCATCCTATGGTAACTCGACCAGGACCACCAGGGACAACTCTCACGGACAACCCTTCCAACTCAACGCAGCGCTCGTGAATAAGCTGGTGCCCCGCGCTTGGCTTTCAAGTGGCGCTTTAGAAATCTCGAGTTTATGATTACGATCCTGCAATCATCGACACGAAGGACAAACACGGAATAATTGTGGAGAAAGTGCTTTTTAAAGTTAAAGAAGAACGAATTGAAAACGCCAACAGCCTCTGATCGACAGCAACCACCTGCCAAACATTGAAACCCAAAAAGCTCATCAGAATCGGGGAAAAAACGAAAGAAAACGAGAAAGAAACTGGAAAAGCTACAAAAATGAGCTGAAATAAAGAAACAAACTTATAAAAATTTAAAGAAAATAAACTGGTATAATTTAAAAAATTTATTGCCTCTGTTGCAAAAAGATGCCGTTAAACTTATGAGTAATATTTTAACACATTTATTGGTTGCATTTCTTGAAAACAATAGTTAATATAAAATGATCGTTTTGATATAATTTATTGTCGTTTCACAAATATTACACAATAATTGAGCTCGTTAGATTTCATGGACCTGTAGTTGTCGGCAATTTATATTGGCGTCTTAGTAAAACTTAGATACCATCTCACTCGGTTTATTAGCCACCCAATGCTAACTTTATCATAAAATCACATTTTGGATAAAAGGTCTGCATTTTCAACCGCACTGTCAGCATTTTCGCTGAATCTTTTAAACTATTATCACAGGCCTGTGATATAAAATTAAACCATGTTCAATCCGCAACGGTAATTGTACCATGTTCAACATAAATTTGAAAAAGTATGCAGCATGATTAAAGTCAAATATCAGCAGCAATCATCAAGTCTACGGTCATCTATACACAGGTAACGCTTTGTTGCGAACTTTCCAAAGATAAATTAGCAAGACATAGGCTAGGCTTATGACATCATCGATTTCAACATCATCAAGTTCAGAATATATCACCACTATCGCCAAACTATTCACTATCCGCATCACTATCGTTTGAGACCCCTGCTCTATACGATAAATGAATCAATTATAGCGAATGCCATTGGCCTCCTAACTCAACGCAGCGCTCGTGAATAAGCCGGTGCCCCGCGCTTGGCTTTCCAGTGGCGCTTTAGAAATTAGGAGATTACGATTACGATTACGATTACGGACACCTTTAAAAGACGTTTAGTTGGTGCGAACAATAGACACCTTTAAAATTTATTCAAATGGTACTTTAAAAGCGGACAATATTAATTGCCACATCAATGAGAGTCAACTCCCTTTCATTATTAGTGGCGGGAAATGAATAGACACAGTATTCGTATTGAGAGAAATGCAAGTCGCCTGTTTAGAGTGCAGTGCATGGCTGAATGCATTGGAATTAGAACCATTGCACTCAAAGCACTCAATGTATGGAAAAGGTTGGAACAGAGAAAAAATGCAGATGAGAGGAGAGGAGAGGATCCAAAGTTTTCTTATGCGTTCTAAATGTTCGAAATGCTCTAAAACTAAAGCATGAAAAATAAAATTACCTAATAGGAATAAACATACCTATTAGTGTGATTGTTTAAAACAAAGCAGATGGAAGTTAATTTGAAAAAAATAAATGCACATCGGAAGTGCCTTATTTCAGGTCATTTGACACACTGCCTATTTAATTCTTGACCCGCCTTGTGAACTGCAAAATAATTGAATTTTTTTAATATCTTCTAAACATATAATTTCAGCGAGCTGCCGATTAACTACTCGACCACGGCATACCCTTTTGAAATTGTAAGTCTGGGGTATAAACGGCACAAATAATTATTTATTATTATCTCAATGACGCCAACGTCAAATATTTAGTGTTCAATGAATCATTAAGTTTGATTATTTATTTTATCTAATGGAGAGTTTATCGAATTCGACCTCTTGAGACGTAAAACTGTAATTCATCTAAGGCGCGTTCTAGGTCAACTCATAGCAATTTATGAATGTCGTTACACACCTGCAAAACAGTTCTCACTCGATAATAAATCAAGAAATTTGTGTTATGATTTATTTATTTATTTCAAGTATTTATATAGCGCCTCTTCAAGACATCTACTCAGAGGCGCTCTCTGCGCTAACTAGCCGAAATGATGTTAAGTGTCATAACAGCAAGAAAATTTCATAAATTAGCAAAATAAGTCACAGTGAGCCGGAAACAGTCATCAGTGGCGATCCCTCGCAGACACGTTGAATCATCCAACGGAATCCCGTCAACAGCCTTCAGATGGTGTGAATGTTCAGAGTCTCTAGTACAGGTTGCGTCAATAGAGTAGAGCGGCGACAGGTGACAGAGCTCGCAAACACGAAACGCTGACGAAACTGAAGCTCCTCGCTGGTTGAAGATGATGCGCGCGTCCGTCCAATCGTCGGGCACAAGGATTGCACAGTAGAAGTCATTTGTCGCTTGTCGGTCGGTAGTTTTGAACGCCACCAGAGACAACATCCGATCGAGTTAACTCCACTGACCTGCGTGAACCGTCCTTCGGCGAGATGTAAACACCAGACAACAGCGGTGAAACCGCACGGTCTTGATGGTTGAGCTCGACCGTGTGCATCAAGAGGCGTCTAATGTCAACATGTGGGCGACACAAGACGACTTGCGAACAAAATCCCTTCCAACGCAAAATTCTTGACGAACCCGACGAATAAGTTCGGTACACGAACCTAGAACCAGTAAACTCCAATTTGTGTGAAATTACTGTGCGAATTCTGCATAAAGTTGAAATAATCCACCGAAATGACGGAGTGGTCTAATAAACAAACCAATATGGCCGCTTATCATCAAGTAGATAAGGGCGTCAGAAGATTGTGATAAAATGAATTGATGTTATTTAACAACAATTTCCGAGCGATTCTCGGACACAAAAATCCAAAGTTGTTAAAAATCAACGAAGACGAATCGAGTTAGTTACACACCTTAAAAACAATCTCTAATGATGTAATATATATTGTAATGCTCTGCCGCGTTTGATCATCGGAGTTGGGAGAGGCCAGTACGCCACCGGTATGAGGAGCTGTGTAAGAAACAGAACAAAAGCTCGGGGAAAATCGATGTAATTTTAGTCCATGCAATAGCAGTACAAGAGATTAAATGGCTTTGTAAAGTTATAGTCCTATCGCTGAAGTCAATTTATCAGAGCAATCGCGCAAATCCAGAAGAGAAGTTGATATTTTGTGTAAGTACACATAATAAGTATTATGTTGTAGAAGAGAACTGGGGGTCAACCCACGCTGGAAAATTGATATTTCAATTGATTTTAATTTAGTTTGATTGGTGAGCGATAATAGGTGAAGTGGCGTATTCAACACTGCATGCCGTGTTTACGGTATTATAATTTCGTAGCGTGTAATTCGTGTTTCGTGTCACAACAGATCGTTCTTAATTTATTTGTTTGCACTTTTTTTATCGAACTGTCAAAATGTCCGTTTGTTACTGGAATGACTCATTTTAAATCATAATTATCTATGATCGAACTTTTCAGATCTAAAATGTGTGTAACATATCGTTTCATAATTCCCCGATGCAGCACTAGGTCTATTATTTTAATCAATTCGACTTCTGATTTGGCATGAATACTTTTCATTAATCCAGAAAAGCAATCAGATGAATCATTATTTTAATATAAAACTTTTTTAGAAACGTGATCACCTGATTTTGATAATTGCCACATTATTAAAATGAGACGCGCCCCCACTTTGAGGCGCGGTGGTGTAGTGGGTATGGTCGTCGCCTTGCATCCGAAGGGTTGCAGGTTCGAATCCACCTCAAATCACCGCGTAAGGACCTTGGGCAAGTCATTCACTCGCAATTTCTCAGCACTTCGGCGTGAAACTCTCATGCAGTGTCCGCGCTTTTGTCGGGAGCGGATCCGAGTAGATAGGTTGAAAAAGCGATGTATCAAATGCGAGATATATAAATATATAATAATCATCGTTATGACATACTTAATTACTTATTCATCGTCGATTAACAAAAACTGCCACGATTTGTTTCATTAGATTTCATGGAATTGTTAACGGCCATATTGATTGGCGCTATAGAAATTCATAGATACAATCTGACTCGGTTAAAGAAGGAAAATGGATCGACTATGTAAGAACGTAATAAAGATCAACTCTTGTGTTTTGTATTTGAAGTTTGACAAATCGCGGATGTTATTGGACACCTTTGAAATACTTTCCTACCAATAATAAAAGAAGAAGTTTGCAATGCGTGTAATTAAGCCTTTTTCGTTGGATCGTTTAATTCTCGATCGCGTAGATTCTAACACCTTTATCATCGTTAACCCATTAGTGCCTAGCGTCCCATATATGGGACGGGTAGTTAAAAATTTGGTAAAAATTCAAATTTCTAATAATTCCACAAGTATTTTATATCAAATTGTTCATCAGACTCTAGGCAACATTTCTAGTCCACTATTGGAGGTAATTAAACAACTTTTAGCGTGCTGGTAGGGTTTGTTTATAGCAACAGTCAACTATTGCTTGTTGTCAATTTCACGTGTATTAACTCTTCGTTTATTCATACATAATCATTAAATCTGCACGTTTATCATGATACACACGAAGATCAGTATGTTGTGCAACTGTTTCAATAACTTAGTATAATTTAAAAAGTAATTCTGCAACTTTCATTAGTGCGTGAAGCACCGTCCCATATATGGGACGCTAGGCACGAGAGGGTACGGCGTTTTGTGTAATGCATTTTCAGGCTTACACAATTTCACGCATTATTTTTTGGCCGTGATTATGTACCTATGGTCAATTTAAGTTGTCTGCAACTGTGTGTGTTCCATTTTGTGCTTAAAATATTTTTTTTTATTAAAAAAATTAGTTAAATATGTCCCAATTAGACTTGTTGGTCTATACAATTCTTAGTTTCTATTGTGGAGTTTGCATTCCGAGTCTTTATTCTTGGACATTTTGCTTTGATTTCAAAATACATAGGCCTAAGTGTATAGTTATGGTTTTGCTATGACTAAATGTAGCATGCCGAGCCAGAAAGTTTTTTCTGCCCACCAGTGCTAGCAATGCTAGAAGATGACGATTTCACACGTACAGTGATATTCATCTTGTCGCGGTGTGATTCAAACTGTATCGGTGAGGATAACAACAGCAAGGCTGAAGATACATGTCATGCTCATCGACAACTGGGAGCTGAGACAGTGGTACACTGTGACAAGGGGATAAGAACACATCTTCAGGATTGATGGATGTGATGAATGACACACTGCAATGGGATTTTCAGGGATCGTCACTATTTGACTGCTGTTGGTTGGTTCTGAAGCAGAGACATTGACTTGCTTTGGTGCTAAGGAGTCAGATTCAGCCAAAGTTTTCAACCTCATATGACTCCAGGTGAAGAATGTCCAAATTATATACTGTGGCAAAGACAACCGTTCAGCTGCTGAACCACAGAGGGTAGACCTACTGCAACACTAGTGTAACAGTCGGGATTTCATCAGCGGGTGCTGTGACAGACTTCACGGATATACTTTTCAATCCATCAGTGTGTCTTTATGAAATCCCTCATATCACATGTGTTATTTCTCCTTGACAAAATACTGCAGCGTTGATTTCATTGGACAACAGCTCAACTAAGCCTACCATTGCGACTAAATGACCAATTGATCATGAACGTCGCATCCATGTATAACAAAGGCATCAATTATAACGGAAATGTGTTCACATGCCAAAAAGCTGTATGTTAGCTGGTGACATCCATGTGGACCAGTATGCTAATACCGAATACAAGCCAACAACTTTCTTGATGATGCAGTACTCTTACCGTATCTCAATCCAATAACAGAACTGGTGTTGATCTCTCTTAGCCCACCAAATGAATGTCGCCATGCAGAAACGGCAAGCATTACATCCATGGGAAAAATTGAAATGCAGATAATTATGTGACTCAGTTTGTAGTTTCAAGTTCATGATCATTGCAAGAAGTACAGCATTGGCCTGCACATTTACTGTTTGACCGATTGCATGAAATCCAACAGAAACCATACAACGTTGAGTGTTGTAATGAGACACTCGATAACTATGCTCAGTAATATTAGGCATTGCCATGGCAAGTTTTATTATTACTTCTATTATCAATACTAATAGAATAGACCCCTTGGCTAGTCAAACACAAGTTTTTGCAGTCTGTTTTGCTGTCTAAATAGTTTGAAAACTGTAGGCGCCATACACTACCAAACTATGATCGGCATATTTTGGCATTTTGTAGTAATTTATACATTTTTCCTTTATTTTTCTTATTATTCCTAATTAATATTGACTGTTTGGAGTAGACATTTGTAGATAATGACCATCTTGTTAGATACAAACTGATTTTAGTTTCATTTGAAATTTTTGTACGAGTTGTGTCAGTGACAACATGTTTATTAGTTCAGGCACCCTCTAGTGCCTAGCGTCCCATAAATGGGACGCTTACAAAAACAGCTCAAAATCACATATTATGCTAGCAATAATAAAATTAATATTTTTCCCTATGCTTATTCTGCATATGCAACAAATAAAAAGTAAATAAATACGATTTTGAAAAATCAGGCAGTAATGGGTTAAACAAACTCCTCATAATGATCGACGGCCAAATTGAACGACAGATTGTTTGGGTTACACAAAATGGAGTAATAATAAAGGTACGCATCATTTTAAGTCACTAATAAATTATGACAGTTAGGACAGAGGAAATCCTCTGTAGGTTACCATTCTAGCGGTTTTGCATTCTGTCTCTCGGGGTATGAGGACGTGGTAAAATCCAAAACTTTATTGACTAATTTCGTAACTTTCTTTTTTTAAATGACTTAATTAATTAATTAATTATGTTTTCTATTGATCGATTTTCATTCATCCCTTTTGCGGAAGATTGTTTTACTTAATTTTGGTTTCGTTTGATTGATTGATTGGTTGGTTGCTTAGTTGGTTGGTTGTTTAGTTTCTATATTCCTTGTGCGTTAAATATATTTTGTCAACTGTTACTTTGAGGAAGAAAAGCTGTGGTTATGGTTATAATTATAATTATGGCTATTGATTGATTGATTTATTTATTTATTGGTTTTATCTGATTCGTCGATAATAAAACATTGATTTAATTTCCTGTTCTGTATTTTCCTATTGAATTGGGCGGAACTTTCGAAATGCGTGGCTGAGGGGAAACTATTCTTCAGAAGTCTGGTAAGTGTACTTGTAGTCCCAGTTGATCGGACTCGCATTATCGGGATTTCTAAAGTGCCCAAAGGCAGTTATTACACACCGTTTTATGAGTTGATAATTCTTCTATATATAATAGAGTTTTAAACCCGAAAATAATAAGAATCCGGTAACGGCTTGTTGAAATTTAGATTCATTTATACGCCTGATGGTGACATTTGCAGTTTAACGTCACTCTGTGGTAACAAAGACCACTAGCGACGCCCTCCTCCTTTATCCACTCTTTGGACTGGCACTGGCAGAGTGCAACCCGTGGCGGAGTTTTATACGCCTGAAATAACCACTGAAATAATCACTGTTTCTTTTATACTCCGGCAGTGTCAGTCCCAAGCCTTGACAACGAAGTAAGGCGACACTAATGATCTTCATCATCGCACAGCGTCATTAAACAGAAACAACTTCTATAATTGCATGTCTATTATTTTTGACCGTTTGATTCGACTGCAACATCTGTCTGAGGAAAACAATTACACACGCGAGCAGTTATGTGGAACGGCGAACGGCATGCTCTTCAGATGGTGGTTCCGGATGTCTGAGCAAGTCATTCACTCGCAATATATTACTCAGGACTCCTACATGATGCACCGATTCAGTGTCTGTGCTGTAGTGGGGATCTCTTCTGAGCAGATATCTTGAAGGGGAGCTATATGACATGAACACATACATAGATACCATGTGACCGACCGGTCGTTCAATGACAAATCATCCGGATACCGAATATTGTGTCATGATAAGTGACACGATATGAATGTTGCACTCATTCCTCAATATACTTAATGTATACTTTGCCCCATTTCTGCCACTTCGCCGCTCCCTCTAGTGTCCTCTGATCGGTTTGGCCTCTTTGCTCCCCGTGTCAGGACGTCCATGACTCAATCCAGATCATTTGCCAGCATTGGTCCTCTATAAGGAATGGACTTCCACCATCAGTTCGCTTTGCAATCCTCTCTGGTATACTCTATCGCCATCTTTCTCTCGTCTCAGTCTCTGCCTTTTTCTATCGGAGTGGGAGCGCTTATGAAAGGCTCTTGCTGCGAGAAGCGCTTTATAAGTAGTCAGATACAAAGCAAAATAATGCAATACAATAAAATAAACCTATATGATACCTCTATGATACCTCTTCCATTTTCGTATTTTCTCAATTAAGCCTATTTCTCAGGCGCATTTATATTTTAACCCTCATCCGAACAAGCTAAAATGCAACTTAATTTGAACAAGGGGGGTCTGGCCAGACCCCCCGTTTTGATGTGGGTTTTTCATAGGAAATAGTTATTTTTATGTGCCAATTTTGTAAGATGATATCAGAGTAACTCAAAACAACAATGTATCAGTCTCTTTATGCAATATAAATAAGTTTTATGATGAATTTGAAATTAAATGTTTAATTACATTAATTGTCACGATTTGTCATACATGTTCATTGTCGCAATAGTTGTCTATCTATTACATTTGGAAATCAAAATAAAGAAACCACAATTTTAGTAAAATTGGTACTGAATGCCCTTATGATCAGAGTCAGCATGACTGTTTTCTAGAAAATATCTATAACAAACAATGGAATTGGACTAAACCTAAAATGTAAACATGTAAGCTTATCATACATAGTCCGTTAGCTGTTGCTTTTGGGTTTGTACGTTGAATGATGATGTCTTTCATCTCGGCTCTTATAAAACTGTCAAAACTATCTTGACTATTCTCAATGTATCCGTATTATTTTATTCCGCATCTTCTTTTGCATTGTGCAACAGAGCACGTCCTCTTGGCATTGATTTTGACTGCCAAATATTATCCGGAATTTTTACCTGTATTTAGATCTCTCGGCTTTATCAGTATAACAATTTCGTCATCATTATCTTCACTATCAGGTCCAGTCTCATCATCGTGTTTATCATCATCTTCAATTTCAACATTGTCTTCATCACGAGAAACATCTGAATGTTGTTCTTTAGGCATTGGCATCTCTTCATATTCACATTCTTTATTGCTGCTCTCACTGTCCAAACTGTCATCATTGTAGTCTCGGCCAGTATTATCTTCAGAACTTCCATATCACTAAATCGATTTGGTCGTTTAGACATGCTAATTGTAGCTCTTTAATATAGGAACAAAGTCATAAAAGCAATCTGAGAAAATATCACTCCTAAAAAAGTTATGCAGCAAATATATGGAGGGGGGTCTGGCCAGACCCCCCCTTGTTCGGATGAGGGTTAAATGATCTCCTTTTTAAGTGATTATTTTAATCACGTGTATAATAAGTGACTTTTCATGACTGACAAATTTCGTCACATCAGCTCTATTGCTGTATTTAAGGGCATGCTATTTATATAATGGCGATTCAATCTGTTTTAGAGGTGTGTCAACAGTGCAATTTATTTCCACCGTTTGTCAGCATCTTAGGACACTGAGGTCAACAGAACTACATTCTCGAGATTTTAGGACTGAAACAACAATGTTATGACGACGTTTTATTGCATCATAAACATTATGCAAAAACGTTGTATAATGGTTCATTGACATTTATGGTTTTTGATGTCTTACGTCAACTGAACAAAACACCTTAATTACTCTTGCTTCACATTCTCTATAATTGGGTCAGCACATCGTAATTACAGTATTAAGCATCAATTACACGACAATATGTGATGACAAAGGTCGCCTTCAACTTCTTCTTCTCCAAAGCATGGGACTAGCGTTAATGAAATTGAAGCGATTGCGAAATTTGAATGACGTACGGAGCCCTTGCAACTGAAGCTTTTATATTGAGTTATTTCAAAGATTGTAAGGTGTCAAGTGAGAACATAACACATTTAGTGGAATTTAAAAATTAGCGCTTAACGACATCTTGAGTTTGTCGGAGACGTTTATTCTTCCTAACATAATAAATATGAAGTTCATTAAACTCTACAAAATATGATTAATCGGCTTTCGAATTTATTTATCTTTATTTATATCTTCCGAGTTTTCATCAATTCAAAATCTTCAGCCCTTCATCGATTCCCCCTTATATCGACACACTATTCAATTTAATTATCGGTTAAAGAACTTTGTTGAGTCTCTGAGTAGATGCGGGATGTCCTCCACTGGCTCCCTTGCCAACAGCGCATTGCTTATCGCATTTCTGTATTGGTCCGGTGCTGTTTTGTCGGTTTAGCCCATTTATACATGCAGGAGCTACATGTAGCCTATGCTACTCCACCACGCACTTCCAGCGTCGCTGCTCTCTCCGCACAGCTGCACAAGCGGAACTTATTGTTCCCCGCTCACGGACTGCAATCAGACAGCGCCGTGTTTTCTCCGTGGCTGTCCCTGCGACCTGGAATGAATTCCCTGTTATCCTTAGACAAATACCTATTGATCGTTCTGCCTCACTGCGCATGCGTACTGTCTGATTGTATTGAGCATCGCATTCCAGTGCACGAACTGCTATTGGACACTGTAGCACACCGTGCTACACCTTTACTCTTGTCCCATTGTGCGGAATGGACTCACACTGTCTTCTCACCTTGTGGTTATGGTTCTCTCAGATGCGTTTTTCGCAGAAATGCAACCGTTCTTTTCATCCAGAGTTGGACAGATAGCATTCATGAGTAGTAACTTTAATTGACGCTATATAAATCACCATAGTTAATAAACCAAAACAAATCAGTTTTTCTTTGTCGACATAATTATAAAAAAAATCGGTTAACGGGACGATATTTATCACTTGGCAAACCTATTTCATTTAAACCGCTCTGTCTCCTACTTCGCCTCCTCCTCCTCCTCCTCCTTCTCCTCTTCCTTTTCTCGTTTTCCATGACTATCTCTAAAAACAGAAAAGACAGAAATTACAAATTTACGGATCGTTATAGTGTTATAGTTTGCAACTTTATGACTACGATTAAAAATCGCCTTTATCATCCTTTGGACTGGCATTGCTACTGCAAGGCCAGAGTCATAGTTACCTTCCCTTGGTTCTTGTTCTATGCATAGTAACTGCAAAGAGAGCTCGTACCAAACATTTGAAGATCTTTGCGCTCTTTATACTGCTTAATTTAGTCGTTTTTGAGGTGCGTAAATACCTCACTCCGTTTCCTTTGCTTTTCAATATCTGACGGCTTTTTTATGAAAGAAATTGATCTGAAATATTGTTCAATTAGCATTAAATAATTTTGCACAATACTTCGACACCCATTACCTTCATCATTATATACGATCGACTTTTTGCACAATTAGGTAAAGTTCCGAAAAGATCAAAGATAATTACTGGAAAGAACATGAGGAACTTAAAGTGAGATTGGATGGAGATGAGCTGGAGCATGTGTTGGCCTATATGGTAAAATGAATAACGGGTGATTGCCACTAGACATAAAGCGTAGGCTTGGTTTAGCATCATCGATGTTAGGAGGATTCAATGTTTTGTGGGATACAGCAAATCAATAGAAACGAAACTAAAACTGTTCAAGGCGTTTGTTATTCCAACTTTGATATATGGATCTGAGTGTTGGATTCTAATGGAGGAATGGAGCTGGATAAGCATAATAGATTGTAAAACCAGACGAGACAAGATTCGAAATAATTAGTTAATACAAAAGATGATAGGACAGAGAGAGAAAAACTTGTAGATAAGATCAGTTAAAAGATTTGTTTTGATATTTTTGGATATTTGTGTAATAACGCAAACACATCTTTGCTTTCGTAAAGAAGAGTTGCTCTATGAGATAAATAAATCAATTATGACGAATGCCATAGGACACCTTCAAACATGTTTAGTTTGTGCGATCAATAGACACCTTTAAAATGCTTTCAAATAGTACTTGAAAATTGTGCGATTTATTACTTTAACGATGGTAAACTAGATTGGATAGAGAGGAGTTGTCCTTATGCGTCATATTATTAGTGGCGGGAAATGATAACATATGTATAGAAGAAGTTGGAATAGAGAGATATGCTGATAGATAATATAAGTAAAATAGATGAGCATGGTTTAGTCATTTTGCAAGTCACTAAACAAAAAGTGAGAAATTCGACTATCCTGAATTACTACATCTCACAGACTTACACCATTAGAACAATTAGAACATTATGTTGCAGTCACGACAAGGTACGGTTTCTACGTTTATAGCTTCATTGCGCCGTCTGAACGTGTTTCATCATAATTATATTATACTGTTATGATGTTGAAAAATAAATGTAAACAAATGATGTCCTTACACACCTTAAATATTATTGCACATGAGGATAGAAAAGCTGAAGAGGGCCTACAATGTCAATGCGCAGGTAAGCGTATCTATTATGTTACTTCAGCCATTGTTGTGTGTGTATTCGTTTAATAAGCAAAAACAGGTTGGCAAACCGCAACCTGGTACATTGAGATAGACAAAAATTACATTGTAATAAAAATTTTAATGTTATAGGGAGTAATCAGTTATTGAAATTAAATTGAATCAATAGTTAGACTATGCTTTAATAATATGTTTGTAAAGGACTTCCGAAAACTCAAGACGATATGCGACGACACAAGCTCATGATGTGTTGGTAGCAGTGTAAAGTCTATTGACAGATGAGTGCAACGTAAGCGATTGATGGGTGTGCACGTGCGTACGTATGAATGTGTGTAAATTGGTGTTCTGTATGTCCATGTGTTAATCCGGGTCATTAAAAATAAGCAAGAATTGAGGTAGGTATTCATGGAAAACAGCCATAAATTATGTAGCGCCGTAAACAAGACTTTCTTTTGCTTGTCTACCTTCACTTGTCAACGACAACGACGACGATAATGACAACGATAATGTAAAACACGATTTCTTCCTTTTCCTCTTGTGGTCTCGGCTCTATGGTTATTTCATAAATTATCCACAAGGACTCTTAATATTGCTGGAGCTTCACGGCCTGTTGAACACCTTTAAATCGTGTCTATGCTTATGATATGAATTCCGTATTTAACAGATCTTTTAATAATGACGCTGCATGGCTAACATCTGCCAAAAGGCAATAGATTGATTTCGCTAAATTATAGCAGAATAAGCATTCGCGATTATAGAGTCTATCTTTTGGTATTATGCGCCTTCTACTTCGGTTCGCTCTACACTTCTGTCTGGCAATCTCTATTCTTCCTTCTCTCTTCTCAAAACCTGCATTTTCTCACGAGGTCTTGGTCCTCTGAACGGTTCTCCGATAGGGAAGAAAGTGTCGGTGTACTTGAACACCTGTTTTAAGCATCATCTTCGTCTATTTAAATTACTCAGTCACCTACCAGTTCGTCTAAGATGGTTGTAGGTCCATTCAGTCACTATTTTAACTCTGATAGGGAAACGCATTATATGATCTTTGTTATCACACAGCGTCGTTAAACAATCGCTGACAATTATTATTATTATGATGTTCTTAATCAAACGTTTGCACAGAAGCAACAAAATCTGGCGAAGACTGCGTCATCATTCTTATCATCATCGTCCTAAGCATCAGCATGTAGAAATAGTCTTCTGCCCTGATCGGGAATTATACCCATGACCTATTTGTCAAATATATTATGCATTTTATCACTAATTATGTTATCACTGTCAAAATATTAATTTTCGAGAACACAAAGCACGCAAGGGTACGGTAAGTCAGGTGTAAGAAACGCAATTTTGCTTCTTGTATAGCATATTAGTCAGATATTGTTTGAAAAAAAACAAGCATAACCAGCGGTTTGCGGCAAAAGAATCACTCGCAATGTGAGAGTTTTTTTATAAACACACTGGCATGGAGATCAACTAGGCAGAGCTCAAATCCCGGAGCCCCCGTATGATAGACGTTCTTTTGTATGCTGCTATTAGCGTCCATGTATTGTAGACTGTCTGTTCTGTTAGACTGTTAGTAGCTAACAATGATTTTAGTACTTATCAAGATAAAATAATGCATAACTGTGTAAGCTTTCTGTTACTGGTTCCGTCTGTCGAACGAATATTTGAATAAGCGAATACTTAGATTAGTAATAAAATAATAATCATAAACATCCATGCCAATGCAGTCGTAAGTAAAGTCTAACAAACGACGAATGTCATAATACACCTTTAAAACATGTTTTACCGCGTAATAAGATGTAAAATGTCAGCACGTTTCTGGTTAATCTTCAACCTCGCACACACGGTGTTGCCCACTTCGTTTACACATGAAGACAGAAATAAACAATGGAATGACAATAAACAAGGCAACAAACATAATCGCAAAATGATAAAATGACAATTACATGATCTCAGACTCCATCCATACCCACCCTGTGTTAATGCCATGTCTTGCATTCAAGAAAGTGGATATCGATCTAAAATTCTAAAACCTCTTTCGTCATCACAGTGTCGTTAAACATTAACTAGCAAAACAAACATGACTTCAGCTTTGTGTTACCGTAGAATGTTATGAAAGCGGACCAATCCTCTTGTTGCAGGATAAGTTGACGTCTAGATGTTGCTACGCAAGTGAAGTCGAGTGGCAGACTTGCAAATCCGAAAAACGTTTTAAAATTACAATATAAATAACACGAGGTGACGAGGACCACAAAAAATCTGCCACAGTTCGTATTTGACAGCGTGAGTCCAACCATGGGGAAAGTGAATGGCGACACTAAAATTATCACCCAGAGTCGTTATACTGAAGCAATAGAAAAAATATCGAAATTACAAATTGCCATGTTTCTCACGATTCCTAGGGTTCAACATAAACACCTTCAAGTGAAATTTTCAAACTCTATATAAATGCACATTTAATTTTTTATACTTTAATATTAATTAGTTATGGTAACTTGACATTGAAAATTCACACCTTTTTCATGACGGCACAATCACCTGGTCACCTGGTGCCGTCAGCTCTTGGAGCTCTGGCGACAGTCATGATGTATCCTCTCCATTGTCTCCTGTTGGCACAATACTCTATAGTTAATCAGCAGCCGTAAAACCATGGTAATAAAAAAGCTCTCAAGTGCTGTAATATGCCGAGCAAATTTCTCTCCAGGGTAACGGCCTATGTTGTCATAGACCCTGGTCAAATCCGATCCATCCATACACAACCAACGTTGCTTGGGCGGCATAATCCAGAGTTTAACGACAACGAAAGAGATTTGTGAATTGGAGTTTCGCTGAGAAGCGCTTTACATGATTGTGATCAATTAAGAATGAGATTGGATTATATTATAGCGTGGGGTCATGTGGACTAGTTTTTCGGTCTCGTGCGCATTGTGGCTCGTGTCGCAATATTCGCGAAGACGTGTCAACTCTGAACGTAATAATATCCGTGTCGAAAGTTTTTTTCGTTTTCTGACTTTTATTGCGTCCCTCACTTGTTTTACAATATGCCATGTTGATTCCATTTTTGTATGCAGGTTTGAACTTATATTGGACCTAGCCTTGTGTTAAAAGGTGTTCGATTTCATCGTACGACTCGGCGACTTTTATAAGAACATGATGCGGGTAATCTTAGCGAAAGATGTCGCTAAGGGGTAATCACAAATTTCAAGTTATGAATTTTTGACCACTTCCTCCAGTTGCTAATCCACATTCACATTGTGTCTCTCTGCAAGCCTTTGGCGATCTTTCTTTATGACAACTTCATCATTTCCTCACGTTTGACATGATCGTCATTCTTAAAATTGTGGATTAATTTCTAGCCTTATTTCATGAAGATACGTGCCCAGCAAGTCCAAAGGCGGGAGAGAGTAGGAGGGCGACGCCAGTGTACACCCTGCGCTACTTAAGAAGCCAATAAGGCGGTAGCGCATTGGATAACACGCTGGCTTTGAGAACGAGAGGTAACGAGTTTGCGCCCCATATGGCTCAATATCTCACAACCATCTGTAAGAGAATAATATTAAATACCTTTAAATAGCTTTTCCAGAACTCGATATGAGTCGGCTTAATAAAAACTTAGCAACTTGTTCATTCCAAATCTGTGCTGCCTGTCATTAAGTATAATGCTGCCCTTATTAGCAAGAATCACGAAAACTGAAACTTGTCGGATTGGCGTTAGACGAAGTTTCTGCATGACATATTGGTGGTTGTAATAGGTCTTTTAGATGACCTCCTATGCAAAACATATTATGGGCTCGCATTCAATTATGCAATTCTGCCACAAGTGATGAAATCCACTTCCGTTCTTGCTTCGTTGCTCAGATTCACTTATCACCCAACAAAGAGTTAAATTGAATATTTCTTAATGATGATGATGCTTATGATAACGATGACGACAACGACAACGACGAGGACGACGACGATGACGATGACGATTACGATGACGATGATGAAGATGAAGATGAAGATGATGATGATGATGATGATGATGATGATGATGATGATGATGATGATGATGATGATGATGATGATGATGATGATGATGATGATGATGATGATGATGATGCTGACGATGACGACGACGACGATGATGATGATGACGATGACGATGACGGTGACGGTGACGGTGATGGTGATGGTGATGGTGTTGGTGGTGTTGCTGGTGGTGATGATGATGATGATGATGATGATAATAACAATTTAAACAGCTAATAATAATATCAATAAGAACGTATTTTCTAGTTAATGCGGATTTTCTGTTGGTTTCAGTGGGGACCGTTCATACTTTAGCTAGTATACCGAGGCTGAGGGAAATGGCAGAACCAAGCGTGAGCAGCTGACACCCCGGATCGTTCATTTTAGTGTGATTAATGACTATCATTAGAGGAAATTTGTTAATTAAAGTTAAATGGATCGACCCTGTTGCATCGCAAAAGGCTCAAAACTAGCGTATTTTATTCTAAGTCTTACAAATGACTGATGTCGTTACACACCTTTTAAATATTATTAGACTACTGTATAATTTTCTGTATAAAGCAGCAGATATAATTTTTGCGATTGCTTGCTTTAACTCTTTCACAGCCAACTTGTTTTTCATAAATATTACCATAATTTGTTCATATGAAGATAACATTATCCTGAACGCTTGCGTGGAGACATTTAAACGCCTACAACTGCCCGTTATTTATAAGAATAGCGCCCGACAGTAATTGGGTTTCTGGCATGTATATCTAAATTCAAGTTCTAACAGCCGGTGTCACAATAGAAAAGAGTATCCGCATACTAAAATTTGCGAAAAAAGTATCCGGCAGGATGAATCTAAACGGTAGGAACTATCCCCATCGTGCAAAAGACTTCCCCCACAAGTTGCATTAAATCGTCCCCTTCAAAAAGTATCCCCTGCAACTTGATCACAAAATAATGGTGTAGTTTTATTCTATTTTAACTATGCCAGTCCTGGTCAGAAGTCAACACTAATGCTAAATACGAAACCATCGCTACTGTCTGTATGTTTGTCTGTCTGTCTATCTCTATCTATTATGTCTGCGACCAGGGCCATCACGCCCGCAGTCAACACACCCCGACCCGCAGGGGCATGTCGGGTTTGGTTGTTGGAGCTAGGGCTTAACCAAAATGCGCAAGAGCGAACCAACATTTTTGGGGCACGCCATGCCTGATACCGCATGGGTGTGGGGGTCAAAGTGGGGCCGGGGTCTGGGTACGGGGGCTTTGCGGTGGGGAGGGTCGAAAACAGAAATTTCCCGGTCAACGCCGTGAACATCTGAGAGGTGGGTTGGATGAAGGTTGGGTGGAGACGGGTTGCAGGCTGTATGAATTATGGTGGGCCGGGATGGGTGAGGGTCTAGGTAGGGAGGGGTACGGTGGGGTCTGTGGTGGTCCGGGGTGGTTCTGGACAGAGGCGAATACTCCAGAGGAGTGTGGACGTGGTGGAAACGGGGCAGGGTGGAGGGGAGTGTGGCGGGATGGCGCGGAGGAAGAGGCATGGTGGGGCGAATTTGGGGAGGGGGAGAGTCATGTAGGTGCAGAAGGAGCTTGTACGTGTACTTGCAAGAAGTGTTTGCCAAGTCCTAGTGGCATAGGGAGGAGGATCCAGATTTGACCAGAGTCTATGACAACTTACAGAGGTCGTTGCTCTGGACAGAAATTTGCTCGCATATTACAGCACTTGAGATCAACTGTGCCTTTATATAATGTGCATAAACGTTAAAAGAGGTATGCAATGTAGAACTCTTTTTTACAGCTGGTACACTTACTTGCAAGTGTTTGATTCTCGACTTGTTTCATTTGTTATGCGATCGTGGCATGCAGTTGGCCGTTTTGTCCAGAAGAGAGACCGACGTTTAGACAGCTTCAACGTTGATCCAATTTCGACCCATTCTCACGCTGTATTTTTTTTATCCCACGCACGGTCGTTAAACATAATCTACTAAAAGAGACAAGGTGACGACGACGTCAAACACCGTTCGTCAAACACCGTTCGTCAAACACCGTTCGGGCGGAAATAAAGTGGTCTGTATAAATATGCAATTGATAAAACCTTAGCGGGTAAGCAAGCGATCAAGATCTGTGCCAATCCAAGATTGTAAATGTTAGCGCATTTGTATTTTTTATCACCACTTATGAACATGTTTTATAGGTGTCTAGTGATATCCATCATTTGCTAGATTTCATCTACAAAATACGCTAACTTTGATCTTATTAATTTTCACGATGCAACAGGGTCAATCCATTTTTACTTTATTGCCGAGTCAAAGCTAAACTGGAAGTTATAAAGCGCCAATATAATTATGAGACCGGCAAAAAGTAAGGTTATGCCAATCATCTTTGCAAGGAAACATCGTCGTAAAGCAGCAGATAATCTAACATTAACGGGTGTGTAAGTCATGGGTCTAGGGAATATTGATATATCGCATATCAACAACAGCGGCTATTATAGGATTCAACTCAGCAGAAATCAGCGAACAATTGATTTTTATATTACATTGGCGCTATATGAATTCTTGCATAAGATTTAGATCAGGATTGGTGAAGTGGAATGATCTTGTTGCAACGTTAGAGAAGCTCGACGTTTGTGTAGGTAACGTCTGACAGATGACGCAGGTCATTAGACACCTTTATAATTGTTTATGATGGCTAATGAATTTGGAACTAATGAAATTTGAGTTACCCTTTGGTAGATGGCGACGGAAAAAAGCAATTAGATGGAAATAGAAAAAAAACATAAAATGACAATATTACATCATCGCACAATAAATACATAAGCACAAAACACGGACAATGATTCAACTCAATATAATTACATGTATATCTTTCAACAATTTATTCTCGTATTGTATTGGCGCGATACAAGGGTTGGATTAGGAAAGGACAATTTCAATAAGATGTTCTTGTGGCCTGTTTGCCCTTGTCATTACCCATTCCACCACCAGCGAAAAAAACAGAGGCAGTACACTGCCCTGCCGTACTCCAGTCACAACCTGGAACCACTCACTCACCTCATCTCCATGCCTCACCGCACATCGGTTACCGTCATAGAAGCTCTTGATGATGTCTATGAGCTTTACTGGAATTCCATAACTCATCATTATTCTCCAAAGCGATTCTCTGTGGACGGTGTTGAACGTCTTTCTAAATCGATGAAGTTATTCTTATAGCCATACTAGAAGCAGCATTTGACTTGCACGACTTGTTGTCCAGCTGATTCTTTACTATACCTCTTTTAAAGAGTTATAATTTCTTATAAATATTTTTGCGACGCACCTGTTGTCCAATAGAATGTTGATAAAAAATCCCTATCTTATACACATAATTTAATCAATAATAGAGGTGTCAAAAACAATCAGCTCTAAAAATATGTAACATTGAGAAACTCGCAATAATCAATCAATCAATCAATCAATCAATCAATCAATCAATTAATCAATCAATCAATCAATCAATCAATCAATCAATCAATCAATCAATCAATCAATCAATCAATTAATCAATCAATCGATCAATCAATCAATCAATCAATCAATCAATCAATCAATCAATCAATTAATCAATCAATCAATCAATCAATCGATCGATCAATCAATCAATCAATCAACCAATCAATCAATCAATCAATCAATCAATCAATCAATCAATCAATCAATCAATCAATCAATCAATCAATCAATCAATCAATCAATCAATCAATCGATCGATCAATCAATCAATCAATCAACCAATCAATCAATCAATCGATCGATCAATCAATCAATCAATCAATTAATCGGTCAGTCCGTCAGTAAATCAATCAATCAATCAATCAAGTATAATTTACATAGAGCCCCTTTATCGTCAGCTTCTTTTCATCGATGGGTAATTGGGTATGAGTAAATTACCTTCATCCATTTATTCATTAATTCCGAAAACTTATATAGCGCCCCTTCAAGAAGCCTACTCAGAGGCGCTCCAATGCAAGCAAAGTTTCGATACCTTCACCTTTATGTACTTGAAAACTGTTATTTTCTCCCGTGCTGGAGTTGGGATCACCTTAAAGAGTTGCTTTATAAATACTCGATTGTATGGATGAATTGATCTCGGTCATATTTTGTCAGACTTTATAGGTGTAAGGGACATTTCGGCAGCGGAGGGGGCAAAGATTTGACTTTTTGCCAGAAAAGTATACTTTAAAATTGTTTTGGCGGACCGCGAGTCACAAGACATATTTTTCAGCTTTTTTCGTCCAAATTTTCTGATGATCTTTTTTTAGTCATTTGATTTCCCAGCCGAAATAACTGATGACCTTTTAATTAATAAATTAAGTGCTGTGCTACGCCAAACTGTCCATGGAAACGGCCTCTGTTGCCATAAACCCTTGTCAAATCGGACCCATCCATCAAAAACACTCTGATACTTTATTAAACCAATAAATTCAATTTATTGACCGATGATTGTTATGTGAACCTCTTTGAGGGCAAACTAGCAACATAGAGACTGAAATGGAGAGATACTGTTGTATTGGAAATAATTGTATAACTTTACAATAATTCAGAGCAAATCTCCAGCTCAAAGTTGTGTACTGGATATCGGCATTTTGCCGTTAACACCATAGAAGAATGGATATTTGCTTTAGGTCAGTTGTATGAAGAATGCACAGCAGAGAACGCAGTGGAAGGCCAAAGGATAATATAGACTATTCCGACCGGATGCATGGACCAAAAACCACAGACTGGTTACATCCAGTCATAATTATAATAGCCGGCAACCACAGCAGCAGAGAGCGGCCATCGACAACAAATGACGATTCTAGAAGGTATCCTTGGTCGACGATGTAAAAAACCGCGCTAATATCACATGCAACTGTATAATGTACTAAATAAAATTTATTCGGCTTTGGAACGCCCAATATCACCATCACGCAATATATCAGTTTTGCATTATTTCATTTCAAGGACGTTCACAAACCAAAACACTCCCTTAAATCCGGCCTTGATACCTGTGGTAGCGCCAGTCCAAAGACCTAAGAAATAGGAGGTCCTCAGGAATCTCTCTTATCGCAGTTTCGTTAAGCAGCAACGATTATTAGCGGTGCCCTCCTTCTTTCACAGTCTCTGTACTGCCCAAAAAACGGTAAGACATAGTTGGGGAGACAAAAACTCGAGGAAATCTCAATACAGACGACGACGACGACGACGACGACTAAAGCCGCCACAACTCTGTTGCATGCATTTTACATTGACAGTGCTATCTACGCGTGCTTAACGCTTTGACGATATCAAAGATAACAACCCTTTAGGCCTACTTTTTCTCCGATCCGGGCTATAGATTCGAATTATTGGTTCGTTTATCAGCGTCCCATTCGCAACCAACTTACATAGTGTCGTTTGGATGAAATTATTATAGTTGTAACGTCTGTTATAATCGATTTAAAGGTGTCGATGGAATGTAGTCGATTATCATGTGAGTATGTTGGGGGTATAATATTACAGTTTTACCAGTTGCGAGTTTACTAGGAGAACATGAGCAAAACTTTTGATGAATTTCTTAGTCAATTTGTACGGAATGGATTGAGAAGGGAGAACGACATTAATTTTTATATCCACTTTGTAGCAGCAGATTCAAGATGTTGTCTTCAATATAATTCATAATTCAACGATGGGATTTGTAAAGTTATTAAGCATACAAAGGCGACATCGTACTTGCAGGGTTGATCACTGTCACCTTCCACCTTTCTTCAGCCTTGGTTCATGTACTTTGAATACGAGTTCAGTGGCGAAGCTAACGTGGGCCTTACTGAGGAGAATAGCGCTCTTGCTAGCTAATAAAATGTTTCCAATTAGCAGCGTTGACGTCGAACTGTTAAAAGACATTTAAGGCATGAACAGTAGTCACGTGGCGAGAGGTGATATTTTCGTCTAATTTTATTTTTATTTTTTAGCGTTGTTCTTTGCTTCGAAACATAGCACGCGAAGATGTTACAGACCTAGTCTATTTACTTTATCACCTGCAATGATGCAGCATACGCTATTCACCATCGATTGCGAGAGATCGTTATTTATACATTTGGTAGCATCTACTTAAAGGTGTTAAAAATGGGGTGGACAGTAGTATGCCAAACAAATTTCTGTCGAGGGTTACGGCCTCTGTTGTCATAAGTCCTCGTCAAATCTGGATCATCCTCCTCAATCACAAGAGCTAAGAAGATATACAGCGGATTTTTCTAATGTAAACATACATCGTTTTACCTTTATTGGAAATAAACAAATATATAAGCTACTTAGTATACACAGGTCACAGGTTTTCTGCGCAGGTCAGCGGCCATATTGGTTTGTTTATTAGACCACTCCGTCATTTCGGTGGATTATTTCAACTTTATGCAGAATTCGCGCAGTAATTTCACACACGTTCGAGTTTACTGGTTCTAGGTTCGTGTACCGAACTTATCCGTCGGGTTCGTCAAGGATTTTGCGTTGGAAGGGATTTTGTTCGCAAGTCGTCTTGTGTCGCCCACGTGTTGACGTTAGACGCCTCTTGATGCACACGGTCGAGCTCAACCATCAAGACCGTGTGGCTTCACCGCTGTTGTCTGCTGTTTACATCTCGCCGAAGGACGGTTCACGCAGGTCAGTGGAGTTAACTCGATCGGATGTTGTCGCTGGTGGCGTTCAAAACTACCGACCGACAAGCGACAAATGCCTTCTACTGTGCAAACTTTGTGCCCGACGATTGGCCGGACGCGCGCATCATCTTCAACCAGCGAGGAGCTTCAGTTTCGTCAGCGTTTCGTGTTTGCGAGCCCTGTCATCTGTCGCCGCTCTACTCTACTGACGCAACCTGTACTAGAGACTCTGAACATTCACACCATCTGAAAGCTGTTGACGGGATTCCGTTGGATGATTCTACGTGTCTGCGAGGGATCGCCACTGATGACTGTTTCCGGCTCACTGTGACTTATTTTGCTAATTGATGGAATTTTCTTGTTGTTATGACACTTAACATCATTTCGGCTAGTTAGCGCAGAGAGCGCCTCTGAGTAGGTTTCTTGAAGAGGCGCTATATAAATACTTGAAATAAATAAATAAATAAATAATAATAATTATTTATGACGCTTCTTTTAAGGATTTCAGTCTGTTTATAATTGAATATTTTAGCCAAAAGGTTAAGGACAGCGAATCGCTCAAATGTTGGAGAGCTGACTTATATATAAGAGTTTAATCTATGCAAGAGGTGTGCTCACATATATAAAATGAAACCAATTAAGAATACTTTCATAAGAAACACCACCGCGCCCCACCCTGTTGTCATAGACCCTGGTCAAATCGAATCCATCAATTTTAGACTATTCATCTTCTGCAAGGCTCGCATCAACAAAGCATTACAACTGAAGCTACCCTATTATACTACAAGCAACAACACAATATTCTGGTGGATTGAGATCCAAGTCTATCGCTTACGAAGGACATTTAAACGGAGACTTCGGGATTCGATCTCGGTTCCTCTCGCTTTCCATGCCAATGTGCTATTCAATGCGCGATGAATGGATGAATGATTGACGACTGTCATTTCACTTAGCACATTTATATAATGCAATGAAACTATACGCTTATGTATTCGTGTATTCTTGTTTGCTTTTTTTAATCGGAGAGAATCGATTAAATTCGATTAATTTTATCTAAGTTTCATAAAGCATGCGTGATGGCTTCAGAAAATGTTGTCACCGAGTTATTTAAAGATTTCTTTATTGCGAAAATTTCACTCGAACTGTTTGTTGAAATAAAAACAATTAATTTTGTTGCCATCGTGGGATTTTCCAATCATTATTTACCTCTACTGAAAGAAATAATCAGTTTAATAATCTCTGTCATCGATTCGTATCATTCGTTGTAATTAGAGTAGAGCATAAGACGTCTTGATTAATTTAATAATGCACCAAGTTATCTGTTCATATAGTTTTAATAAAAAAAAGTTTTTAGGTGTCTAAATACAATTTTCCATGTGACAGTTCTTCTACTTAAAGGCGAGAGCACAGTCGCAAAATAAGTTATTTGATTGGTTAGGCTGGTTTCAAAGGGTAGCTACAAACTTCAATCACAAAACTTGCAATGGACCTACTATAGGCTTCTCAAAATGTCTTTTTAAAATTGCGTGTTATTCCAAATCGGATAAAGGAAAATTTCAAATTATTTTTTACCGCACAAAAATGATTTTACAACTGCACAAATCCATTTAGAACTGCACATTTTGTGTAGAACTGCACGTTAAAAAAGCCCTGCAATAAATGGTAGACTGACATAAATTCGAGCAAGGATGCGCTATTCATAGCTGTCTAGGTTAAAGCGAGAGCTATCTTATAGACACGACAATCTTTGATGTCAATAGTTTTTGTGTTTGGCACTATAAGAGGGCAAACAATGTCGAGGATCTATACGCTATTTTTTTTATTGAATATGCCTAATCTCTAGCATCGTTTGCAAGCGTATACGGGATTGAAGGTCTGTCGTTTGATTTCCATTGTGTATCAACATCTTAGAGTCGTCCATGTCATCTTATTATTACCATGATTGCAAGAGAAGCATTGCTGTAGTTTATTAGCTGTGTGACGAAAAGACGATTTGCGCCGATTTCCTTTGCTCTCAAGTATTGGGTCTGGTACTACGACAGGCCGGTAGGTGGTGGTATTTGCAGTTTAACGTCACTGTGTGGTAACAAGGACTATTAGCGACGCCCTCCTCCTTTATCCAGGCTTGGGACTGGCACTGGCAGAGTGCAACCAGTGACGGATTTGACAGGCCGGTTATTATTTGTTTTTCGCGGTTGTTTTTGGTAATTGCGTAAGTATCGTGTTATTATTGAGCGACTATAATTTGTGTTATACTTTCTTATAACTTATTATTGTTTCCCTGTGAGAGAGGGTGCACTTGTCCAATGTTATCTATAATTTATAAAACTTTGCTCAAATATCATTTAATATTATTTAAGTGAAGTCTTATGAATGATAGATGCCATCGGACACCTTTAAAATAATTATATTTCAGAGACTTCTGACAGCCTCTTTGACCCGGACTTTAGATCGGTAATAGTTTCGTTACATTCTGAAATGAAGAATTACTATGACCTGGACGAAAATTGTTGTAGGCCTACTTATATTGTGTAGAAAATCTGAGTTAAGGGTGTATTGTCAAACGTAACCGACTACATCGATACTTAGTTTTAAACTTTGTTAACTTACATGAAATCAGTATTTTAGTTTTTGATGAAATTTGTACCACAATTTAAATGCCTTGTGCTGGGATTGCACCCTGGGCACTTCTTATCTGTGTGCGCTTTGCCTTTCCCCCTTTCCGCTTGCATAGGCCGCCGCGCACTACGCTCTGCTATATAGGGTTGACTAATGGTTCCTTTCCCTCGCTCTGCAACAATGCAGAGCAGTTCTTGCTCTGTGGTTGGTCCAGCAACCTGGAATGAACTTCACTTGACTAAGCGACACCTCCCAAGCTCTTCTCAATTTCACAAACTGTTGAAGTCTGTATATTATTGGCTTGAACCCGGTCGGGAATAGTACCTTGAAGGGCGAGCACAATTTCTGATTGATTGATTAATTGATGACCACAGTGGTCCGCATGCTATTCGCGGCCACGACATGGTGGAAGATGCGGGTAATCAGGAATTGACAGCCATATTGAATCGCTTGATTGGAAATTTGGAATGCTCTGTTTGCCTATAGTCGTATTTTCGAGGAGTTATGTAAAAAGGAGGACGGGAAGCTACTACTGCATTTCAGCTTACAAATGACGCCACCATTATAATTATAGTGACGCCACATAAGTTCTTGTGTAAGATAACACTATTATAAGGAAAGACAAACATAATGATCTTCTTGCAAATTTGAAGAAGCTTGAATCACAAGGCAAAATAATTTGCAACGGGGTGCTTCACTAGGCACCTTTAATATTCATTCAGATCAGTCAATAAATAAACTTTGCCTTCTATTTAATTTATTAGAACTGCTGCTGTTCTTATAATTAATAACGCATCAGCTTGCAATTTGGCAAGGAGGGGAAGGCGACGTTGATTATCATTTATATCACACGTAATGAAAACACTAGATTGTAGGTCGTGGCTGGACTTGATTAGATAGCTTTTTTAGGCCTACGTTCTATGTGGAACGCGGTGGTGTAGTGGGTATGTTCGCTGCCATGCAGACGGAGGTTCGAGGTCCGAATCCACCTCGTAGGGACCTTGGGCAAGTTCTTCATTCGCAATTGCTCATTGCTTAGGCGTGAAACTCCGATGCAGTGTCCATGAAGTAGAAAGTGATTGAAGGAGCACTATAACAAGTGCACATACAAACAAACCATTATCATACATTGCTTGCAACTTGAAATATTCGTTCTAACCGTAGCAAATTATACCTGACCGATGCAGATTATCTGCAGGCAAGTGCTATCTACAGATCTTCTAGTCGTTATAGAATCTTGGCACCGAACGCAGTCTGACGTCGCTGCACGCCAATCCACTCCTCCGGACTACTCTGTCCTGGAATGTCCGCGTCCTGACTTTGACAAGGAGAGCTGCCGGGGTGGTGGATTAGTCATTATCCACCGTGATGTTCTTTGAATGCGAAGGATATCTCTTACTTCTCCTCCGACAACCTTCGAGTCGATTGCTGTGTCGGTTTCTTTGCCTCGGGCACGGTCCTCTGACGTTTCTATCAATCTACCTGATCATGAATCCCGGATCCGTTCTTCAATCGACGAAATTCTTCAATTATTAGTTTGCGTTAATAGTTAGAATGGTGTCCTTGCACACCTGGAAATATTTTACTCTAAATGCTATATAAGTCAAAAGGTTCGATGTATCAATATGTAACGAATGTCGTCATCGTTGAAAGGTCAGTTAAGGTGTCTCCTCCTCTTTCTCCTCCTCATCCTTCTCCTTCTATTTCTCTGTAATTTTCTCTGAATAGAAAAGCCAGAATTGCACTTTGACGGCAGTTATTGTTGAACGTTGTTTTAACTTGTCAAAGACGATTAAGCATCGCCCTCCTCCTTTTTCAGGGTTTTCACTGGCACTGCGATTGCCTAGCCTGCGTCATAGCGATTTATCCCTGAAATGCTGTTCTGTGTATTGCACGACACCTTTCGCAGAGTCGATCCAGAATCGGCGGCGGCATTTGCAGTTTAACGTCACTGCGTGGTAACAAAGACCATTAGCGACGCCCTCCTCCTTTATCCAGGCTTGGGACTGGCACTGGCAGAGTGCAACCAGTGGCGGAGTTGATCCAGAATCGGTAGCGTAGAAACCTATGACCCACAGCATCGTGTTCAGTCGTTTTTGAGGTGTGTAAATACATCTCCTTATTTTACTTTCATTGCTTTTCAACATCTTTTGTATCCGATAAACTGCTCTGAAATATTGTTCAATAAGAGTTAAATCATTTTGTAGCGGCTCGAGGTAGATTGGAACCTGTAACCTTTTTATCGCGAGACAAAGAACATAACTCAATTTCACAGCGTCCCATATTATGTTTGATTATTTTAGAAGTGATTATTTTCATATAATAATAAACCAAGTTTTTTAGATTTTTCTTCAATCGCTTAGCAAATCGTGAAGCCAATGAAATCGAACTGCGTGGCTTATTTTGTTTTGGGGCATTATTAAATGTCGGTTGACCAACTGCTTTACATATAAAGTGGATAAAATCATTTAAAAGGTGTCTAATCATCGTCTTGTAAAATGGTGGTAGCAGAGACGCCGCAGAATTTGACAGAGTGCACAACAGTACTGTAGCATAGGGCTTGGACTAGAAATAAATTTCGAAAAAACCAACGCAACAACCTTTGCAAATAATAATATAGAGAGCTGAAGGTCAGGCTGGAAGGCGAGGAGCTGGAACAGTTTTCCAGTTTACAGAGTTCGTGTACCTCAGTACCTCTGAGCATCAATGACGGAAGATGACAATTTTTCCACTCTACAACAGACACTGAACATAGGATTGGAAGAATGAGTTGTTTGTCGAAGACAAACAGCATGTCAACAAGTACAAAAATAAATACTCAGGGCATTTATCACTAAGGTACATGTATATGTTTGTTTCCGACAAATTATCTTGACTAAGTAAGTGGATTTAAATCAGAAAGTTCTGTAGCGCCGTAACATTAGCAATATTATTATGCAACAACTCCTCTTCCTCTTCCCCTTCTTTTTCCCATTATATCTCGAAACAGAAGAAATTACAAATTGACGGCTCGCTCGCTATTGTATTACTATGCTACAACACAACAAGACGATATTATGCATTTCTCTCCTCCTTTTTCCGTCTTTGGACTGGCACTGCTACTCAAAGACCTGCATTACAGCGATACCCTCTGAGATTTTGTTTGAGTATTGCGCCACACTTCGAACAAAACCAGTGGATTATTTGTTAATTGTTCAAGGGATATTTTTATTTTTTATTTATTCATTTTAATCTATTCTTCTGTTTCATTTTTTAAAACTATTGTTAAGTACTCTAGATATGAAGTTTTTATATTCCTTAGTTGACAATTAAGACAAATCAAAGTTATGAGTTCCAGAACGAAGACCACAACGATACTTAATAACAGTATATTACAGTATATAACATTATATAACATTATATGTGGCACATGATGTAAAAACCATGAAATTAAAAAAAAACGAAAATGTGAAAACATAGAATGATGACCAAAAAAAATCATCACTTTTTGGACGGTGTGGGTGTGTGTGTGTGTGTGTGTGTGTGTGTGTGTGTGTGTGTGTGTGTGTGTGTGTGTGTGTGTGTGTGTGTGTGTGTATGTGTGCGCTTGTATTCACTGCCTTACGCTGCCTTTCATGAGTTCAAAACCTACCTTCTGGGTACGCAATGTCTTGTGGGTACATTTTTCAAGACCCCACATGGAATTCATCAGCAATCCTCTGATTTGTGCATATCCAGTGTCCAATTGAGGTTTCCTTCTGGGGTCATGTCCCCATTAGGTGTGTGTATAGTGTGTGAACTGTGTGCACACACAATCCACACACTCTGCCCTGATGAACATTTTCGTGAAATCCGGCCATCTGGTGGGAAATATGCACTAATATATTCATTATGTAGCCTTCCATCAATGCTTTGTAAGTTGGCTATCTGTTAGTGTCTTGTTCCCTTACAAATTCCATGTGGGTACAATTTGACATTTCACTGCAAACGGGTTTTGTAAAAGTACGCCGAAAAAGAAGTGCCACACACTGTCCCCGCAGGGTTTGCCTGTGGGAGCCTAAGTGTGCAGTTATCCTGTTTAAGCTTTCATAGAAGATGCCAGATGAATGAGTCATTACAGAAAGGGTTGGCTATGACCCTAGCAGAGGTCAAATCGGCCAGTCTGCGCACAAAGCGCACTGGACAAAGAGGGACATCAGTCTAAGTCTAGGTGTGTTATGGTTGTGGAATCAATCATGTAAACGTTTGTCACCTTACCAAACTAGCGTAGCTTACATGCTAACAGCGGCCTGGTGAAAAATTGTTCACTTTGTGATATAATCGTGAAAATTGGTACACACTACGAAAATGTCATAAGAAAATAATTTCGCAATAGGGCTACCGCAGATTTGACCCCTGACCCAAATGGCAGCCATTTTTCAAAATGGCCGACCAGTTTACATAGTTTAAACCATCTCCGCTTCCAGTACACTTAGAATCGTCATCTTGGTGTCTAAACATACATAGTTAGGGGCAAGGATTACAACAGGGCCGTTGAAAATGTTCTCCATGTCTTCAATGGCGGCCATTTTCCAAAATGGCGAGAAAAATACGGATTTTTCAATTTCTCAGCTTCCAGTGCACTTAGAATCGTCATCTTGGTGTCTAAACATACATAGTTATGGGCCAGGATTCCAACAGAACTATTTAAAATGTCCCCCATGGCTTCAATGGTGGTCATTTTCCAAAATGGCGACCAAAATTCGGATTTTTCAATTTCTCAGCTTCCAGTACACTTAGAATCGTCATCTTGGTGTCTAAACATACATAGTTATGGGCAAGGATTACAACAGGGCCATTGAAAATGTTCCCCATGGCTTCAATGGCGGCCATTTTCCAAAATGGCGACCAAAATACGGATTTTTCAATTTCTCAGCTTCCAGTACACTTACAATCGTCATCTTGGTGTCTAAACATACATAGTTATGGGCGAGGATTACAACAAAACTATTGAAAATGTCCCCCATGGCTTCATTGGCGGCCATTTTCCAAAATGGCGAGAAAAATACGGATTTTTCAATTTCTCAGCTTCCAGTATACTTCGAATCGTCATCTTGGTGTCTAGACATACATAGTTAGGGGCAAGGATTCCAACAGGGCCATTGAAAATGTTCCCCATGTCTCCAATGGCGGCCATTTTCCACAATGGCGAGAAAAATACGGATTTTTCAATTTCTCAGCTTCCAGTACACTTAGAATCGTCATCTTGGTGTCTAAACATACATAGTTAAGGGCAAGGATTACAACAGGGTCAATGAAAATGTTCCCCATGTCTTCAATGGCGGCCATTTTCCAAAATGGCGAGAAAATAACGGATTTTTCAATTTCTCAGCTTCCATTACACCCTAGAATAGTCATCTTGGTGTCTAAACATACATAGTTATGGGTATGGATTACAGCAGCGCCATTGAAAATGTTCCCCATGTCTTCAATGGCGGCCATTTTCAAAAATGGCGACCAAAATACGGAATTTTCAATTTCTCAGCTTCCATTACACTTTAGAATCGTGATCTTGGTGTCTAGACATACATAGTTAGGGGCAAGTATTACAACAGGGCCATTGAAAATGTTCCCCATGTCTTCAATGGCGGCCATTTTCCAAAATGGCGAGAAATATACGGAATTTTCAATTTCTCAGCTTCCAGTATACTTAGAATCGTCATCTTGGTGTCTAAACATACATAGTTATGAGCGAGGATTACAACAAAACTATTGAAAATGTTCCTCATGTCTTCAATGGCGGCCATTTTCCAAAATGGCGAGAAAAAATACGGATTTTTCAATTTCTCAGCTTCCAGTATACTTAGAATCGCTATCTTGGTGTCTAAACATACACAGTTATGAGCGAGGATTCCAACAGAACTATTGAAAATTTCCCCATGGCTTCAATGGCGACCATTTTCAAAAATGGCGACCAAAATACGGAATTTTCAATTTCTCAGCTTCCATTACACTTTAGAATCGTGATCTTGGTGTCTAGACATACATAGTTAGGGGCAAGTATTACAACAGGGCCATTGAAAATGTTCCCCATGTCTTCAATGGCGGCCATTTTCCAAAATGGCGAGAAATATACGGAATTTTCAATTTCTCAGCTTCCAGTACACTTAGAATCGTCATCTTGGTGTCTAAACATACATAGTTATGAGCGAGGATTACAACAAAACTATTGAAAATGTCCCCCATGGCTTCAATGGCGGCCATTTTCCAAAATGGCGAGAAAAATACGGAATTTTCAATTTCTCAGCTTCCAGTACACTTACAATCGTCATCTTGGTGTCTAAACATACATAGTTAGGGGCAAGGATTACAACAGGGTCATTGAAAATGTTCCTCATGTCTTCAATGGCGGCCATTTTCCAAAATGGCGAGAAAAATACGGAATTTTCAATTTCTCAGCTTCCATTACACCCTAGAATCGTCATCTTGGTGTCTAAACATACATAGTTATGGGTATGGATTACAGCAGCGCCATTGAAAATGTTCCCCATGTCTTCAATGGCGGCCATTTTCCATAATGGCGAGAAAAAATACGGATTTTTCAATTTCTCAGCTTCCAGTATACTTAGAATCGTTATCTTGGTGTCTAAACATACACAGTTATGAGCGAGGATTCCAACAGAACTATTGAAAATGTCCCCATGGCTTCAATGGCGGCCATTTTCCAAAATGGCGACCAAAATACGGAATTTTCAATTTCTCAGCTTCCATTACACTTTAGAATCGTGATCTTGGTGTCTAGACATACATAGTTAGGGGCAAGGATTACAACAGGGCCATTGAAAATGTTCCCCATGTCTTCAATGGCGGCCATTTTCCAAAATGGCGAGAAAAATACGGATTTTTCAATTTCTCAGCTTCCAGTACACTTAGAATCGTCATCCTGGTGTCTAAACATACATAGTTATGGGCGAGGATTACAACAGGGCCGTTGAAAATGTTCCCCATGGCTTCAATGGCGGCCATTTTCCAAAATGGCGACCAAAATTCGGATTTTTCAATTTGTCAGCTTCCAGTACACTTAGAATCGTCATCTTGGTGTCTAAACATACATAGTTAGGGGCAAGGATTACAACAGGGCCATTGAGAATGTTCCCCATGTCTTCAATGGCGGCCATTTTCCAAAATGGCGAGAACAATTCGGATTTTTCAATTTGTCAGCTTCCAGTACACTTAGAATCGTCATCCTGGTGTCTAAACATACATAGTTATGGGCGAGGATTACAACAGGGCCGTTGAAAATGTTCCCCATGGCTTCAATGGCGGCCATTTTCCAAAATGGCGACCAAAATTCGGATTTTTCAATTTGTCAGCTTCCAGTACACTTAGAATCGTCATCTTGGTGTCTAAACATACATAGTTAGGGGCAAGGATTACAACAGGGCCATTGAGAATGTTCCCCATGTCTTCAATGGCGGCCATTTTCCAAAATGGCGACCAAAATTCGGATTTTTCAATTTGTCAGCTTCCAGTACACTTAGAATCGTCATCTTGGTGTCTAAACATACATAGTTAAGGGCAAGGATTACAACAGGGTCATTGAAAATGTTCCCCATGTCTTCAATGGCGGCCATTTTCCAAAATGGCGAGAAAATAACGGATTTTTCAATTTCTCAGCTTCCATTACACCCTAGAATCGTCATCTTGGTGTCTAAACATACATAGTTATGGGTATGGATTACAGCAGCGCCATTGAAAATGTTCCCCATGTCTTCAATGGCGGCCATTTTCCAAAATGGCGAGAAAAAATACGGATTTTTCAATTTCTCAGCTTCCAGTATACTTAGAATCGTTATCTTGGTGTCTAAACATACACAGTTATGAGCGAGGATTCCAACAGAACTATTGAAAATGTCCCCATGGCTTCAATGGCGGCCATTTTCCAAAATGGCGACCAAAATACGGAATTTTCAATTTCTCAGCTTCCATTACACTTTAAAATCGTGATCTTGGTGTCTAGACATACATAGTTAGGGGCAAGGATTACAACAGGGCCATTGAAAATGTTCCCCATGTCTTCAATGGCGGCCATTTTCCACAATGGCGAGAAAATAACGGATTTTTCAATTTCTCAGCTTCCAGTACACTTAGAATCGTCATCTTGGTGTCTAAACATACATAGTTATGGGTATGGATTACAGCAGCGCCATTGAAAATGTTCCCCATGTCTTCAATGGCGGCCATTTTCCAAAATGGCGAGAAAAAATACGGATTTTTCAATTTCTCAGCTTCCAGTATACTTAGAATCGTTATCTTGGTGTCTAAACATACACAGTTATGAGCGAGGATTCCAACAGAACTATTGAAAATGTCCCCATGGCTTCAATGGCGGCCATTTTCCAAAATGGCGACCAAAATACGGAATTTTCAATTTCTCAGCTTCCATTACACTTTAGAATCGTGATCTTGGTGTCTAGACATACATAGTTAGGGGCAAGGATTACAACAGGGCCATTGAAAATGTTCCCCATGTCTTCAATGGCGGCCATTTTCCACAATGGCGAGAAAATAACGGATTTTTCAATTTCTCAGCTTCCAGTACACTTAGAATCGTCATCTTGGTGTCTAAACATACATAGTTATGGGTATGGATTACAGCAGCGCCATTGAAAATGTTCCCCATGTCTTCAATGGCGGCCATTTTCCAAAATGGCGAGAAAAAATACGGATTTTTCAATTTCTCAGCTTCCAGTATACTTAGAATCGTTATCTTGGTGTCTAAACATACACAGTTATGAGCGAGGATTCCAACAGAACTATTGAAAATGTCCCCATGGCTTCAATGGCGGCCATTTTCCAAAATGGCGACCAAAATACGGAATTTTCAATTTCTCAGCTTCCATTACACTTTAGAATCGTGATCTTGGTGTCTAGACATACATAGTTAGGGGCAAGGATTACAACAGGGCCATTGAAAATGTTCCCCATGTCTTCAATGGCGGCCATTTTCCAAAATGGCGAGAAAAATACGGATTTTTCAATTTCTCAGCTTCCAGTACACTTAGAATCGTCATCTTGGTGTCTAAACATACATAGTTATGGGCGAGGATTACAACAGGGCCGTTGAAAATGTTCCCCATGGCTTCAATGGCGGCCATTTTCCAAAATGGCGACCAAAATTCGGATTTTTCAATTTGTCAGCTACCAGTACACTTAGAGTCGTTATCTTGGTGTCTAAACATACATAGTTAGGGGCGAGGATTCCAACAGAACTATCGAAAATGTTCTTCGTGGCTTCAGTGGCGGCCATTTTCCAAAATGGCGACCAAAATAGGGATTTTTTCAATTTCTCAGCTCCCAGTACACATAAAATTATGATGATGAAAATTATAATGATAAATATTAGAACAATGATGGCGATTATTATGATGAGGATAATGACGCAGATGATTTTTATGAGTATGATAATAATGATGATGAAGGGGAGGAAAATGAGGCTGACGATGATGATGATTATGATGATGACTGCGACAATGAAGAGGAATATGAGTATAAATATGAAATGATAATGAAGATAAATGATTGTGATGATCACGATGATTATATTGAGGGGGGCGCGGACATTTCCTCCCTGGACAAAACCCCCCGGACAAACCCCGCCGGACAAAACCTTCCGGACAATTCCCCCTGATTTAGCCTAGGACATTAACCCCCCGGACAATTCCCCCCCTTTGCTTCCATTTAGGCAAAAATGGGTTTTATCCAACTTCTCTTTAAATAACAATTATTTTTTTCCATCCAGCTTCCATTTAAGCAAGAATATTTTCACCAATCCAGCTTCCATTTAAGCAAGAATATTTTCACCAATCCAGCTCAAATTTAAACAAGAATATTTTCCTCCATCCAGCTCCAATTTAAACAAGAATTTTTCCTCAATCCATCTTCCATTTAAGCAAGAATATTTTCACCAATCCAGCTCCAATTTAAACAAGATTTTTTTCATCAATCCAGCTTCCATTTAAGCAAGAATATTTTCACCAATCCAGCTCCAATTTAAACAAGAATATTTTCATCAATCCAGCTCCAATTTAAGCAAGAAATTTTCATCAATCCAGCTTCCATTTAAGCAAGAATATTTTCACCAATCCAGCTCCAATTTAAACAAGATTATTTTCATCAATACAGCTTCCATTTAAGCAAGAATGTTTTCATCGATCCAGCTTCAATTTAAGTTTAAAAAAATTTGTGTCAATCCGGCTTCTATTTAGCAAAAAATCTTTTCATTTACCAACTTAGGACACTTGTGACCGCCGTTTTATAGTAGTACCACTTACACGCGATATGTGCGACAGGGGGAATTGTCCTACCCTGGGGGTGGAAGAATTGTCCGGGAGGTGTTTTGTCCGGGGGGGTTTTGTCCAGGGGGAAAATGTCCTACACTCATATTGAGGATAGTGATAATGATTATTATGACAATTTGGAAGAACTGAGGGACTTGTCTGCGAACAGAGAACAATGGAGAATGTGTGTCAGGACGATTACTAGAGCTCTACGAGCTGACAGCACAAGGTGACAAGGTGATTATGACAATGATGATGGTGATGACGACGACGATGAGGATGACAAGGGGTCGGTAAATGAGTCTGAAAGTGATTATAAGTAGGAGAAGCAGGAGGAGGAAAATGGGAAGAGGGAAAGAATGCGGAAAATGATGATGATTAGGGAGAGGAGAAGGGGGAGAAGGAGAAGCTGGAAACAAATAATGATGCTGATGATGACAATGACGACGATGAAGAGGAGGAGGAGGAAAAAAATTAGAAGGACGAGGACGAGAGGAGTAGGAGGGGAGGAGAATCAGAAGGTGGAAAATGGTGGTGATTAGGAAGAGGAGGAGGAAAGAAGGTGTCAATTGAGAAAAGAAGGGTCAATCCAGCCTCAGCGGGTCCATGAGCGTAGGACATTTCCCCCCCTGGACAAAACCCCCCCGGACAAAACCCCCCCGGACAAACTCCCCGGACAATTCCCCCCCCCCCGGTTTTGCCTAGGACATTAACCCCCCCGGACAATTCCCCCTTGCTGCGAAAATAGCCTTTTTCTGTAGGTATAAATTCGTTTCATCCAACTTCTATTTAAATAACAATTATTTTATCAATCCAGCTTCAATTTAAGCAAAAATATTTTCATCAATCCAGCTCCAATTTAAGCAAGAATATTTTCATCAATCCAGCTCCAATTTAAGCAAGAACATTTTCATCAATCCAACTCCAATTTAAGCAAGATTATTTTCATCAATCCAGCTCCAATTTAAGCAAGAACATTTTCATCAATCCAGCTTCCATTTAAGTAAAATGTATTTTGTACCAATCCGGCTTCTATTTAGCGAGAATTCTTTTCATCAATTTAACTTGCGTACTTAGCACCGACGTTTTACAGTACAACCACTTATACGCAGTATGTTCTACCAGGGGGGGGAATTGTCCTACCCTGGGGGGGAATTGTCCGGGGGGTTTTGTCCGGGGGGTTTGTCCGGGGGGGGGAAATGTCCGCGCCCCCGGGTCCATACGACCCTTTTGGATTCATCCTTTGACTTATTCACCAATCACTTGAAAGTTATTGACTTTGTACGGATTGCTGCTATTTTGTGTTTGGTTGATGCTTTGTCAATAACCGGCTACAACTACCATTTAAGTCACCAGATCATTCTGCTCAATACATGCACAAAAGAGAAGAAGAAAAAGCAACTTTCCTATTCCATTATCCTTTCCCCCGATTTTATGTATAAAATATTTCCCAGAACGGAGCCTATCTCACTGCAATTAGCCTATTTCTGCATCTAATTGATAAGGTTTTGTTAAATGAACTGCTAACGTTCACCGTCAGACAGAATGAGAGACAAACAGAGAGACACAGACAGAGACTGCCAGAAAGACAGACAGACAGACTGAGACAAACAGAGACAGACAGACATGCACACAGAGAGGCACATGGAGAGACAAACAGGGACAGAGAGAAGACAAACACCGTAGCCACTCCAGATAGCCATGAATATTATTCAAATGGCCTGCGCACGCTGAATACGAATCTTGAGATGCGACGGCCCGGAATCAGGTCACACTACACCGAGTGACCACTGCACTGACTGACCACAGCACCGCTGGGGGGAGGAACCCAAGCCGGGTAGCGGGCGGCCTTTTGATATTAGCGGTAGGGGTGTACCACCAGGCAGCCGATAGTGGACGCACATCTGTTACGGAGGACATCAGTGCCTTTGGGAGGAGGGGTGACGTGCCTCAATTCAATGGTATGATTGTCTGACACGCACGTGGGGTGGGGTATTTGACATAGTTTGCACACCCAAGACTTGTATGGGGTTAACAGGTCTCAAAACCTCTATGTGAATGAATTTCCTTTAAACTCTTGACCTGCTAACTTGAACCTGTCAACGAATAATCTGACGTAACCGCTATTGTTATGCATGAGATGAACACAAGCAGAAACGAAATAGCAAAAGGATAAAAACACTAATTTTGACCAATGACTACGGGGTATACTGAGTTCACCCAGAATTTTCATAGTATTTGCCCCGGGAACGGACATTAGCCCACCTCGAACAAAAGCCTTCCGGGCAAAAGCTTCCCCCGGACATTAGCCACCCCGGACAAAAACCCCCCTAGTTAGGACATTAGCCCCCTCCGTCTATTATCATTACTTAAAAATGATGCTCAAAATGTAACAATAGGCCTATTATCAATTATTTATAATCTATAGGCCTACATTGCACATTACTCTAACATTGTAAGAATATGCCTAGTTAATTGAAGGTTTACTATGCATATTATAAAACATTTAAAGGCATTAATTGTAGAACGCGACGCGAACGGGTGTAGGACATTAGCCCCCCGGACAAAAGCCCCCCGGACAAAACCCCCCGGACATTAGCCCCCGGACAAAAGCCGCCCCCCCAATTTTACCTAGGACATTAGCCCCCCGGACAAAAGCCCCCCTTTGTGCAAATCATAGAATTTTGCAGTAGCTGATTACTTGTCACTGGCATTCACATGCAAACGAAAGTTCTTAGTGTCACTTAGTTCCTAATTGTGTCAGTAGGCATAAGCTTATAGACTTCGATTTGAAATGGGCACATGCTGTCTATTTGTTTAGTGTCCTACTGTAACAACGAATCGTATACAGTAAGTAGGCCTACTTGTTGGTGTCAGCTTTGGCTACAACGGTTTGTTAAAGTCAGTTAGGCATGAAACTTTTATCTAGATTTCACAAACTTTGGACTTATAATATAATTTTTTACATTTATGAGAAACTTTACACAATGAGTTGTTCGCATCGTTCTACAATTAATGCCTTTAAATGTTTTATAATTGGCCTATGCATAAAAAACCTTCAATTAACTTTGCATATTCCGAAAACGTTGAACTAATGTGCAATGTAGGCTTATTTGCTTAACCTAGGCCTATTGTTACATTTTGTGCATCATTTTTAGGTTATGGTATAATAGACTGGGGGCTAATGTCCTACCTTGGGGGGGGCTTCTGTCCGGGGTGCTAATGTCCGGGGGGCTTTTGTCCGGGGGGCTTTTGTCCGGGGGGGCTGATGTCCGTTAATTGTGTAAAGTCTCTGATACATTTAAAAATTAGAAGAACAAAGTTTGTGAAATCGTTGTAGCCAAAACTGACACTAACAAGTAGGCCGACCAACTGTATACGATTTCCATTCGTTCATTTCTCTAATGTATTGAATCTAATTTTGAATTGAAGCGACGCTAATAAGTCTACGAAGCTGAGACGTTGCCTAATTGACGTTAACAAACCTTTGTTGTAGGACACTAAGCAAATAAACTATTGACCCTATACGATTCCTATTCGTTTATGTCAAATCTAAGTCTATAGACCTAATGACACAATCAGGTTCTAAATGACACTAAGAACTTTCGTTTGCATGTGAATGCCACTGATAAGTCATCAGTTACGGCACTATTCTATGTTGATCTGCACATAAAGTAGGCGCTTTTGTCCGGAGGGGCTAATACCCTATGCAAAATCGGGTAGGGGGGTTTTGTCCGGGGGGCTAATGTCCGGAAGAGCTTTTGTCTGGGGGGGCTAATGTCCTACACCCCTAATAGCAGCCTACAAAGCACGTCTATCAAACGGGGTTGTAGGACATTAGCCCCCCTGGACATTATCCCCCCCGGACATTGTCCCCCCGGACATTAGCCCCCGGACATATTCCCCCCCGATTTTGCGTAGGACATTAGCCCCCCCGGACAAAGTCCCCCCCCTATGTGCAAATCGTAGAATAATGCCGTGACCGATAAGACTTGTCACTGGCAGTCACATGCAAACAAAAGTACTTAGTGTCATTTAGGTCCTAATTGTATCAATAGGCCTAAGCCTAGACTTAGATTTGAAATGAACGAATGGGAATCGTATGTAGGGCCTATACAGTCTATTTGTTTAGTGTCTCACAACAAAGATTTGTTAACGTCAGTTAGGCTATGTTTCAGCTTCCTAGACTTATTAGTGTCATTTCAATTCAAAATTAGATTCAATACATTAGATAAATGAACGAATGGGTATCGTATACAGTAAGTAGGCCTACTTGTTAGTGTCAGTTATGGCTACAACGAAGGTTTATTAACGACATTTACGTATGAGCTTCGTAGACTTCTTAGCGTCGTTTCAGGCCTTTAAAATGTCTTATAATATACATATTAAACCTTCAATTAACTTAGTATATTCCTACAGGATGTTAAACTAATGTGCAATGTATAGATATTCATATAACATAGGCCCATTAATTACATTTTGTGCATCACTTTTAGGTAATGCTATCATATACTGGGGGGGATAATGTCCTACCCCGGGGGGGATAATGTCCGGGGGGGCTAATGTGGGGGGGGGGACAATGTCCGGGGGGATAATGTCCAGGGGGGCTAATGTCCGTTTACCATCAAACGGAGCTTCGGGAATCGAATATACCTCCGCTGATCTCCCTGCCAGTGTGTTATCAAAAGCGCCAGCGCCCCCCCGACCCACCTCCATGATGATGACGTTGATGGTGGTAATGATGATGACAATGACATAAATGAAGATGAAGATGGAGCCGATGATGACGATGATGACAATGATGATCATGACGACTTCGACGACGACAATGACGATGATGATATAGATGATGAGTGTGACTAAGACAATGATGATGACGATGCCAATGATGGCGATGATGATGATGATGATGATGATGATTATGATGACGATAATGAATGATAATTATGGTGATGATAATAACGACGATTAGCATGATGATTATGAGGATGAGAAGTTGGAAGAGGAGGAGGAAGAGGAGGAGGAAAAGGAGGAGGAGGTGGGAAATGATGAGGATGATCAATATGATGATGACGTCGATAACGATGAAGATCATGAGTGAGAATATGACAACGATGATGATAATAATGATGATGACGAGGGTAATTTCAGCCATATAAAAGCTTTAATTTAAGACTGTTGCCCTTCACGGCCTACTTCTGTTAATTCCATACAAGTCATGTGCCTGCAAACTTCATTATCTCAGTTATTTTTAAAACTGGCCATTGCACAGTTCATAAACATCCTCCTATAGTTTTAAAGTTCTTGGACTTAACCCTCAGGCTACCAAGCTTTTTGTGGCATGAACTACCAAGGAGCGGGGTGGTAACCACCCCATGGATCTTGGGCTTGGTTTGAGATATCATAACTTGCAATACACAATTGGATAGAGCATTCATTTCTGCACAAAATGTTAAATTTAGGTTTAAAATATGAATCTACTTCGGAATTCTATATTTTTTTTACATCGGGACCCTTTGATTCCACACACGTGTACTTATGCATGGGCAAAATATTAGATTCTATGTGCTTTGAACATGTGTGTCTATAGCTATGTATGTATTTATGCATGTATGTAAGTATGTATGTATGTTTGTATGTATGTATGTATGTATGTATGTATGTATGTATGTTAGTAAATATATATGTATGTATGAATGTATGTAAGACATTATAAAAACCCAAAATTTTCACACATTTTTAGTTATTTTGAGCACTTCCGGTCATCAAGAGTCAAATTATTTGGTATGAAAATAGCTCTCTATAGAATGACACAATTAATTTCTCTTCAAAAATCAAATATGGATACGTTATAATAGAAAAAACATGAAACTTTTACGAAAAAACCTTATTTTATATATTTTAATTTATTTTGACCACTTCCGGTTATCAAAAAACAAATTGTTTAGCAGGGAAATGTAGCCCTACATTCCTTCTATAGAATGGCTTAATTTGTGTCCCTTCATATTAATTGACAGATAAGATATAGTCGATAATCTAGGGGGTATCCACCCCTCTGGTACCTTGGGCATATCGGGTATAACTTATGAAGAGGAACGGACATTAGCCCCCTGGACATTATCCCCCGGACAAAAGCCCCCCGGACATTATCTCCACGGGGTAGGGCATTATCCCCCCAGTCACCTAAAAATTATGCAAGAAATGTAACAATAGGCCTATGTTAAATGAGTATCTATACATTACACATTAGTTTAACATCCTGTTAGAATACAGTATGTTATGATGATTGAAAGTTTATAATGTATATTATACAATTTGTAACCACCCACACTGCATATTTAGTTTAGGACATTAAACCCCCGGACAAACCAACTCCGGACAAAAATCCGGGAGAATTCCCCTCTGATTTAGCCGAGGACATTAACACCCCGGACAACTTGGGGTACGGACATTTCCCCTGGACATGATGATGATGATTACGATTATGACGAGGTGCTGATACTGATGATGATAAGAAGGATGAGGACGAAGAGGAGTAAGAGGAGGAGGAGGACATGAAAGGAAGGATGAGAATAGGAGAAGGAGGAGAAGGCAAAAATGAGGCGAAAGATGAGGAGAAGGAGGAGGAATGAGAGAAAGATAAAGAAGCAGAAAATTATGAGAAGGGAAGAGGAAGAGAAGGTGTCAGATGATGATGATGATGATGATGATGATGACGATGGTGATGGTGATGATGATGGTGGTGGTGGCTGTGGCGGTGGCGGCGAAGGTGGTTGCGGTTATGATTATGATTATGATCATGATCATGATTTATGATTATGACGATGATGCTGATGACGATGAGGAGGAGTACGAAGTGGATTAAGAGGAGGAGGAGGAGATGGAGAAGAGGATGAGAGTAGGAGGGTAAGGCAAAAATGAGGCAGAAAATGATGATGATGAGAGAGGAGGGAGTGTCAGATGATGGTGGTGATGCAGATGATAATGATGATGATGATGATGATGATGATGATGGTGGTGGTGGTGGTGGTGGTTGTGGTGGTGGTGACAGTGGGTGTTAGTTTAGTGGTGGTAGTGGTAGATTTTAATTACATGAACGGGGCTCTAATTTAAGTTGCAAACGACATTAACAACTTTTTGATGTAGACCTAATCGATCTATATATAATCTTTAAGAGATTATTTCTTATACTGTAGCCTACTAACATTATTATAGATCTAGCTAGCATGTCCTAGCATTATAAATGAATAACTGATTGTCGCACACGTCTTGTTTACATCTCAAAGATTGTAACAGGTCTTTTCCATATGACTCCAGTAAAGAAAACTTGACACAAAGAATAAAACCAGGACAATTACGCCATATCAATTATGTGAAGAAAATCAAGAAATAGACTAATTGATCTAGGGTGATTTTGTCCGGGGGGGGGGGTAATAATGCCCATGGAAAGTTTGACTGGGGCGGGACTGTTGTCCGTCGAGATAATGTTCGATGGGATAATGACCTTTTTGGATTATGTCATAACAAGCCAGCAGATACATCAAGAATATGGGACAACAAGCAATTGGTTCCATGGTGAAGAGTGCGGAATGTGTTTCTTAAAATTCAAGCTAAGTTCATGATATTATGTGGAATATAATCATGTCCACGTCATGCTTAGTGTGCTTCATATAGGGCCTATATGATTCTCATGTGACTAAGAAGTATCTTTTCGAGTGGAATATTACCGGTACAGCAGAATGCTCAGAAATGTTTTGTCAAGACTTTACAAGCAGTAGTATTGTTGATTATAATTTGGTGAGAGAGCAGTTCAGGTTTGTAAATAGGGCTTATTATAGATGTCAGCTCTGTGTTGTCACCTAGGTTTTTTAAATTAGATTTTAGGGCATAAATCTTTTTAAAAAAACTAGTTTTGCTGCCATTGTTTGCTTCTAGTCAGGAGGAGGAGGAGATGGAGGAATTATTTCATATTTTATATGGAGGAGTTATTTCTGTATTTACCTGATATATATCGATGTGACATCATATTAAACTTGTTTGTTAGGTACATACATAATCCGCTCTGGCAAATGGACCGCAATTTGATAACAGGTAAACTGACATTACCCCCACCCGGAACCTATCTCCCGGGGTAGGACTTTAACCCGCCGTTTTATATTTCATAACATAAAGGCTACTCAAATGCATCCAATTAATCTATTCAATGCTATAGAAGGCATCATCAAGATGTAGGCTTAGGCCTACATGTATTATCATCCTCCTATCTCTCCAATCTCCCTTACAAATTCAACATCTCCTTCGCTTGCATTCTCCTTTGCTGCTTTGCATTCACGACTGAAAAGCGAGCTCTTCAAGCTATGCTACCCGGGGAACGGACATTAGCCCCCCTGGACATTAACCCCCGGACATGATCCCCCCGGACATTAGCCCCCGGACATATTCCCCCCGATTTTTCGTAGGACATTGTCCCCCCCCGGACATGATCCCCCCCCCCCCCCCCCCGTGTGTAAATCGTAGAATAATGCCGTCACCGATAAGACTTCGAAAGTTGTTAAAGTCAGTTAACTACACCTGAGCTTAGTAGCCTTATCCAGCGTCTATTTGTAGAGTTGAAATGAACGAATGGGAATCGTATTTAGTGTCAGTTCACCTTCGTATAATCTATCAGTTACGTATACGTATCAACTGTGTCAGCAGGCCTAGAATTAGATTTGAAATTAACGAATGGGAATCGTACGCAGGGCCTATTTGTTTAGCGTCAATTCAGCTACGTAGCCTTATTAGCGTCGTTTCCATTCAAGATTAGATTCAATACAGTAGAATCGTAGATAGCCAGTCAGTAGGCCTACGAAGGTCTGTCAACGTCATAGGGCCTAATGTCCTACACCTGTCACAATGATTTGCTCGCATCTTTCTGCATTTAAGACCATTAAATGTTTTACCATAATTATACATATCAAACCCGCAATTAATTGACCTTTTTACAAAGATAAACTATAGTGTGATGTATAGATATTAACTTCACATAGGCCTATTGCTATTTTGAGGATCCATCATTTTTTAGGTAATGATATCTTAGACTGGGGGGGATAATGTCCTACCCCGGGGGACTATGTTCGGGGGGCCAATGTCCGGAGGGATCATGTCCGGGGGATAATGTCCAGGGGGGCTAATGTCCTACACCCATGCTACCCAGATTCCAATCAGGTTCCATCACCCAACTACCACCATCACCGACAACCACCGTAGCACCACGCTGTCTCCTCTCCGGATTTTGACCTGGCACCGGAACGAAAACGGCAGCTCTGGCTATTGCGGACTTGATTTGATATAGCGCCGGTGATAAGCTGGTCTCCCTGACGTGGCTTTTGTGGGCGCTGAGAAATTCTCGAAGATTTACATTACATTACCTGTATAGGGCCAATGTCGAATTTCAATTTCTGCATTAGAAATTTTGGGATATTTACAGGGCAGCAGGAGGTTATTTGCCATATCTCAATCAAACAGCGGTCAGGCTATTTGTAGTTACCAGATTATTCATTAACAGGATGACGCGAATTTCAGTCACGTAAAAGTTTTAATTTGTCTGGAAACTATGTGAACTAGCCCACCCCGTATGCAATGTGCAAGTCAGACAACGGGACCATTGTATCCCGTCACCCTTCCTCCCAACGTCAAAGGACGAATGCCGACCTGGGCAGCTCTGTTATCTGAGGGTCAATGACCTAAGCCGAAGACGCCGAGTAAACCAACAGGAGCCTTGGTGTATCCATGGTCAGGCCATGGACACCGGTATAAGCGCTTATACCGGTGTCCATGGTCAGGCAGAAAGGATGTGATTGAAGCTAGAGGGAGATAGACAGACAGACACACATACACACAGACACACACATACACAGCATAGCATTAAGACAGAGGTACTTGTACTGTAATCGGATGCCAGAAGAGATGGGGGCCACAGCGACTGACCGTTACACCGCTGCGAGCCCAAGCAGTAGCAGGCTAGCCGCTAGCCCACTAAGCAGCCGTTTGCAGTCCGTCTGTAGTCTGTATGATTCAAGGCGGAGAGACGATGATGATGATGATGATGATTATGTGGTGGAGGAGGAGGAGGAGGAGTAGGAGGAGGAAGAGGAGGAGGAGGAGGAAAAGAGGAGGAGGAGGAGAAGGAGGAGGGAAAGGATGCGTCAAATGAAGAAGAAGAAGAATATGATGATGATGATGATGATGATGAGAAGGAGGGGTTATTGTCCGGGGTTGTTGTCCGGGGGTTTATTGTCCAGGGAGAAATGTCCTACACTCCCCGGACACACCCCTTTGTGAAATTAGTCTGCCTTTTTATTTAATTGACAGAGCCTAATTGCACAGGTATTGTCAACTTGTTAATGACAAGACTTGCTAGTACCATTCAGAAGCAAAACTTACAAGTGTCATGCAGTCATTCATTTCCAATGCTAGGACTTGCTAACTAGTTTCATTTTGGTCTACAGTTAAGACTTGTCTATCTATCTGTCTGTCTGTCTGTCTGTCTGTCTGTCTGTCTGATCTGATCTGATCTGATATGATCTGATCTGATCTGATCTGATCTATCTATCTATCTATCTATCTATCTATCTATCTATCTATCTATCTATCTATCTATCTATCTGCCTCCTACCTACCTACCTACTTACCTACCTATACGTACCTACCTACCTATACCTGCCCTTTTGAGTGTAGACCCGGACAAACCTCTGACAAAAACGGATGTAGGACATTTCCCCCTGGACATTTTCCCCCCGGACATTTCTCCCCCTGGACATTTCCCCCCTGGACGTTTCCCCCCCTGATTTCGACTAGGACATTTCCCCCCCCGGACATTTCCCCCCCTTTAGATCAAAACATCGGACCGCTGAATGTTGCTAAGTACACAAGTTAAATTATTGATTAAAAGAATTCTCGCTAAATAGAAGCCGGATTGATACACAATAAATTTTACTTAAATGGAAGCTGGATTGATGAAAATAGTCTTGTTTAAATTGGAGCTGGATTGATGAAAATATTCTTGCTTAAATTGGAGCTGGATTGATGAAAATGTTCTTGCTTAAATGGAAGCTGGATTGATGAAATATTCATGTTTAAATTGGAGCTGGGTTGATGAAAATATTCTTGCTTAAATTGGAGCTGGATTGATGAAAATAGTTTTGCTTAAATTGGAGCTGGATTGATGAAAATGGTCTTGCTTAAATTGGAGCTGGATTGATGAAAATATTCTTGCTTAAATTGGAGCTGGATTGATGAAAATATTCTGGTTTAAATTGGAGCTGGATTGATGAAAATATTCTGGTATAAATTGGAGCTGGATTGATGTAAATGTTCTTGCTTAAATTGGAGCTGGATTGATGAAAATATTCTGCTTTAATTGGAGCTGGATTGATGAAAATGTTCTTGCTTAAATGGAAGCTGGATTGATGAAATATTCATGTTTAAATTGGAGCTGGGTTGATGAAAATATTCTTGCTTAAATTGGAGCTGGATTGATGAAAATAGTTTTGCTTAAATTGGAGCTGGATTGATGAAAATGTTCTTGCTTAAATTGGAGCTGGATTGATGAAAATATTCTTGCTTAAATTGGAGCTGGATTGATGAAAATATTCTGGTTTAAATTGGAGCTGGATTGATGAAAATATTCTGGTATAAATTGGAGCTGGATTGATGTAAATGTTCTTGCTTAAATTGGAGCTGGATTGATGAAAATATTCTGCTTTAATTGGAGCTGGATTGATGAAAATATTCTGGTTTAAATGGAAGCTGGATTAATGAAAATAGTCTTGTTTAAATTGGAGCTGGATTGATGAAAATATTCTTGCTTAAATTGGAGCTGGATTGGTGAAAATATTCTGGTTTAAAAAATGTTTTGAAGACGATAAAAGCAATGGTCTCCGCGGGGGGGATGTCCTAGGGTAGGGGGGAAACGTCCAGGGGGGAAATGTCCGGGGGGAAATGTCCGGGGGGGAATGTCCGGGGGGAAATGTCCAGGGGGGAAATGTCCGTTCCCAGACAAAAACCACAATGGACAACCCCGCCCCATTTAGATAGGAATCTAACCCCCGGACATTAAAACCTCCAGTGTGCAAATAGCCTATTTCTGTAGTTAATTTGTCCTAATAAAAAGCTATTGTCCAGTTTTCCGCGCGGTGTCAACCAATTAACTTGTGTACTGAGCAACATCAGTCGAGCTTCCATTTAGGCAAAAATCCTTTTAATTAATCCAGCTTCTGTTTATATGGCAACAATTATTTTTATGAATCCAACTTCTGAATAAATACCAGCTATGCTTAACCAATCCAGCTTCCATTTAGGTAAAATTCGTTTCCTCAGTCCAGCTTAATATTTAAATTCAAACAATTGTTTTAATCAATCCAACCTCTATTTAAATGAAAATTATGATTCATCAATCCAAATCCACTTTTAGGAAGATCATGTTCGTCGATCCAGCTTCCATTTATGCAAAAACTATTAATTTTTGCATCAAACTCACATATACAGGGTGGTCCAGCATAAATGAACCAACTTTGAATGCATATGAATTTATTTATAGTTTAAACGTCAAATTAAAGACATTTCACTCAAGTTTATGCGCTGCAAAAATGGAACTGGTACAAGTTTAGGTTTTAATTATATGCTCGGAACAGCGCTAGCTACCATATTTTGCTATCATTTGTGACGAAATCGGGTGCCGTTGACAAACGATGATCGCGTTTTGATCTTGATTTTCCGAACTGATAAGGGATAAAATTCGGTTGAAATGATTTACAAATTTTCTAACAGTGGATGGAATAAACAATACCTTGAATAATCTGCTACTGAAAATTGATAAAAGCAGGACTTTCTAATCGTAAACCATGGGAATTACGGCGCGCATATCCGCTAACATTGCTCTTGTGTCCGAGTAAATTGGCCGTCAAAGACAACGACCCTGATAGGCTCTTCAGTCTATAGGCAAATCTCCCTAGGTCATTCAGCGCGAAACAGGTAGTCCTAGAAACACCGTACAACATATTCTAAAAGATGATCGTGATGTCCAGCAGCACTCCAACACTGACGCAAAGAAACGACTAGCGAAACAGCAGCTGCTGTCGTGCAGCCAGCCGTTTCTTTGCGTCTAAAACAGCGCGTGGCAGCGCGCACGGCTGTTGATAAAATTGAAAGAACATGGTTTTGCGACGAGAAGATATTCATGGTAGATACTTCTAAAAACACCCAAAATGATCGTGTCTATGCACGTGTTAGCGAAAAACGATTTGTGAATATCCCGGCGAAACGGCGCCTTATTACGTCACAAATGACAACAAAATATGGTAGCTCGCGCTGTTCCGAGCATATAATTAAAATCGAAACCTGTACAAGTTTCATTTTATCAGTACATATACTTGAGTGAAATATCTTTAATTTGACGCATAAAGTATAAATAAATTCCAAAAATTGGCGGAGTTATATGCATTCAAAGTTGGTTCATTTATGCTGGACCACCCTGTATTGAGCGAAAGTTAATTTCAAGAATCCAACTTGCGTACGACCAACAGATTATTTTGAATTTAGAACCGACGTTCGGAGGATTACAACTTATACGCAATATGTTCTACACCTGGGTATATCCTCTCTAAGGGGAGGCCTTTGTACGGAGTCTTTGTCCGGGGTGGTTGTCCGGGGGTTAATGCCCGTTCCGCTACCATCTGCATATTTAGCTGCCTGTCATATTTTCATTTAAGACGTATCAGAGTCAATCGTCGCTCTGCCTCCTCCTCCTCTTCACTACCTTGATTAGACCTATTCATATGTCCTAGAATTGACTACAGCAATGCTCTCCTCATTGTACTTCCTAAAGTACGTCTTTCGCCGATTCAGTCGGTTCTCAACCAGGGCCGGATTAAGAAATGCGGGGGTCCTGTTCAAGAAATTTTTGCGAATCCTCTGCCGAAAATTCTGATGACTTTTTTAGGCGTTTAGTGGTTTTTTAAGTCGTTTGGTCATCCGTAAAATAGGCCTATACCGATTTATTTCTGCCAAAAATAGCTGACGACCTTTCTTTAAGCGTTTGGTCGAAATTCGCTCACAAATATGCATTATATACAAATTTTGCCTGACAGAAATTTTTTCGCATGTGTGATTGTGTGGGCCCCTATGAAGTGTGAGGGCCCCTGTTCGGCCGAAGAATATCTTGAACATGCCTTAATCAGACCCTGTTCTCAACTCAGCTGCTAGACTGATTGCCCGCCTTAATTCCCAATTACTCTCTGCCTTTATGTTTTATGTACAAAATTAGAAGTCTAACCCATTTTAGCCCGAATTTATTTTCCGAATTTTTTTTCTTTTACTCTATTGCTTTAGTGACAAAATGAAGAGGAAAAATATTCTGTGAAATTTAATTATATTTTTTCCATAGAAATTTGCACAAAATATGTTTGTTCCAGAAGTGGAACTGTGGGAATGTCAGGTACATGAACATTGTTGTAAGATAATTTCTTATTTAGCTTTGATGAAGTTTCTAGTGAAGCTAAACAGCAAAAAATTCACAGCTTGCATGTCTAGTGGGTTTTGTGAAAGTGTGGGAAGCAACTTTCATGGAGATTAATGTATGTATGTATGTATGTATGTATGTATGTATGTATGTATGCATGTATGCAACTATGCATGTATGCATGTATGTATGTATGTATGTATGCATGTATGTATGTATGTATGTGTGTAAGTATGTATGTATGCATGTATGCAACTATGCATGTATGTATGTATGTATGTATGTATGTATGTATGTATGTATGCAACTATGTATGTATGTATGTATGTATGTATGTATGTATGTATGTATGTATGTATGTATGTATGCAACTATGCAACTATACATGCAACCATGTATGCATGTATGCATGTATGCATGTATGCATGTATGCATGTATGTATGTATGTATGTATGCATGTATGCATGCATGTATGTATGTATGTATGTATGCATGTAATGTAATTAGTAATTTATATAGCGCCGCTCACAACCAAGGCCATTCAGTAGCGCTCCCAGTGCGATCGCCTCATAGAGTACAGAAAGCAAAAATACAAATTTTAATTGGCCATGGTGGTGCTGTTTCCCACAGTTCCACATATGGAACAAAAGTTCAAATTACTAAATTCCTTAGGATAATTGTTTTTAACACAATTTCGATGTATTACACAAATTTCTATACAGTATTTCCCGTTGAAATTAGTTATGAAATTAAAATTTGAAATAAGTAATGACATTGTAATAATTACCTTCTTCTGGACATTTCCAACGGTAACAGGAAATAATTAATGTAAAAAGTAAAAAAATTGTAATTGATTAATTACAAAGAATTTCAATGAAGTTTCACCAAAAATTGATGTATTGTTTATTGCTAAGCACTTCCTGTCCATTACTTCCGGTGGGAAGTTCAAAGTACGTAACCCGTGACATTTTATCCCCCTTGTTCCAGAAGTGGAACTGTGGGCTAAAATGGGCTAAAGTTTGTGAAATCGTTGTAGCCAAAACTGACACTAACAAGTAGGCCGACCTACTGTATACGATTCCCATTCGTTCATTTCTCTAATGTATTGAATCTAATTTTGTATTGAAACGACGCTGATAAGTCTACGAAGCTGCATGAAACTACAGGTAGCCTAACTGACGCTAACAAACCTTTATCGTAGGACACTAAACAAATATACTGCATATGCCATATACGATTCCCATTCGTTCATTATTAAAATCTAAGTCTATTAATTATCCTACTGACACAATTAGAACCTAAATGACACTAAGAACTTTGGTTTGCATGTGAATGCCAATGACAAGTCATCAGTTACGGCACTATTCTATGATTTGCACATGGGGGGGTGCTTTTGTCCGGGGGCTAATGTCGTACGCAAAGTGGGGAGGGCTTTTGTCCGGGCGGGCTAATGTTCGGGGGGCTTTTGTCCGGGAAGGCTAATATCCTACACCCATTGTACAGGTTATGAAACAATCTCAATTAACTATACTGACGGCCTGCAATGCAAAAGACCGCTAATAGCAGTCTATCCTACACGGGAGGATCGGTAATTGAACATAGCTCCGCTGATCTCCATGCCAGTGTGTTATCCAATGCGCCACCGCCCCTCCATGATGATGACATTGATGATGGTAATGATGATGACAATGACATCAATGAAGATGAGAATGACGACAATGATGATAGTGATGATGCTGACAATGATGACCATGGAGACTACGACGACGACAACAACGATGATGATGATGATGATAAAGATGATGAGTGTGAATATGAAAATAATGATGATGACCATAACAATTAACTACTTACAGAACTGACCGCCTGCAATACTTGGCGCTAATAGAAACCTACTGCGAGCGATGATGATGGTCATGGCGATCGTGATGAAGACGATGAGTGACGATGCTAATTATGATGATGACGATGTTGATAGTGACGATGATTATGAGGAGGAGTTGGAGGAGGAGAATGAGGCGGAGGGAAGGAGGTAGGAAATTATAATAATGATGATTATGACGATATATGTAATGATGGTGAAATTAAGAATATGATGATTATGGTGATGATGATGACGACGAAAATCATGATGATCATGATGGCGAATATTGTATGACAATGATGATGATGATGATGATGATAAAAATGATAATGATGGAAATAATGATGCCGACAATTATGATGAGGATAATTATGCTGATGACCAATATGATTATGATGATGGGGATGACGACGACGAGTTTGATGATGAGTAGGATGAGGAGGAAAATGAAGCTGAAGATTTATGAAGATGATGATGATGATGATGATGATGATGATGATAATGATGATGATTAGTAGAAGCAGGAAGTGGAGGAGGGAAAGGATGTGTTAAATAAAGTTGATGATGATGATGATGATGATGATGATGATGATGATGATGATGATGATGATGATGATGATGATGATGATGATGGTGGTGGTGGTGGTGGTGGAGGGGGTGATGGTGGTGGTTGTGGTGGTGGTGACGGTGAAGTTGACGGTGACGACGACGGCGACGACGACGAAGAGGAAAAGAAGAAGAGGAGTAGGAGGATAAGAAGGAGGACGTGATTAAGATGATAATGAATATGATAATGATTATGACGACGACGATGATGATGATGATGACGATCAATCTGATGATGATGATGAATATAATCATTATGATGATGATTACGACTACAATGATGATAAATACGAGTGTGAATATGACAGGATAGGGACGATACATGTACGTCCAATTTTGTTTCACTAAAACGCGGCTATTAATTTCAAACTTTGTACCTGGACAGAATCACCCGGTAGAGGGGTTGGCGAATCTCTACCACCATTGGGCCAGGGTGGGGGAGTGAAACCCTAATTATCGCTATAAATTTCCATTCCCTTGCCGACGGCAATGATGATATAGATGATAAGTGTGACTAAGACAATGATGATGATGACGATGACAATGATAGCGATGATGATGATGATGATGATGATGATGATTATGATGATTATGATGACGATAATGAATGATGATAATTATGATGATGATAATAACGACGATTAGCATGATGATTACGAGGATGAGAAGGAGGAGGAGGAGGAGATGAGAAATGATGAGGATGAGGATGATCATTATGATGATGACGACGATAACGATGAGGATCATGAGTGAGAATATGACAACGATGATGATAATAATGATGATGATGAGGATAATTTCAGTCATATAAAAGTTTTAATTTAGGACTCCGTTGCCCATCACATCCTATTTCTGTTAACCCCATACAAGTCATGTGTCTGCAAACTTCATTACCCCAGTTATTTTTAAAACTGGCCATTGGTAGGTGGAGGAGGGGAGGAGGAGGAGGGAAAGAAGGTGTCAAATGATGATGATTTTGACGACAGTGAATATAATGACAACAATTGTGATGAAGATAATTGATGAATACGATAATGATGACGAGGACGACGACGATGATTGCTTAAATGGTGATATAGTTGGATGAGTTGCGGCGGTGTTAGTTGTTTTAGTTGTGTTAGTAGCAGTTGGTAGAATGGTGTTGGTGGTTGCTGGTTAAGTTGTGCCAGTGTTTGTCGGCTGAGTATCGTATCGTATCGTATCTGACCATTTGTAAAGCGCTTCTTGCAGCAAGAGCCTTTCAGAAGCGCTCCCAGTGCGTGCAACTCCGAGAGAAAAGGCAGGTCTGTAGACAAGAGAAAGATGACGAAAGACTACCAGAGAGGAGTGTAGTTAATGGTTGTTGATTTAGTGTTGTTAGTTGGTTGAATGATTGTTGTGGTTGCTGGTTGAGTAGTATTGATGGTATTAGTAGAATGGTGTTAGTGGTAGATGGTTGAGTAGTATCAGTGGTAGTTGTTTGAATGGCGTTAGTGGTTGTTTCAATGGTGTTAGCGGTTCTTGGCAAAAGAAGATCTAGCAGCACAGAACATGGACGTGAGAGATGCGGTGGATAAAATCAGAACCAGAGCAAGCTGGAGACGGCATATTGAAGCCTCATCGTTGGCGTAGGACCTACGTCTAACGGAAGAGAGACCAAGAAGACCAAAGAGAAGAAGAGTGGTTTTTGGTTGAGATGTGTCAGTGGTGTGTGTAGGACATTTCCCCCTGGACAAATCCCCCGGACAAACCCTTCACCCGGACAAAACCCCTCGCACAATCCCCACTGATTTAGCCTAGGACATTAAACCCCCGGATAAGCCAACCCCGGACAAAAAAACGGACAATTCCCCCTGACTTAGCCGAGGACATTAACCCCCGAACAACTTGGGGTACGGACATTGCCCCTGGACATGATGATGATGATTATGATTACGACAAGGTGCTGATACTGATGATGATGAGAAGAAGGAGGGCGAAGAGGAGCAAGAAGAGGAGGAGGAGGAGGACATGGATGGGAGGATGAGAGTAGGAGAAGGAGGAGAAGGCAAAAACGAGGCGAAAGATGATGATGAGGAGGAGGAGGAGGAATGAGAGGAAGATAAAGAGGCAGAAAATTATGAGGACGGAAGAGGAAGAGGAGGTGTCAGATGATGATGATGATGATTATGATTATGATCATGATTTATGATTATGATGATGATGCTGATGACGATGAGGAGGAGGACGACGGCGAAGTGGATTAAGAGGAGGAGGAGGAGTAGGAGATGGAGGAGAGTAGGAGAGTAGGAGAATAAGGCAAAAATGAGGCAGAAAATGATGATGATGAGGGAGGAGGTGTCAGATGATGGTGGTGATGATGATGATGATGATGATGATGATGATGATGATGATGATGATGATGATGATGATGATGATGATGATGATGATGATGATGATAATGATGCTGATGGTGGTGTCTGTATCCTTCGTATCATTGCTGCATTAATGCAAAGAAATTTGTTAAAACCCAAAGGTAGTAGTTAAAAACAAAGGGGGAAATTTTCCAGGGGGCAAGTGCCCCCTTGCTCCTATGTGTGAACGCCCATGTTTATAGTCTGTGTGAATAAATTCAAAAATTAAGTACAGGGAAACACAATAATGATAGTAATAAGCAGAGGGTGGTTAGGATAACAAGCACCGTCATTATACCAAGATGGACAAATTAACGATCACAAGTGACCCAGTAATACCCATCAATTCAGACGTTATACCTTATGCATCAGACGATAATAATATGTAAAAGAGACTTATAAATTATACAACAAAGCAAATAATCCAAATTCTTTGAGAAATCGTTTAAGTAAGCTTTTAAATAGACCAAAACAATAAGCAAGTAAGGTCACCAGGCAACCCATTCCACAGTGAGGACCCAAATATTTAATTGAGAACTGCTTGATTCTTAAGTGAGCAAGTTCACTTCTGTATGAGTGCGAGTGCCTGGTGAAATGATCATGGATGTCAGAGCCCATAGTGAAATAATGTCTAAAAGACATAGGCAATGGTTTCGCTCATATCTTACTGACCGTACCCAAATGGCTATGCTAGATGGCTCTCGCACCTCATGTGTTCCTGTTAAATTTGGAGTTCCTCAAGGATCCGTACTGGGTCCACTTCTTTATATTTTGTTTACAGCTGATATCCCTCTTCTCTTTGCTAAACACTCAGCCTCTGGTCACCTCTATGCTGATGACGTCCAGACTTTTGTTCACGGCTCCTCTTCTCAACAACTTGTTCTCAGCTTGCTCTTGCTCTCAGCTTGCTCTTTGCCAGTCAATTGAATCTCTTTCTGCTGATATCAATTTTTGGATGTCCTCAAATCGTCTCTCGCTCAACTCTTCAAAGACCTAATTTATCTGGATGGGCACTCATCAACAACTAAATAAAATTGATTACACTTTACTTGCCGAACGGCTTCCTCAATTTACTTTCTTCACAAATGTTCGTAACCTGGGTGTTACTCTAGACAATACTGCTTCCTTCTCTGCACATATCTCTAATCTTTCTCGGTCCAGCTTCTACCATCTGCAATGGCGGCGCTAGGGGGGGCTGGGGGCTAAGCCCCTCCTACAAGAGGCTCAGCCCCCCCTAAAAAAATGACCATCTGAATTATTTTACATTGAAATATCCACGATTTTGGTCGATGACTAAAAAAAAAAAAAAAAAAAAGGCGTCAGAAATTTTGGCGGCGAAAATGGAAAATTTTCATGAGATTTTGGTCGATGACTAAAAAAAAAAAAAAAAAAAGGTCGTCAGAAATTTTGGCGGCGAAAATGGAAAATTTGGCCGCGGGCTTCAGCCCCTCCAAAACTGAAATCCTGGCGCCGGCACTGACCATCTGCGACGTTTACGTACCATTAGGCGATCTGTCTCTTCATCGATTTTTTCCTCTATGGTCCATGCCTTCATCTGTTCCCGCATTGACTACTGCAACTCGTTACTCATGCTATTGGCCTACCTAAACTCCGCCTGGCTCCTCTTCAATCGGTACTTAATGCATCTGTACGTTTGATTGCCCGCCTCCCTGGTTTCTCTCACATTTCGACTTTCATGACTGAGCACCTTCACTGGTTTCCTTTGACTGCCCGGATTCAATATAAAATTCTTTGTCTTACCTATAAGATGTTTTTGGGTCCAGCGCCTCGCTACATTTGTGATCTTATTAGGAAGCCTTTCTCTGCTACCGTTGGACGTCCTCTCCGCTCTTTAGACCGTCATGATCTTCTTGTACCACGATCTCAGACTGCCACAGCCCAACGTCGCGCCTTTGCCTCTGTCTGCCCTTTACTGTGGAATGGCGTTCCTCCTATTATTCGTTCCCAGATTTTATCTGGAGTCTTTACTTTTTATGCCCGTTGTCTTAAGACTTTTCTTTTTCCAGGAGTTCTTCGCACTGGGAGCGCCTCTGATTAGGTTGTGCTGTGAGAGGCGCCTTATAAATCCCCAAATAGAATAGAATAGAATAGAATAAGTTTAAACTTGAGCCCAGTGAAGAACCGGATGGATCTGATCAAGACCTTTACACTCGGTGGAAGGTGGATTCTTCAGATCCGATTATGCTTGCAACTCACAATGGTCAATTAGAAACAGAGGGAGACCCGGCTCGAGAGGGGTAGCAGAGTTATTGAGCCTGATAGTTGAAAAATTTGAATAAGTGAGCTAATCTAATTTTTTGCGTAACATTCTCATTTGAACAACCTATCCGCCAGTATACAGCTTTCCACATTATATTGTGTATAAGATATATTTGTCTGCATTCAAAATCGTTCTCAACCTATCGAGACACCCGATAGCATATAAAATAGGATACCAATAATTGACATATTTCCGATTCCTTCCAATTGAAGCTTTGAAATATTGGTCTCTATCGAGTATGCTATGGACACAGATGTAAGTGCTATCTTACAAAAGTTTTCGCAAATCTTCAAGCCCAACAAAAGTTACACCACTTTTAGTGAGGCCGGCTACCGTTGCGTTTCGTTTTTGAATCGACAAAAAACGGTGGGTGGCCTCACTAAAAGTGGTATAACGTTTGTTGGGTTTGAAATATTTTGATGAAATCTGGCTATCATTTGTAAATATGAATTGTCTTTGATCCTGTAAAATTTTATTTCGATATTCTTACTTCTGACCAAGATATTAGCAAAAAATTATTTTTTTTGCGTTTCGTTTTTGAATCGTCAAAAAACGAGGGGTGGCCTCACTACAAGTGATATAACTTTTGCTCTGTTTGAAATATTTTGTTGAAATTTGACCATTGTACGTAAATATGAATTGCCTTTAAGACTGTAAAGTTTCATTTAAAAATTCTCATGTTTGGCCAAGATATGGGCTAAAAACCGGAGGGGGTTACTTTTTTATGGCCACCCTGTACATACGTGTGACAGTATGTCTTCACAAAGAATCCTTGTGGAGACAAACGTTTCATCATTCGAATATAGTAGGCCAAAGCATGGTCCCACACACACATACGTGTGTCTTCACAAAGAATTCTTGTGGAGACAAACGTTTCATCATTCGAATACAGTAGGCCAAAGCATGGTCCCACACACACATACGTGTGTCTTCGCAAAGAATTCTTGTGGAGACAAACGTTTCATCATTCGAATACAGTAGGCCAAAGCATGGTCCCACACACACATACGTGTGTCTTCGCAAAGAATTCTTGTGGAGACAAACGTTTCATCATTCGAATACAGTAGGCCAAAGCATGGTCCCACACACACATACGTGTGTCTTCGCAAAGAATTCTTGTGGAGACAAACGTTTCATCATTCGAATACAGTAGGCCAAAGCATGGTCCCACACACACATACGTGTGTCTTCGCAAAGAATTCTTGTGGAGACAAACGTTTCATCATTCGAATACAGTAGGCCAAAGCATGGTCCCACACACACATACGTGTGTCTTCGCAAAGAATTCTTGTGGAGACAAACGTTTCATCATTCGAATACAGTAGGCCAAAGCATGGTCCCACACACACATACGTGTGTCTTCGCAAAGAATTCTTGTGGAGACAAACGTTTCATCATTCGAATACAGTAGGCCAAAGCATGGTCCCACACACACATACGTGTGTCTTCGCAAAGAATTCTTGTGGAGACAAACGTTTCATCATTCGAATACAGTAGGCCAAAGCATGGTCCCACACACACATACGTGTGTCTTCGCAAAGAATTCTTGTGGAGACAAACGTTTCATCATTCGAATACAGTAGGCCAAAGCATGGTCCCACACACACATACGTGTGTCTTCGCAAAGAATTCTTGTGGAGACAAACGTTTCATCATTCGAATACAGTAGGCCAAAGCATGGTCCCACACACACATACGTGTGTCTTCGCAAAGAATTCTTGTGGAGACAAACGTTTCATCATTCGAATACAGTAGGCCAAAGCATGGTCCCACACACACATACGTGTGTCTTCGCAAAGAATTCTTGTGGAGACAAACGTTTCATCATTCGAATACAGTAGGCCAAAGCATGGTCCCACACACACATACGTGTGTCTTCGCAAAGAATTCTTGTGGAGACAAACGTTTCATCATTCGAATACAGTAGGCCAAAGCATGGTCCCACACACACATACGTGTGTCTTCGCAAAGAATTCTTGTGGAGACAAACGTTTCATCATTCGAATACAGTAGGCCAAAGCATGGTGTCACACACACACCCACACACATATACGTGTGTCTTCACAAACAATCCTTGTGGAGATAAACAGCCTCTCTGTGTCTGTCTTTCTATATCTCTATCTGTATCTGTGTCTCTCTGACTCTGTATGTCTACCTCTGTCATTGTCTGTATCTCTGTCTCTAACTGCCAGTCTCTCTCTCTCTCTCTCTCTCTCTCTCTCTCTCTCTCTCTCTCTCTCTCTCTCTCTCTCTCTCTCTCTCTGTCTGTCGGTCGGTCGGTATCTCTCTCACACCCACACACACTCACGCAAACACATGTGTGTGAGTACCCGTATTGAATCTTTGTGGAGACAAAGGTTTTATTATCTGAATTGAGTAGGCATAGTCTCACAAGCACATTGGTCACATCATTTAATTCTTGTGGAGACAATAATTTTATCTATTTAATACGGCCTGCATATGATATTCATACACTCACACACTATCCTCCCTCACACAGTGATTCTTATTTAGAACAGATTCATGCCATTCAGGACAGCCGGCTCTACTAAATAGGCGAAAAAGGACCTTAAGCCTATACCAAGTATTAAAAAGATTTTTAAAAATTAATATCCTGGTTTTAGACTGGATACGGGTATTTAAACTTGACAATGATTTTCTTCTCAGTTTTTTTTTACTCAAGCTTTTTAATTTGGTGTGCAAGATTTATATGCAAATCATGCTCATCTTATACTCAACATCATCGGTATTCCGAGAGTAAAATTATTCTTGTTTGAATATCACGAGAGTGGAAGAAAAAATTCTGCCACTGCAAATATTTCATCTCACACTTAGAACGCCGTTTCTGAGGCGCAATAATTTTCTGAAATCGTTTTATTGTATCTATACAGGCTAATAGTAATAGGGAACTCAAGTATAACATCGTAGTGTGTAGAAAGCATAGATCCTTGTACCCACATGCACTGCTTTCGGTAAGGTATGTTTTGGCACTATTCACGCACACACACACACAACACACACTCCTGACTCCATAAGACATCCATATGGAGACAAGTGTGTGTGTGTTCGACACAGTAATGAATATTAATTAGATGTGTGCATATATAATATAAGTAGTCCCTTGACCCCAGAGAGTTAGGTGTACTTTAAGGCATGTTTTGAACTCATGAATTGTACCCACAGCGAATGTCCGCTTAAGGTAGTGTATGCGGGTATGTGTGTGTGTGTGTGTGTGTGTGTGTGTGTGTGTGTGTGTGTGTGTGTGTGTGTGTGTGTGTGTGTGTGTGTGTGTGTGTGTGTGTGTGTGTGTGTGTGTGTGTGTGTGTGTGTGTGTGTGAGAAGCCTTCAGCGACGTTGTTATGATACCATAAATCGTCTTTAAATTGCTGGAATAAAAATGTCGCACGGATGTGGTGATCGTCAACGGCACTAAAATTAAGAGAAACAACGTATACAAAAATAATTACAATTTTGCACACCTCAAAAACTATTGCCAACGACGTAATAACTTAAATGCCAAACCGATTGAAATTAATTAAATCGTGGAGTTTCCCATATGCATTTTGTTGCATTGAATTTTTATATCAGATTCTGACAACTTATTAATAGAACACTTATAAAAAAACGAGGGAGGAGACACTGCAACAAACAGCAACCAGGCGGAAATTCAGCTACTTCGGCCACGTGATGAGATCAAACGGTTTGGAAAAGGAGATGATGACGGCATGCGGCGAAGGAAGGAGAATACGCGGAAGACCAAGGAAGAGGTGGATGGATGAAGTACAGGAAAAGTCTGGAATGAGCTTGGAAGAACTAAGAGAGACGACAATAAACAGGAGACAATGGAGAGGATACATCATGACTGTCGCCAGAGCTCCAAGAGTTGACGGCACCAGGTGACCAGATGATAAAAAACGATGATAATTACACGAGAGTACTTAGTAAGGCGAGCAATCAATCGAGCAGCAGCATTAAGGACAGACTGAATGGAAGATAGACGAACCTTTGGAAGACCAATAAGAAGGGAGTTACAGTGATCAATTCTGGAACAGACAAATGCATTGACTTATATTATGGATGCCATGGTAAAACTACAAGGGGAGACAGATCTGCGAATGACCCTGAGACTTTGGAACGTTGGGTGCATTCGCGAAATGTTCGAACTCCGTACAATTATTCAATTTCTTTACTTTAGACGTCTTGTTAACATTAAGAAACTCTGCCTACCTAATCTGATAGAACAACCCTTACATTATCGTCGTGGATAGATGGATCCGATTTGACCAGGGTCTATGACAACAGAGATCGTTACCCTGGACAGAAATTTACTCGGCATATTAAAGCACTTAAGAGCAATGTATTAAACGTTTGAGAGCACGTTAAATTTAATGCAGCGTTGATGATAATGTAAAAGGTTTCTAATTTCAATGGCTTTTTAAGGTTATGCCACCGCCCAACAATTGCGGTTATTTTTTTTATTTTTTTATTGTAAGGAACAGCTTGTGAAGTTATAAGAAGACGATGATAGCATTTTGAATTAATTAATTAATGAATTAATTATACGTATGCACACTTGTCATAGCGTCCTTCCTACTCAGAAGCACTCCCTACTACAGCGCGGACACAAAATTGGATTTTTTCGCAGAAGCACTTAGCAATCGCGAGTGTATGAGTTGCCCAATGGGCACACACAACGGCTTGAGGTGGATTCGAACCTGCAACCGTCCTGCTGCAATTTTTTTTACAACAATTGTTTTTTATACATTCATCGTCGTTGAATGTATAAAAAACAATTGTTGTAAAAAAATCTCATAGTGATGTATTCGTCCATTTTAAATCGTCGGTAGATCTTAGTCGATTCATACACGTCTTTCAATAGCAATGGCATTAGACCTATGATCCTCGACGGGAAGTAAATCCAAACGAAGTCGCCTAATAGTACTGAATCTTACTCCATACAATGTCATTTTATCCTTCTCTGTTGAATGGAGGGAGCAATGCCCTGCTTGGGGAGGATTTGTGCACCTCGTGTTTTTGTTTAAGTGTAATAGTCGGTTGGATAGTGACGGCTAAACGACGATGTTGTGTTCAAATAACTGTTATTAGTGTCTCCCTACTCCAGCATCTGGTTCGGGATTGTCACAGCATCAGTATGGCCGATGTTTAAAATGTCACGATCTTTTTCTTCGTTGTTTCAAACAATTTAGCATGCAAAAAACACGACGACGACCTTTAGACACCCGAATGAAGGAGCTTCTCGCTTAATAAGTTCATGCTCATTGACAACGTTTATGATTAGTGTCGATGGATTACTCTTTAGATTAAATGGCCGCATGCTCACCAACCTGCGCTTTGCAGATGATATCGAGTTGGTAGCAGACGCTGAAAACGATCTACAAGAACTGACGGACAGAGTTGATAGCAGCAGCAAAAGAATGAGACTTAAAATCAATGCGGGAAAAACCAACAACTATGGCCCTAGGTAAACAACGTAAGGAACTGGAGGTCAGACTGGATGGTATTGTACTGGAGCAAGTGACAGAATTTGTGTACTTGGGTGGTCTGATTACGGAGGACGGTCGCTGTACAAAGGACATTAAACGCAGAATAGGTCAGGCGTGTGCGATGTTCTGTCGCGTTAGAAAGGTGTGAAAATCAAATGCGTGTCGACAAGAACCAAGATGAGACTGTATGGAGCTCTGGTAGTGCCAGTGCTACTGTATGGATCGGAGTGCTGGTGCTTGCGCAAGGAGGACGAAAGGAGACTACTAGTGGCTGAAATGAGTTGGCTGCGGGAAATACTGGGCAGAAGTAGAAGGGAAAGGATCAGAAATGAGAAGACCAGAGAAGAACTGGAGCAGAGAAAACAATAGTGGACAAAATGAAGAAGAGAAGACTCACGTGGTTTGGACATGTTTCAAGAATGGACGACAGAAGACAGAAGACTGCCAGCTGCGACTCTGCACGGCAATGTGGAGGGAGGGAGAAGTAGAGGACGTCAAAGAAACACATGGATCGACAACATAAGAGAAGATCTAGAGGAAAGGCACATGGATATGAGTAATGCCATGGATACCATCAAGGATAAAGCAGCGTGGAGACGCCATGTAAAGGCCTCATCGTCGGCGCGGCCGGACGGAGGAGAGCAATGATGATGATGATGATGATGATGATGATGATGATGATGATGATGATGATGATGATGATGATGATGATGATGATGATGATGATGATGATGATGATGATGATGATGATGATGATGATGATGATGATGATGATGATGATGATGATGATGATGATGATGATGATGATGATGATGATGATGATGATGATGATGATGATGATGATGATGATGATGATGATGATGATGATGATGATGATGATGATGATGATGATGATGATGATGATGATGATGATGATGATGATGATGATGATGATGATGATGATGATGATGATGATGATGATGATGATGATGATGATGATGATGATGATGATGATGATGATGATGATGATGATGATGATGATGATGATGATGATGATGATGATGATGATGATGATGATGATGATGATGATGATGATGATGATGATGATGATGATGATGATGATGATGATGATGATGATGATGATGATGATGATGATGATGATGATGATGATGATGATGATGATGATGATGATGATGATGATGATGATGATGATGATGATGATGATGATGATGATGATGATGATGATGATGTATTCGTAGCGAAACTCTAGGAAATTAACTGTAATAATTAAACACTTTCTTAACCGAGATAATAAATAGAGAAATCGGCGTTTCTATGCAATCTTTCGGTATGGTGTGGATTGCGACTCAGATTAGAATTATGACTTCGCACAAGCGTTTTCACAACGGAGGACCCGTCAAATGGACTCGCACTTTAGAGTTTTGTTACCGCTTAAATTTTCGAATAGCCTAACACACTCAATCGATGATCTTCGTAAGATGTGGTCAGCCGACAAACGACCCACATGCTTGTTATGCATCTCATGCCAATTGCCGCTTTCAGCGTTGTCTGCCTTCTTCTCTCTCATTGGACATCTGTGAATACAACGCTGGTTGATTGCTCAGATCCTTTGCTTCCCTCTTATTGTCATCGGCTGGTTATAAAATCTCAGTGTAATACAAAATCAATGGCATCGCTCTCATCCTTTTCCCTGTCACAGTGCAAACAGTAACTGAATTAGCAGCATAGCTACCAGAGACGACCTGTACCAACGACTCAAGCTCGCTACTCAGAGCCTCAGAGGCGCTCCCGACTTCTAATATCCGGAAAGATAAGCCGTAAAAATATAACTCTCTCCATGCATCTCTCATCACTTATTCTAATTGTTTTGACGCTATGTAAATTGTGTCATTATATTGCACTGTGTCAGCAAATTTCAAATGGACTGGCACCCATACAGCGGTAAAGAAACTTGATACCAAAATAATGTATTCGTATATAATCACTTAGAAAAAAATGTATATTAAACCGTTGAATAGCAAAAGATGCGTTCGATAATCAACAGAATTGACGGAATTTAATATATAATGCAGATCTCATATCTGTTTTAAAGGTGTTTTGTTTAACTCGACTTCGCTTAGCAACACATTGGATTCAATAGACCATTACCTTATGTTCGAAATCTCTGGACCAAGTTGAGTATTGATTCAACGCTCAGTTCGACTCTTCGTAACTTTGCTATTTGTATTTGTTTGTATTCATAAATCTATATAGCGCTTCTGGGAAGTTCTGGAAGTGCACGCTTATCAGAGGCGAGAGACCAACAGAGTGTTCCTGATGCAATTATTTGACTGACCACTGTCCTGGAACTTTCATTCAAAATGTAATCCAAATCTGATAATGATAATAATGATTCACGCTTGTGCTGCTTCATATATGTCTCAAACGGCTATTTCGGCTGGTTCAGCGGCTGAGCAGGTTGCTGCTCATAAGTCTAAGACATATGCATTGCTGCCTGCAACACGCATGTTTGTTCCCGTTGCTAATGGAAACCCTGGGACCAATGAAGTTGCAGAATTACTTCTTTTTGAGCAGTCTCATACGAGTCTTTATTTTTGCAAAGGGTGGCTATTGTTCAGGATCGCTCCATCTTGTCAGAGAAGTTGTACGCAGGTATGCAATAGAACTGCAATCCCCATGTATAAGACATTTATGAAAGTGACATTCTTTTGATATCCAAGTTCGTTTGATATCAACTTTACAATATAACGCACTAAAGTTAAACTTTAGCTTTTGTTCTAAGACAACTACATGATATACGAGAAAGAGATGTCACTAATAATTCTATTCGTTTAGTTGCGATAAAATTAACGTTATACACCTTCAAACCAGTTCAAACAATCCTATTTATACACAGATACTCTTAGATTTTGGTTAAATCATTCCGCTAATCACACGTGCCTCTATCCGTACAACTGACTCTTGCTCCACCATACTGAGACAGCATTGAGAATAGGACCCACTGTTGCTGCGCATGGTACATCATAAAGCTGCAGACCATGCTTATGGCACCAATCGAATAAAATCTCAGGTATTGGACAATTTGTTCAGTTGTGCTGCGTCTTGTCAGAAGGGTCGTCGACCGATAGGAAACAATGAGACTTCAATTGCCAACTAACGTCGTGTCGTTGAGCGTCTTCTGTTTGTTCCCATGGTTACTGATATTCAAATGTTGCAATACAAAGCTGATCCTTAGTTTAAGATACTTCCACAAGATACTTTATAAGGATCAAGTTTTCGAAGGATGTTTTATTATTTTGTTAACAAGTATAAAAGTAAAAATTGCCACTGGTGTAGAACACCTTTTAAAAATATACTCTAAAATTTATATAAAAGTGCAAATGCTCATGAGTGTCATTAGAAGAGTGTATTTCTTAATTACATGCAAAATGAATTGAAACATTGTTTGCAAAATTCCTGATTGGCTCTACCAAATGTAAGGGTGTGACGAAATTATTTTTAATTGACTTGGAAATTGTTAATTGTTTCGTAAATGCCATGTGCAATGTGCAAGGAATATTTTTTTCGTTTATAACAGAAAAGAATAGTCATACTTTTTCTACTTGGCAGAAAATAATTTAGTCTCTTGAGCTTATCTCGGAACAAGATTTTTGCAGATGCGTGGTTCTTGCTTATGAGGGCAATCTAAGAGTGCTCTGCACGCACACCGGTGAAACGCAATCAAGAGCTGCATTATAAACAGGAGACTCGCAACAAAATCACCGTCCAGTAGCCTAGGAAACTGCTTAAGAATGATTGTCTATTTCACTGATATCTCCGAAACTTGTTGCACTCTTCCAGTGACAGTCCCAAGCCTCGATAAAGCAGGAGAACTCGATAGCGATCTTTACTTTCACACAGTGACGTTAAACTACAACTACTACTACTTTTACTGAAATGCAGAGATTAAAAATAAACCAATTATATAATAATTATTATAATAATGCCTGAGCACCTTCGACGTACATTACACGCGTTGTAGATACTGGCTATAAATTTTGTTTAGTCTATTAATTATTGGGAACGCCTCGTCTTAATTTTGGCTTAGGACTGGCACTGTCGAAGTACGAACAGTTGCGGAGTTACCTTATTTTGATATAACAGTCGGTGATAAGAGAAAGACAAATGCTAATCATTGAATCACATCAAAACGATCAACCATCACTGGTTACTGGACTGAGATCTATACGCAACGAGGTCTTCTCTAAGCATCAGACAATAACATTTAATATTTTAGTTATTATTTTCATGTTATAATATTATTTGAATGACTAGGCTAATAAATATATCTTATGGGCATTTTTGTGGAATTATACTTGTTGCGTTGTAATGAGTTCCTGAGACACTATTAAGGCACTACCAGGACTATAAATACATCTTTCGATCAATCTACAGAACGATGTAACACGTTTCAAATTAATTTGAGTGTTTTAACCCGTCGGAGGTGAGGTGGGGTGTGACACACCCCAGAGGCATTCTACTTTAAATTTTTAGCGGAAAACATGGAGCCAGTTCTAATTATTTTTTTCTACCTTTGTGAATATGAAATACGGACACTTTACCACAATTTCAGGTAATTTGAACGAACAGTTTTTTTTATTTTGTTGCATATTTAAAGGAAATTGCATTCTTTCGTAAACTAAATTGAGGAAATTAACGATGAGGATACGTGTTGCCCTCGTTCAATATCGTGATAATGCGATGGAGCTGATTACGCGCTATCACAGTTACTGTATCTTTAACTTCATGTAATATTTTTAGGAAAAGAATAATTTATTATTGAATGTCTTGGAGTCAATGCCAGTCTCTATATATTTGTGTATTTACAGTCATTTCTTAGTGTTTTAAAGGTGTCTAAAGAGACCGCTGAACTGTTTATGAAATCATGTTTCTCCAAACGATTGTTCGATGCTTCCGAGGATCCGACGTCGTTTCTGTCATTTATTCGAATGCGGCATCTAGTAACCATAGCAACGCCTGTTATTGCGAATGGGTCGTGTAACCATGGAGACACCGGATTCCGGTCGTTGACGAAGGAAGGTCGTTGCTGTGTGTTGCCATAGTGACCCGGAACCACGTGGTTATCGTCAGATGCAGTTAATAGGATGGAGAAAGACAGAGACAGAGACCGAGAGACAGACAGACTGGAATCAAGGAACAGAGAGTGATCGCTAGTCCTGTCAGCACTATTAATTTTTGTGGCTGGAATTGTAAAAAGAAACGAGTAAAGAGATGAGCCAGCATAACTGCATAGATCATAGAAAGACAATAAGATGGAGAACAACAAAGACAAAATCATAATTAATATATATATATTATTATATATTAATTTTGATTGCCATACGTTTTCATTATTATTACTGCTTTTGTCAGGATTGTCACTTGTAAAACTGGAAGCAATACTACAAATACCACTACACCAACTACTACAACAACTATACTCTGTTTAATAAATCTCTCAAGACTTTTTTGCCAAGTTCACAACATTTCCTAACATTCAAAGCTTAACATCTTGTGGTTACCGTAAACTCTTTATTCTGTCAAACGACATGTAATTGAGTTTTCTCAGGTTTCAATACATAGCTTTACGGTCATCGCATTAAAAGGTGTATAAAGGCATACTTATTCTAAATTGAATTTTAAACCAGACTATTTTATTTGATAGTTTAACGACTTCACAAGCTACAAATACTGTTGAAATACTTTAAAATTTTTTTTAATGTATTTCCGTTAAGTTTGGTTTAACTTTTCATTAGTTTCTGTCTTTTTCTCCAATGCACAACGAACACGAATGACAAATATGTACTGTTATTATAGACGATCGAACAGATGTTGCTGTGAGATGTCTGTGCATAATTATTATGGTCGAGATATTTAGGTTTTGAAAATTGTAGCGTCCGCGACCATGCCCATTATGATTTATTTAGTTCGCGTACGATATATATTAGTCCGTTGCTAACGTTTTAACCCTAAGGCTACCAAGCTTTTTTTGTAACACTGACTACCAAGGGGGGGTGGTTACCACCTCCCCCCCTGGATTTTGGGTTTGGTTTGAGATATCATAACTTGTAATACACCATTTCATTCAGCATTCATTTCTGCACAACATGGTATATTTAGGTTTAGAAAATATGAATGCCCCTCGAAATTATGAATTTTTTACCATGGGTACCCGTCGATTCCACAAAATGTATACTTACGCATAGGGAATATATTAGATTCTGTGTGTTTTATACATGATTTATATATAAAAAGTAGTTTACATATAATAAAGTTCAATATTCAACTATAAAAACTAGTAATAAGTCTGTTTTATGTTCAATCAAAACAAAAAAAAAACATGTTTTAGCCGCTGAAAAACGTTTACGCACACATTTCGGCTTGCGTTGTAAGAAACCCAACATTTCCATACATTTTAATTTATTTCGAGCACTTCCGGTCATCAAAAGGCAAATTATTTAGTATCAGAAAATAGCCCTAAATGCCCTCTACAGAATGGCATAATTTATTTATATTAAAAAATAAATTATGGATAAGTCATAATAGAAAAAACATGACAATTTTATGAAAATAAAACACCTTTATATATATTTTAATTTATTTTGAGCACTTCCGGTTGTCAAAAGACAACTCAGTGAGCATGGAAATGTATCCCCACATTCCCTCTATAGAATGGTATAATTTGTGTCTCTTAATATCAAAGGGCGGAAAAGTTACAGACGATATTCTAGGGGGGGTGGTATCCACCCCCTCCCTGGTACCTTTGGTATATCTGGTGTAACTTTTGAACGGTAGGGGGCATCATCAAAAGTTTTACCTCAAAATGTGTCACAATGAACCCTCTACAGCTACCATTTTTTTCAAAATTTTATTCCAGACGGAACGCGTTTGATTTGCGAAAAAACCTAGGGGGGGGTGGCAACCACCCCCCCTTGGTAGTCCGAGGGTTAAAGGTGTCTAATTGACGGAGTTAACAATTATTACTTACATTCAGTTTAACGACGTTGAGTGATAACAAATAATATTTATACATTATATTATAATTACATCGTTGGCGTCGCCCTCCTCTTTTATCTGGGACTGGCACTGGAAGATTGCCATAGGTAGTGGAGTAAAGATTGAATTAATCAATAGCTTAGCGATATCTTATAATGGCAAAACATATTGCCGCCAATTAGTCATATAAAATTAACCCTCGGAAGCTAACCTGGGGTGTTTTTTTCACCCCACTGTCAGTTTTTGCCCTGAATTTTTTTACTGCTTTTAAATTTTGCAATGCGCTTTTGTGTATCTGTTCATAGATGATTTTTGCTTAATTCCACATTTTAAAATATTTTTATATTGAACGCATGGTCACGTGACTGACGTCATATAATGGCCATTGTTATTAGTAATTAATTTGTGTTGAAGAGGTTTCGACGGTTATCTGCAGCCAATGCAGCTAAACTGATGCCAGAATTGATATCAATGTATTGAAAATGATGATAGTGATGATGATATTAAAGAGTTTGTTGATTGTAATGATGTCTTGGAGCTAGATAATGTTGAAATCGATGATGTCATAGACATAGCCTGTGTGCTGCAACTTTGTATGTGGAAACATGCAACAAAGCGTTACTTGTGTATAATAGATGACCGTAGACTCGATGAATATACTAATATTTTAACATTGTTGGGTTTCATAGTTTATCAATTCCATGCTGAACTTGAATTTGGTGTCATTTTTGATCAAACATGGTCCAATTTTATATCATAGGCCTCAAATGGCGTGGGGTGAAAAATATATCCCAGGTTATCCAATATGTGATTTTTTCATAGGTTAGCCTCCGAGGGTTAATGGATTGATGGATCCAATTTGACCAGGGTCTATGGCAACGGAGGCCGTCACCCTAGACATAAATTTGCTCGGCGTATTACAGCACTATGGACTTGGTTTAGGGAAAGTCATCTCTTCATCTATATTATAATTCTGAAACTTTCCATATGTTTGTTTGTTTGTACGCTTTTGACTCTCCCCCACAAAATAGGCTCGAAAATGAAACAGCGTCGGTTTACCAAAATTTTTGCAACTGATTCTTACCCAAATTATAAGGTCAGCGCAACTATTTTCAGCTTTTAATGGACTTTAGAACAAGAGTTATTAGTGTTTTAAGACAGATTTCATCAATAATAGATCACGCCAGCGCTTTAGTAAAGAGTCTACTCCAGCATGACGTCATACCCGGCCAGTAATAATTTCCGCAGCGCCCCGCAGAGGCGGGTCACGTTTGGCTTTTTGGGGAAGCGAGGTGGTGGGGTGGAGGGTTGGCGAAAACCCGAAATTTAGCAGTCAACGATGGGTACCACAGTGGAGTAGTGTTTAAAACCCTAAATTTCACTTTAGAACTCGAGTTATTAGCGTTTTAAGACAGAAGCGTTTAAAGACAGATTTCATCAATTATCGCTCACGCTTTAGTAGCATCGAGCTTTGGTAAAGAGTCTACAGCCCGAATGACGTCATAATAATTTCCGTTGCGCCCCGCAGGGGCGGGTTACGTTTGGCCTTTTGGGGAAGCGGGGTGGGGTGGACGGTTGGCGAAACCCCGAAATTTAGCGGTCAACGATGGGTACCACAGTGGAGTAGTGTTTAAAATCCTAAATTTCCCGGGCAACGCCGGGTAACACACCTAGTTTTTTTATAATTATTCCCATGACTTGTGTGTAACGATCAAAAGTTGGAAAAAAGGGTCAAAATATGCAATTGCTTAAAGTTGACAATTATATATAGAGCGTTTGAATTTTATTTAAAGGTGTTAAAGTTTTGGTCTCTATCCGAAGTGATAATTTAACTGAAACATTTATACATTAAGTCGTTTGTGGTATTTTTAGATTGAAGCATTTTACAAGACCATTTAACTTTTCCGACTGTATTCAATTCTACTTACCCTTTTACAAACGACCACCCTAGTGCTAGAAAAGTGAGATTTTGAGGCGAGAGAATAATGATGACAGTCTTCTGTCGTCCATCCTTGATACATGTCCAAACCACGAGAGTCTTCTCTTCTTGATCTTGTCCACTATTTGTTTCCTCCGCTCCCAATTCCTCCCTGGTCTTCTCATTTCTGATCCTTTCCCTTCTACTTCTGCCCAGTATTCCCCGCAGCCAGCTCATTTCGGCCACTAGTAGTCTCCGTTCGTCCTCCTTGCGCAAGCACCAGCACTCCGATCCATAAAGCAGGACTGGCACTACCAGGTCTCCATACAATCTCATCTTGGTTCTTGACAACACTCCTTTTGATTTCCACACCTTGCTCAGGCGACCTAACATCGCACATGCCAGACCTATTCTGCGTTTAATGTTCTTTGTATAGCGACCATCCTCCGTAATCAGACCTCCCAAGTACACAAATTCTGTCACTTGCTCCAGTACTTCATCATCCAGTCCTTATGTTGTTTACCGATAGCCGTAGTTTTTGTCTTTCTCGCATTGATTTTAAGTCCCATTCTTTTGCTGCTGCTGCTATCAACACTGTCCAGTCAGTTCTTGTAGATTCTTTTCAGCGTCTGCTACCAAATCGATATCATCTGCAAAGCGCAAGTTAGTGTCCAGTTGATAACCCCCAGTTAGTTTGTCTATATATAAACACCTTTAAAAGGTTTACAAGTAGCTTTATATAAACCAGATGGACCCGGAATTTATAATTACGTACTTGTCGCTTGCAAAAATCGTCATAAAATTCTTAGAAGCTTTAGTGGATATTATATAATATTATTAATACCTTTACTAATCTAAACCCATATATAACACTGTCGTAATTTTAATCAAGAATTTATATAGCGCCACTTCCGTAGAAACTCCTCATAGTCGCTCCCGACCTGACCAGTGGCGGCGCCAGGGGGGGCTTGAGGGGGCTAAGCCCCCCCTAAATGCGGCTCAAACCCCCCACCCTCAGAGCAAAATGCGGAAAATGTCTATAACGGCTTATTTCGTAATAAGAAAACTAGACAATGATCAAAGGCATCGAAATCTACTTTGAGAATGAAGTTAGCGACTTCATTTCTTGGCCTCAGTCTATGAAAATGGGTGACAAGTTTTCACCCTTACCTTTTGACCATACAACGGGACAGGGTTGTCGAAATTGTCGAAGAAACAACATGGCTCTTAGACACCTCGTTTCAGATTGAAACCGTTTTATAAGTATTAGACGTATAGAAATATCGAAATTGCCTAGTCCTTCAAAAAGCGGTGCAAAGCTGTATTTGCTCTTGATTTTTCGCATATTTCACAAAATTAATCATCGTCACAAAAGAATGTTTAGGGTTTTCTCCCTCCTGCAATCAACTATATAATAGCGTAGATGCTTGCGCCAGTGGCGTCGTCAGAGGGCTAGGGGTTATAGCCTCTAAATGCGGCCCAGCCCCCAAAGCAAAAAGCACAAAATTTCCACAACGGCTTATTTCGTAATAAGAAAGCTAGACAATGGTCAATGGCATCGAAATCAACTATATATACAATATTTTATATATATATATATATATATACATACATACACCACTGCATGCATACATTACATACATACATGCATACCTACAAACATACATACATACATGCGTATATACAAAGATGCATACATCCATGCATAGGCTACATATACACATACATATATACAAATTATACATGTATGTATGTGCATATATAATCAGGTGTTATGTATTTATGTTTGGGGTCCGTTCGGACCCCACCCGGTACGGTTAATTTGTCTAATATGCCGGTATGATTAGGGTTAATCTGTTAGTAAGTCGGTGAGTTTAAAGTATGGTGCAATTTAACTTTAGGCATACATTGCAGCTTAACTCGAAATAAATATTACAACTGAAGCGTTGAACCATTTTATTATAACTGACATGAATTAAGGACTAAAGTGAATTGTGTAGTAGCGCTCACAGTTGATGACATCGCAAAATGTACCGGGGCTACATAAATTGTTAATCAATACTAGCTTCCCGTCTTACCAAGGTTTGTCTTATACTACGTTCTCGTTTTTTTAAAGTAAACCTTTCAAGCTTTGATAACAAAGCCATGAAAGAGCGAGCCCGCTAAAATAAATGGTAGTGGTATAAGTGGAATCATACGGAGAGAAGAAATGAAAAAAGTCAAAGGAGTTAGAGGAGGATGAGGATGAGGACGAGAAGGAGAGGATGAAGGGTGCCAGTCCCAAGCCTGGATAAAAGAGGTGGGCGCCGCTAATGGTCTTTGTTACCATACAGTGACGTTAAACTCTTGATACTGCTACTCCTTCTGTGCTCCACAATTACAGAAAGAGTTAAGTTAATGCTCATTAACAATAAGCACTATATTAATTAGTTAGTGAATTAATTAATTAATTAATTAATTAATTAATTAATTAATTAATTAATCAATTAAAAACCCTCAGTCTGTTCGTCCACTGGTCTTGAAACTATATCTATATTATAAGGCAGAAATTCCATATGTTTGTTTGTACGCTTTTGACAGAATTGACTCTCCCCTGCAGAATAGGCTCGGAAATGAAACAGCGTCGGTTTATAAAAATTCTTGCAATCGATTCTTACCCAAATTATAAGCACATGTCAACTATTTTCAGGTTTTAACTCACTTTAAAACAAGAAATATTTGCGTTTTAAGACAGATTTCATCAGTAATTGACCACACGAGCGCGTAAGTCAAGAGTCTACACCGCATGACGTCATACCCGCCCAGTAATAATATCCGTAGCGCCCCGCAGGGAAGGGTTACGTTTGGCTTTTTGGAGAAGCGAGGTGGGGTGGAGGGTTGGCGAAAACCCGAAATGTAGCAGTCAACGATGGGTACCAGAGTGGGGAAGTGTTTAAAACCCGAAATTTCACTTTAGAACTCGAGTTATTAGCGTTTTAAGACAGAAGCGTTTTAAAACAGATTTCATCGCTCACGCGTTGGTAAACAGTATCGAGCTTCAGTAAAAGAGTCTACAGCCCGAATGACGTCATACAAGCCCAGTAATAATTTCCCTAGCGGGGCTTGTTACGTTTGGCTTTTTGGGGAAGCGGGGTGGGGTAGAGGGTTGGCGAAAACTCGAAATTTAGCGGTCAACGTTGGGTACCATAGGGGAGTGATGTTTAAAACCCTAAATTTCCCGGGCAACGCCGGGTTACACATCTAGTTCATTATAAGAACATCTGAAATTTATTTAACCCTCGTAGTATGTCGCTAAGCTAGTCACACTTAGGGTGTTGGGGTCCATATGGACCCCAATGTTAATATCAACTGCTTTTTGATAAAGAGTTGCGCAGAAACAATTGCACAAGCGGCCGTGGGCTCCCGGACAATTCGGGGACGAACAATTTGGAACCGGACAATTCGGAGCTGATAATTCGGAGCTGGATAATTCGGAGCTGGACATTTGGGAGGCACAATTAATCCGTAGCGGCCATATCGAATAGGTCATTTCGAGCAAAATTCTGGCGCGGACAATTTGAACCAGGACAATTCGGAGTGGACAATTCGGAGTGGACAATTTGTAGCGGAAATTCGGAGCTGGACAATTCGAAGCCGGATAATTTAGATCTGGTCATTTCGGAAGGCACAACTCGTAGTGGCCAATTTGAAGACAGTCATTTCGGGTAAAATTCTGGCGTGGACAATTTGGACCTGGACAATTCGGAATGTGCAATTCGCAGCGGAAATTCGGAGCTGGACAATTTGGTGCCGGATAATTCGGATCTGGACATTTCGGAAGGCACAATTCGTAGCGGCCAATTCGAAGACGGTCATTTCGGATAAAATTCGGGTGCAGACAATTTGTACTTGGACAATTCATAGTGGACAATTCGGATAGCACAATTCGTAGCTGCCAAAATTGGTGATGGGATTGCACTTTTAAGCCAAATTTTCATACCCATCTCCATCACCCAGATGTATAATTATGTTGAATTATCCGGCTCCGATTTGTCCGGCCACCCGGACAGAGATTGTTGATTTGCTTTCTAACAACAACAAAATCACAATTCCTGTGGCTTTGTTGAATGCTACAATGAGGTGAAAATTTTATTGTCCTTACTATTCCTACAAACATCAATTTCTTCCACAGGAGGCCTAATTGTCGAGCTATCAGCTAGAGAGACTGATGTGAAGAAGTTGTCAGAAGTCACATTATACGCCACGGATATATGACATCAACTAGATCGCTGATAATTCTTTCACCCTGTTTTTCTGGTTGATTGCAAACTTTACCAGTGTAGTCTATACTTGAATATTGAGTAATAACTGTAGATGAGTCACAAGGCACCCACACTTTCAACCCATAGGCTACCTGGCAGGTCTAGACTTCATATACTGAAGAAACGAGCATCGTCTTCTAAAAACAACCAACTGCTCATCGACTGTAACGTCTTGGTGTTGCATAAAGCGCCGAGTGCCACCGATATAGTCTTTGAATCCATTTTGTCCCGGACGTCATGAATTGGTGCTATAATGTGTTTTTACAGTGCGTGCATTCTTGTCATCAAAGCAATGATTTCAAGAATTTATATAATTATAGCGAGAGAAAACCATTCAATAAGCCGTAATGAGTGTTATCATTACGTGCAACAATAATCCAATTGGACCAGCAAGCTATTTCAGCACATTTTGAAAGCCCTGTCTTCCCATAGCATACCAATACGTACATATGCATACAATTGACAATAATAAAACAATATATTCGGCGCTTAAAGTGTGGGAAAATAAGTGCTTGGACGCCTCTTACCTTTCCAAAAGAAGTGCCTGGACGCCCCTTACATTTCCAGACTGTGCTGACCAATAAGCGGCAGGAAAACGCTCAGATTTTAAAATAAGTGCATAGACGCCGTCCATGACCGTCCAGGCACACTTTAAGCCCTGAATATAGTCTTATAAAACACGACATAAATTGAACCAACGACACTGCAATGTAAAATATCACGAATTAAGTTGCAAAATAGAACTTTGCGCAGTATCCAATTGCATTATTACCATTGGGGTCCATATGGACCCCAACCCCCCTATGTGTATAATTGTCTCAAATCTGGCCCCACAAGTGGTGTGGAAATTAGTTATTTACTCGCCATATATGATGAAAAGTCATAAAATTTCAGTTTCTTAATTGCATGTCATCACCGATTTTTATTCAATTGAAAACACGCTTGGGGTCCATATGGACCCCAACATACTACGAGGGTTAAAGGCGTTTGGATCTAAAAATATTCCACCTGAAATATACGTGTCAACATTTTTTGTGAAATCTCCCTTCAGATAATAATTTTTTACACTTACAACCGACATTCATAGTTCAAGTTCAAGTTCAAGTTCATTTATTTCACACAATACATAATATTACACATCATTGCATAAAAGAAAATTATTCAATTTATCCCACATTCTGTCTGGAAGGGGAAAAAAGCTCAAGTGAGCTTAACGAGTCCACCTTACATTATAATATAAAGAATATACGTAATTTTTAACCGTCAATGACAAGTATTTAATACTATAACTTGTGTCATATTCCTACTGAAGACATCATTCATATTTATAATATTCCTATTTATTATATAATTGGCGAAACAGGAAAAATAAAATAAATAAAACAAAACAACAAAAATAAAACAAAAACTTAATTAGTAGCAGGATAACAAGAACTGTTTATAGCTTTTAGTAAATGTTGCTAGCGAGTCAATAGCCTTAAATTTAGTAGGTAACGAGTTCCAAAGCTTCGGGCCATATACCAATGCTGAATGTAGACGGGTATTTGACCTACAGACAAAGGACTGATAACACTGGACAACAAATTTTAACTTTTTTGGGCTTCCGAAAAATCTTTGACTGTTTTCTATAGAATTTGACGTGCTGAACACGATGGTGTGCTCAGAATTGTTGTATCACGTAAGGTTTTTGAGAAAAATAACATTTAAGATTTTAATTTAAATACTCATATATTGCATATTACAATATGCTATAAATTAAATTTTGTTTACTTCCGAAAAATCTTTGTCTGTTTTCTATAGAATTTGACGTGCTGAACACGATGGTGTGCTCAGAATTGTTGTATCACGTAAGGTTTTTGAGAAAAACAGCATTTAAGATTTTAATTTAAATGCTCATATAATTGCATATATTTACAATATACTATAAATTACTTTTTTTACTTCCGAAAAATCTTTGACTGTTTTCTATAGAATTTGACGTGCTGAACACGATGGTGTGCTCAGAATTGTTGTATCACGTAAGATTTTTGAGAAAAACAACATTTAAGATTTTAATTTAAATGCTCATATATTGCATATATTTACAATATACTGTAAATTATTTTTTTTTACTTCCGAAAAATCTTTGTCTGTTTTCTATAGAATTTGACGTGCTGAACACGATGGTGTGCTCAGAATTGTTGTATCACGTAAGGTTTTCGAGAAAAACAACATTTAAGATTTTATTTTAAATGCTCCTATATTGCATACTAGCTGGGGTACCCGGCGTTGCACGGGAAATTTTGATTTTTCGTCCCCAAACCCAGCTCCATCCTGTAAGGTCTTCCCAAATTCTGCTGGTTAAACTCATTTTGCATGGGGCCCCTCTTAGCGTATATACTCCTTGGCCTAAGGCATGACATTGTATCTTTCCCAGGGCGGTTGCGCTGCGTAAGCTTTGGCGAAAAATGACGTCATTTGTTATTGCCCAACGATTCAAATAATGGCGTCGCATTTGCAGCGATCGCGAAATTAACACGGCGAAAATTAAAATGTCTAATATCTCGAGTTCTACAGTGAATAAGGAGGTCAAAATAGCGCGCCTAAGTAATTTGAGTGAAAGTCTATTTATGTAGAATGTTTAACCCAGCGAGTACCAGTGGGGTCAAAAATGACCCCAAGCCCACTTTGACTGTACACTGCGCAAAATCTGTTCGTGCAAATTTATTTAATATTTGTGACTTTCAAGATGTACCTAGTCTCTATCGAAATATCAATTAATATTTCCCTTGTTTATCACCAGAGGGCGCTGGCAATCTTTTATAGCATTGAGTAACAGTGGGGTCATTTTTGACCCCAATAGCTTTTTTTAATACTTTCAATGGTATCCTTTGAAATAATTCATAATTATAATTTATAAATCCTTTCTATAGTATTATCTGAAGAAAATCTGTGTTAGATAATAATTTATATACATATTTATCCAGACAAATCACCACAATTACGAAGCCCAACAGAAAGGAACTTCCGACTCATTTTGTTAGGCTGCCACAAAAGGTCGCGAAGCCATCACTTCCATTTTTGGCTTCCATGGCGATGCAGCACTGGTGTCGTACTCTCTAAAGAAAGGAAAAGTTGTAGTTCTGCTCAGCAGCATGCGCAGTCAGGTAGAGATAAACAGCAATATTCCATCAAAGATGCCAATCATTATTATGGACTACAATTCATCGAAGGGTGGAGTAGACACCGCTGATCAGATGCTGAGAATGTGCACTATGTCGTCTCCAACCCTGTCGAAGAAACGTGCACGATGTTCCATTTGTCCAAGGGAAAAGGAAAAAATAGGCCAGCATAATCTGTGCAGCCTGTACATGCAATGTGTGCAAGGAACATGCCCAGTATAATGCATGAACTGTAAACTGTAACAGTGCAATGACCGGATATTTTCTATGCTAGTTTCGGACATTGAATAGGCTACTTGAACACTTTGAACATTAAAACATACCTACAACTATGAAAAATTTAATTCATTTCAACAGCCTAAACATGTTCCAATTGCTCTACTACTATTTGTTTTTTGGCAATTAATAAAATTGCAAAAAACAAGGAATTTATTGAAAAAATTGTGTTGGGGTCATTTTTGACCCCACTGGTACTGAGTGTATCAAAAAAATTCTGGTAATCTGAGGGTTAAGGTGAGTAGCTGCAAAACTGCGAGCGTGCATTCTGGACAAAGCCAGCCAAGTCCTTTCTTATAGATATAGATATTTACAATATACTATAAATTAATTTTTTTTACTTCCAAAAAATCTTTGACTGTTTTCTATAGACTTTGACGTGCTGAACACGATGGTGTGCTCAGAATTGTTGTATCACGTAAGGTTTTTGAGAAAAACAACATTTAAGATTTTAGTTTAAATGCTCATATATTGCATATATTTACAATAATATACCGGTACTATAAATTAATTTTTTTTTACTTCTAACCGTCTTAAAATATATTATAGTTTAAAGCTTATCTGAAAATAAGCTGGCTAATTTGTTATGCATTTACAAGCATATAGACAAAACTAAACTTTGGACCTGAGACATCAAACTACAGACAAGCTGATGTCAACTTTCTTAGTGGGATATGCATGTAGAGACCTATACTGATAATAATCGGCCTTAATTGTGCTTAAAACTTTTGCAGGCAGATTCTACCCAGTATTAATGCATATGCAGACCCAAGTTTATTTATTAAGCAAAGACGAACATTTATGTAAACTGTTCTAAGTGCAGGTCTGGATATACCTCAGTTACACAAAGCATATTATAACGTTATAGCTGAAAAATATGGAAATAAACAGAAAATTTGAGGATTTCTCAAAAACGTTACGTGATGGGACAATTTCAAGGTGATTTTCGTGATCAGCAGCAGAAACTGCATAAGAAACACCTGAAAGTGTTCAGGAAGCAAAATCACTGTTGTCCAGTGTAATCGGTCCTTGAGCGAGTTTCATACTGATGCAGTTGATCCTTGGTACTAAAGCAGGCATTAAAACGCTTAGGAAGCATTCCATGACGATGACGATGCATGAAAACAACCAATTGCATATGATAAATATCAGAAAGCTTTAGCAATCCATACTGCTTAAATAAGACAGAAGATCTGTGTAGTCTATCAACACCACTGATGACCCTTAATGCTCGTTTTTGTAAAATCGACACTTTTTTCAACTTAGATACATAGCCTCCAGCCCACACCAGTGTGCAGTACTGCAAGTATGGCAAAATTAAACTGGAGTATAAAAGTAATAATACTGATTTTTCAAGTATTTTTTTCAACTTGTAAAGTATCCCTATAGATTTGGCAATTTTAGTTTCTACAACGCGTATTAGATCCGCCCATCTAAGATTTTTATCAATAATTACTCCCAAAAATTTAGCAGACGGAACATTATCTAAGTTTATATCATCCATTTTAATCTCAAGAGTTTTCAGAGGTGCCTTTTTCCTTATACCACAAAACACAATGTAATTTGTTTTCTTTAAGTTTACAGATAATTTATTAGCCTTAAACCATTTTGATAAAATAATTAATTCATTGTTTATAACATTTGACAAAGTTTCAAGATTTTCCCCAGAAATAAAAGCCGACGTGTCATCAGCAAACAAAATTAGTAGCATAATATTAGAACACTCCCAAATATCATTTATATACAACAGAAACAACAAAGGGCCAAGAACAGAGCCCTGGGGAACTCCACAAGTTAGAGGACACATTTCTGATATGGCATTGTCAATCACAACCTGTTGATATCGGTTACTTAGATAACTCATAATCCATGTTAGAGCAATACCTCTTATGCCATAACGATACAATTTATCAATTAAAATCTTATGATTAATGGTGTCAAAAGCTTTGGATAAGTCTAAGAAGACACCTATGGTATATTTCCCTTCGTCAATTGCCATGCTAATTTGGTCAGTAACATCAAGAATTGCCATACTAGTGGAGTGACATTACTTTTATGCTACACCCATAAATAAGATTAATATGAATCAAATTAAGCGTTTCATCGTTATATTGCATTTCTTGATACCATATTAGAGGTGTCTAAGACGAACTCGATGAACAATTATAAGTGTATCATAATCAAATATCCGTAGGTCATACATTGCTTCAGCGCTCACTCTAAAGATAGTCTACGTTTATTGGGAATTTGGATGGTGCAGCGGTTTATATTGTGTATCGTGAACTGAGAAATTATTGTCTCTAGTAGTAAAATAGCACAAATTACGTGTCTATGCTATAAGTAAAATAGCACAAACTACGTGTCTAGGCTATTCAGGAAACCTAACCTCCCAATAGTAAAATAGCACAAATTACGTGTTTATTCAGGGAACCTAAACTCCTAGTCCAATTTATAGATTTTCAAGTAGTAAGGCTACTAGATTATGCATGTTTTCGTTATCTAAGGCGTCCTTTTTATGTTTTTCCTTTGGGCCATAATGCCAAGGAGCCGGAAATTTAGAACTTATAAGTGTTTTCTTAATATTTTTGCCGTTCTTATAGGCTATCATGGGTTTTTCAGGGAAAGTTTTTTGCAAATACGGATTCTCGTTCATTAGTTCAAGCCAAAGCTTATTAACCATTTTTTTCAAGACATTTTTCTTGTCATATTTGTTTTCGTATATTAATGTAAGGATAGGTTTGTCCATTTTCTGGTTTTTTATTTTGTAATTCACAAGAGAGTCTCTGTGGACTGAATCTAATTTCAGGAGTGCCTCATTTAAAATGCATTCTGGATAACTCCTAGCTTGGAATATGTTGAACAAACAAGTGACCCGAGACTGCAAGTCCTTGGGGTCCGAAACAATTCTTTTTAGTCTCAAAAATTGACTGAATGGTATAGATCTCTTAGTATGAGGTGGATGGTTGCTATGGTAGTTAAGGTATAACTTTTTATCTGTAGGTTTTGTGTATATTGTAGTTTCTAGAATATTTTTTACTTTCATAATCTTAACATCCAAAAAGGAGATTTCGTCTGTAGATTGATTAAGTGTAAATTTGAAGTCTTTATTAAAATTATTAAGGGTATTAAAGTAAATGTTAAGGTCGTCTGGGTGTTTGTTCCAAATGCCGAAAAGGTCGTCGATGAATCTATCATGGTCCCATTGAAGGTCAGGATAGGCTGTATTGAACTTTTCAAAGAATTTGTACATAATAATATTAGCGGCTTGTACACTACTAGATCCCCCCATGGTGAGGCCTTGGATCTGTTTATATAGTATGCCATTGAAATTAAAGTAACAGTTCCTAAGGGTGAAATTCAAGATTTTTTTGAGTAGGGGTGGGGGGATGGGTTTTATATCTATTTCAAAGTGTTTCCAGCAATTTAAAGTCTTAGTATAGTGTTCTATAATAAATTCTATTCCAAGGTCTAATGGGATGTTGGTGTAGAGCGATTCTACATCCAGGGTGACCAAAAGGGTGTCTTTAGTAATGTGGTTGCAGTACTTTTTAAATCTATTTAAAAAATCTGTCGTATCTTTAATAAGGTTGGGGATCTGTGCTTCACCAATTTTAAGTAATTGCTGCAAGTATGTATGCAATTTGATAGTAGGGCTATTGCACTGCGAGATAATAGGTCTGATCGGGCAACCATTTTTGTGGATTTTAGGGAGTCCGTAAAGTATACCCGGCTCACTGCTCGTGTCAATAAGCCAGTTGAATTGCTTTTTAGTCAGGAACGGTCGTAGTTCATTAATCAATATTCTATATTTTAGCGTCAAATCCTCCTTATTTATAGAATCTTCTGTAACTCTTACATATGTGGTGCTGTTTTGCAGATGGTTAAGAATCTTCTCTTCATAATCCGACGTATTCATAACTACAATTCCTCCACCTTTGTCGGCCGGTTTAATAATAATGTTCCTGTTATTTCTAAGGCTGCTAAGTGCTTTAAGTTCAACTGTGCTGATATTAGCATTACTTTTATATTTCTGTGATATGTTCTTAATTTCATATTTAAGCCTATTGCAGAAGGCGCTTAAATTAGCATCAGGCTTAGCTGGATACCAAGAACTACTAATCTTAATGGGCGCTATTTTAATTTTATCGACTACGTGAGTGGTGTAAGTCTGGTCAATTTTGTTAGATTTCTTAAGTTTATCTGCTTGTAAGCCAAAGTAAAGTTTAATTTGTAAATTTCTTTCGAAACGATCTATCAATTCTATATTTTGTTTCACATAGGTAGTATGCTGATTGGTATGAATAAAGTTGAGGCCCTTATTTAAAACAGCGGTTTCCCCAATTCTTTATGCCATAATTTGCAAGCAATGCGATATAGACCAACTGTCGCGACAATTTGACCAACATTAAAACGAATCTCCGTCGACTATATTTATAATTGAATTTCCAAATCGTGGAATGCGAAACGTACGAAACCGAAAGCAAAATTCTATTAATTCCAGCAGTGTGCTGCACAGTGATGATGATGCTGTCCATCCTCATTACTGAGGGTCGGAGACCAGAGATAACGACAGCAGCTTCCTCCATTCCTCTCTGTCCTGCGCCCGTCTAACACAGTCCACAGGTGGTAATCCGGTCCAGTCACAGACATCGTACACAGTAACAGGCCCTTATATATTACCACATAAAAGATTAATAAAAAAGAGGTGTCTACATGCTTACAACACAGTCCAGCTAAACCTAGACAACCATTCAACCAATCCGCTGGCTGGAATAATTTGTTTATTCACTCATTGCGAAAGTTATCACTCAGAAGGTTTCCCGACCCAATTCCGCTACATGCGGTAACAGTGCCAGTCCAAGACCTAGATAAAATAGTTAGGCTACGCTAATCATTTTGCTATATGACACTTAATCAGGACTAATAAGCCGTGCATCGATGTAATTAATAATTAATAATTAATCAAAATGACAAGATAATTTCTTCTATGTAAACGGCCTTTATTATCATCGGGTCTAGGACTTTTCCCCCGGCCCATTCCCCCCCCGCCATTTCCCCCTGCCATTTCCCCCCGGGGACAATTCCCCCCCGCCATTTCTCCCCTGCCATTACCCCCCGGAGACAATTATCAGCTTCCATTTAAGCAATAACATTTTCATCAATCCAGCTTCTATTTAAGTAAGAACATTTTCATCAATCCCGCTTCCATTTAAGTAAGAACATTTTCATCAATCCAGCTTCTATTTAAGTAAGAACATTTTCATCAATCCAGCTTCTATTTAAGTAGAACATTTTCATCAATCCCGCTTCCATTTAAGTAAGAACATTTTCATCAATCCAGCTTCTATTTAAGTAAGAACATTTTCATCAATCCAGCTTCTATTTAAGTAAGAACATTTTCATCAATCCAGCTTCTATTTAAGTAAGAACATTTTCATCAATCCAGCTTCTATTTAAGTAAGAACATTTTCATCAATCCAGCTTCTATTTAAGTAAGAACATTTTCATCAATCCAGCTTCCACTTAAGCAATAACATAGAAGCTGGAATGATGAAAATGTTCTTACTTAAATAGAAGCTGGAATGATGAAAATGCTCTTTCTTAAATGGAAGCTGGATTTATGAAAATGTTCTTACTTAAATGGAAGCGGGATTGACAAGTCGAATACTCCGTTTATATGATTTGTCTTCCATCTAGAGAGGTATTCGACGGGGGGGGAAATGGCGGGGGGGAAATGGCGGGGGGGAAATTGTCTTCGGGGGGAAATGGCAGGGGAGAAATGGCGGGGGGGGAATGGGCCGGGGGGAAAAGTCCGGATACCATTATCATCATCAATCAACATCCTTAGGCTCAATGCCCGTAGGAGCCCGACGCCACTCTCTGTCTGAGTCTGTCTCGCGTCATGCTGCCCAGCTTCAACAGGTCCGGTCAGCAGGTCTGCTCCATACCATTAACATCTTGGAGCAGTTAGACCGCCTTGTCTAAATGAAGAGGATATTGGGAGAGAGGCATGAAGGACAACTTGGGTCAATGCCCGTATGTGTCCCATGCTCTCCCCCGACTCTCTCCACCGATCTGTCCTGACCGGCCTGTGCATGTCTGCTCCACATCATGACACCTTGAACTTTGAAGCATCTGGGTCGCTATGTCACTTGTGTCGTGGTTTTTGCGGATTTCAATCGTCTTGGTCTTTTACTGCCAGTGTATCGCCACCCATCTGGCAAACCTTCCTCACTTTGTCCGGGCTTAGGACCGGCACATCCGGGCTTAGGACCGGCACACCTTTATTATCGCAAGATGTCATTGAATTTCGATGCAACGAAAAAGCAGTCTTGGATTAGACACCTTTAAAAAGTAATAGCATGGCTCTTTATAAATCTATCAAGAGAGAATTATAGTCGAATCCGTTCTCCGTGGGCGCATGCCTCAATTAACTACACTAGAAAAGTTCTCATTATTACGTGCAAAATTGTGGGCGAAATCTCTTGAAGACACGACCACAAAGGCAACAGAGCGAGCACAATTATTGCTCGCAAAATAAAACATGAAGGGAGGGCTCTAAACCCTCTCAGTGGATCCTGCCTGTCTATGTTACCCATATGCGGGGGAAAAAATAAATGTTTTTAGCGATGAAAATAATATTGCAACGTTTTCAAGCTCAAGCAGATTAATGGAGCAAGATTGCAGAAATTGCAAATTCGCTTTGAGTACCCATAGCTATTTAATTAATTAAGTCGCTATTTAACTAATTAAGGAGCTATTTCACTATTCATCAGGTATTAGTTAATAGATTATCAAACCTATATAGCTACCTAACTAATTAAAGAAGGACAATGCTTACCATTGAATCATCTCAAAAGCAATCAACCATCACTGGTAACTGGACTGAGATATATTGGCAATTGAGGCCTTCCCTAAACATCAGACAATAACATTAAATATTTTTGCTATTATTTTATGTTATATTTGAATAGCCAGGCTAATATCTCTAATGGACATTTCTTTGGATTTACACTTTTTACGTTGCAATGAATTTCTAAGACACTATTAATGTGAACCAGGTTGCTTGCTTGTGTAAAGCAAGATGCGGATTGTTTAGAGTATAGTATTAAATGGTGTTAAGTAGCTACTAGAGATAGTGGCAGCAGCTCTAGTCCTACTCTTCTTTTAGATAGTAGTCATTATAGATCTATACACGTTATAAACTTTTTGAAAGGTTATAAAGGCGTTTGAGCTGCCATTCATAGTATAATATTATAGGCCATCATTCTTCTTTAGATATGAAAGGAACTCTATAGCGTCTGAAGATAATTTCGCTGATATTGAGGAATCTCTTTTTACTCTGCTCCTACGTTAAATATCTACCAGAGATAGTGAGAGTTCTAGTCCTATAATAGTCTTTATTTAAATAGTAATCATTATTGATTTATACAGAAGAGATTTGTTAAAATGTCATAAAGGTGTTTGATCTGCCATTCGTAGTATAATTATATAGGTAACCATTCCTCCTTAGAAATTAGAGGAACTCTTGTTTCTGAAGAAAATTTCGCTGATCTTGAGGAATCTCTTACTATTCTGCTGCTACGGTGTTAATGAGTGAGACTGTTGCTAGGTGAGAGAAGTTCCGATAGTGAAGGAAGTGACGTTGTACTCAAACACCTCTTTTAAGGATTGTCTTGCTATTATGTAAGTAAAAGACGCCCAAATTATCAGTTAGTCGCGTACCGTCGTTCGGCTTTTTCAATCACTGTTTAAACTCTGATAGGAAAAATGATGAAGTCAACGGTAATGATCTTCGTTATCAGAAAGTGTCGTTAACCTGATGCAACCAACCGTTGACAATATGATACTGCGGAGACTTTGATCCAGCTTTTGCACGAAACGAACAAATATCTGGCGAGAAAGGCATCATCATCGTCATCGTCATAGTCGTCGTCGTCATTGTCGTCGTCATCGTCATAGTCGTCGTCGTCATCGTCGTCGTCGTCATCATCATCGTCATCATCATTTTGGGGGTATGCAAGGCGATCAGTTTGGTTGCAGTGTTTTTGAGAATACTGACTCCAAAGATCTCACCCTCTAGCTTAGGATAACTCTACGTTACGTGCGAAGATAACAATTATTGACGTCACCATCCGCCTTTATCTTAGATTCATGAACATTATCGCCTCTGAAGACTTAGAATTAATTTTATATAATTTATTTGCAAGAAAAGATATTAAAATTTAATACAAATCTATTTAATTGAAAAACTTGGTTATTTATAGCTTCGGATATACTGATACATGGATGTAGCAGCGAGTTCGTCCGTCACTTACAATCGTCGCCATTTTCAAAAGTAGTTCCGGTGACCGACTGCACTTAAACAGCCTTAATATGCTGCAATGTTGGTGATGCGACACCTTTCGAACACTTTTCCGGAAGAATTAAATGCAGAAATGAGCGTTCCGGTGTAATCGGATCTGAAGTATGTTTCATTAAGCGGACTGCAACCCATAATAATTATTACGTACGCACGAAGGGGGAGGAGATTACAATTTGCGTATGAGTAGTTTCGGCAATATGAACGTACGCCAAATAAATGTTTATTTGTGACGTTCGCATTAGCCTTCTATACTATAATCGCCGGCTTGCTGCATTTCATGCGATATAATAGGCTATCGGTCGTAAAATAAATTGGTATTATTGCAGAGCATTACCCATTGATCATCGATTGAGACAGACTGTTATTTATATTTTCATAAGTTTTCAATTTAGAGGTGTCTAATGAACACGTTAAAATAGATTACTTGAGGGAAAGGAAACGCCCGTGTGACATTGAACTTCAACTTCATAAGATAAAGGGCTATAATTAAAATATCGTGAAATGAAGTAAATACTCATTCATTACCCTCCTCACAGCCCGACCTTCACCTCAGCGTAGCGGGGAGGAGTTGAACAGCCAAGTAAGGAAATGTTTGGTGACACTATGCCACCAGAGGCGAAAGCTTCTACTGAAAAGCCCATAGGGCGTCACGCGAGGTGGACATGCTGACCATGAACCCTGAAAATGGTTGGCCAACGCAGGCGGCAGGTGGTGGAAGGAACGACAGAGGACCTTTAGGACTCACACCGGCCTCCCTCCCCTGTCGGAAGAGAAATGGTCACAACCTGGAAATTGACCAAGAAGGCTTTACAGGATGATGAATATCAGATTAGAGAGTGTGATGACGGCGTTTACGTTTTTGTAAGGAATGATAGTGGAAGATGACCGCTGCACGAAAGATATCACTTGTGCTATGCTCGATAAACTCAGTCACAGAAAATGAAAGCACAGAAAAAATAGAATCTAATAACGTAGTCCAATTAAATGTCTTATTACTCAGTGGTAAGTGAGTTGAAGGTGTCTTACGACCTCCATTATTATGAGAAAAACCTAGCGTTGATTTCAATATATATATATATATATATATATATATATATATATATATATATAATATTGTATTTGTAGTTGATTTCGATGCCATAGACCATTGTTTAGCTTCCTTATAACGAAATAAGCCGTAATGGATATTTTCTGCTTCTTGCTTTGGGGTCTGAACCGCATTTAGAGGTTATAGCCCCTAGCCCTCTGACGACGCCACTGGCGCAAGCATCTACGCTGTGATTATATTGTTGATTGCAGGAGGGAGAAAATCCTGAACATTCTTTTGTGACGATGATTAATTTTGTGAAATATGCGAAAAATCAAGAGAAAATACAGCTTTGCACTACTTTTTGAAGTACTAGGCAATTTTGATACTTCTATACGTCTAATACTTATAAAACGGTTTAAATATGAAACGAGGTGTCTAAGAGCCATGATGTTTCTTGGACAATTTCGACAACCCTGTCCGGTTGTATGGTCAAAAGGCAAGGGTGCAAACTTGTCACCCGTTTTCATAGACTGAGGCCAAGAAATGAAGTCGCTAACTTCATTCTGAAATAGATTTCGATGCTGTTGAAGATTGTCTAGTTTTCTTATTACGAAATTATCCGTAATAGACATTTTCCGCATTTTGCTTTGGGGGGGCTGAGCCGCCTTTAGGGGGGGCTTAGCCCCCTCCAGCCCCCCCCTGGCGCCGCCACTGACCACTGCAAGTCACCGCCGCAGCGGTTCATGGTTATTGGAATAGAAGCGACGAGAGAAGTCAGTAACGAATTCGTGTAAATGTGACGTTTTCGACCACTAAGGTCTCGGGCTATATGAAAATTAACACACACAATTTTAGTATTATTATTCAGCAGTTCAACGTCGTCCTATGACATCAATGGCCGTTGACGACAATACAGAAAATATAAAATGCAATGAAAACAAATTTCTAGTATCCTAGAAACACCATCAAAATGCCTCTAGCTGAAGCTTCACAATTTCGGCAACATTCAGTCTTTAACACTTTTTAAAAAAAGAGTTCGTCTTACATTCTCTATGCTCATACATATTGTGACAATAGTATCTAATGCATGTCAGTCAGCATTATTATATATATATATTGGATGGATCCAGATGGATTCAGATTTGACCAGGGTCTATGACAACAGAGGTCGTTACCCTGGACAGAAATTTGCTCGGCATATTACAGCACTCAAGAGCAAGGTACTAAACCAGTTTTTATTATTATTATATATATTATGTCGGCTATTCCATATTTATATCGCGACTTGCATTGGTTTATGAGGTGTGTAAAGTCAACATTTTCTTCCTCTTTCATATTTTTACATTTGGATTTCAACAATTTATGGTAATTTTATGGCATTATTATTGACTTACTAGAATCAAAATGAATGAATGAATGAATGAATGAGCGAATGATCACCACGTTGAAAGCTTCGTAAAGCGGTCGATTGTCAATACCTGTTTTTACGGTTTCAGCACTCTCTGCTATTAAAGACAATTATATTATGCTTGAAGTATAATTGCGCTGGCTAACTATCACTTCATGCATTCACTACAAGATAATAATAATCTTCGTTGATTGACATTCAATCTGACACCGCAGAACGATTACATGTACAAGTTATACGAAATACGGCCAGCTTCTCACGACACGCAGGTCGGCTACAACAGGTTCGGTAACTTAACACTAATGGCCTAAGTGCTGGAACGCTCCTGATCGGCCAAGCCAGGAGTGGGAGGGGCTTTCTTTATTTTTAGCAGAACCCGAGTCAAGCAACACAACAGCAAAGCGCCAATGGCAGCTAACAGAATTTTTAATAAATTAATGGCCTGAGTGAGGCTTGAACCCGGGTTGCGCGGATGACTCTCAGTTTAACGGCCAGCGCTCTCTCCACTGAGCTACGGGACCCCCCAAGATCCTCTGCCTGGTCTCCTAATTACATTTTGGAAATGCCCCTGAATAGCTCTATGTGCTTAAAGCCATCATCTGCATCTTCATCTCGCTGAACTTTGGCGTTTGGCGTGATTGGTACCTCCATTTGGAGCTAAACGACGCTGAAATGAAAAGTTGTTCAATTAGCATTAAAGAAACTCAAAATTGACGTATTTTAGGAAGTCTGGTAAAGGACTGATGTCGTTGGACACTTTTAGATCAATCTCAAGTAGCGTTATAAATTTAAAAAATGTAGAGAAACTGCGGTTTACTGCCACATTCGTTTGCTCGCCCTATCGTAGAAATCACATCATACACTCAGTGTCGTCAAACTTAAAAATGGTAACGCATAATATTATATTATATGACATAATATATCATATACCTGCTTCTCAAATAATTGCATACATAACTTTGTTACTAGCGTACATGTTGCAGTGCCAGTTCTAGGCAAATAGACGAAGACACACCACGCAAAAATTTATACAGAATATGGTTTTGGTGGGCTTGGAAAGATATGCCAAGAAAACGGCTTCAGCTCATAAACTATAATTCGCCTGCACAATGCACTGTTGCATGGATCTGAGACGTGACCAATGACAGTGACAAGCAGGAGTAGACTTGAAGCAACACAAGCGACCGTTGAGGTGTTTGAATATTTCGTAGTCAACGCTGCTAATTATAAAGTTGCGCAATGCTTGATAGCTTGACATGCAAGTCGTCATCTTCAGAGTCGTCGAATACGACACACATCGTCAGCGTCATGACATGAAGTCGTTCAAGAAAAAAATCAGCAATTTAGTTTTTGCATGGATCATCAAAATTACATTCTTCCACATCATATTGACGCTAAATGGATTCTTATATTTATTAAACCTCAGATTAGTTGTTGCAAATTAATGTACCCTCATGCAACGTTAGATAAACTCTCAACACTGACGCATTTTGTGTAAAGACTAGCGAATGATGGCCGACGCTTCTCGCGCTACATAGTAAACACCTTTAAAACAATTTCGGGTAGCATATAAAAGCAAAATAAATTAATTAGATCCTCAATATTGGATTATCCATATAGGATTATCTGGAAATGAAATGGCAGATACCCTTGCAAAGAATGGGCAAGAACTAACGGAAATTAATTCAACAAATTATCTAGAATTAAAGGAAGTCTATTCCTTAATAAGAAAATATGTTGTTGGTTTATGGCAAATTGAATATGATACTGAACGGAAAGGGCGATTTAATAAATCTATTCCGCCTTTGGTATCAACTGATATAAAATTCATGGACTCCATAAGGAAAAGAGAAGTTCAAATTACCCGACTTAGGATGGGGCATGTCCTTAATAACACTTGGCTGAAGGTGTTAGGTAAAAGCACAACAGACCTGTGTTCTAAATGCCAACTGCCTGAAACAACTGTGCATATGCTGCTTGCGTGTATAAAGAATGACATATCAACCTTAATACTTAAAAAATGTGAAGAGAAAAAGTGGAATGCACTGTTAAAAATGTATTGTCTATTCCATGTATTTATCTTGAAGCTTATGATATCCTTATGACTATAACTAACGAAAGAATTATATGAATAGTGTTAATTAAGCATAATATCTGAAAATACAAACTGCTAGAACAATGTATCAGCTTAACGTTATTAATGGTCATTGTTGTTAGTTGTGATTGATAAAGTGTAACAGTCTTACCATTGTTTTGAATAATGTTCCTGGAAATAGATTAATAACTGGCTTGTTTGCAATGTGAAATGTATTTGAATTATAATTTTAGCTGGTTTGATTCATTTTAGTATTGAGCAAAGATAAATTGAATGTTTAATCAGATTTATAATTTCATTGGATTTGTCTCTATCGTGTTTATTGGTTTTTTTTGAGTGTGTGGTTGTTGTTTGTTTTCCTCAAATAATTCTTTAATAGATGAAACAAACATTGACAAATTTTGCTCTTCCAATTATTGTTCAATGTTCATGTATCTAAATGATGGATGAATACTTTGATTTTTATTTTAATGTTGAATATCTAATCTGCCAATAATTTCATTGTTGGTCAATGAATGTTCAAAATTGCTTGTAAACATGCGATAAATATTTGATGTTAATCTAATTAAGTAACCTAGATGTTGTATTATGTGAACATCATGAAATGTGCAAATGTATGATAATATTGCCATCAAACTTCGGAAAAAGGAAACGAAAACAGAGTGAAAAAGGACAAAAATGCTGAACAGTTGAACAAAAGTGAATGGACATACGTTAAAATCTTTAAGGACGTCAACAGCCTTTGTAGCTATAAGATGTCGTTAAACTGCTGATTAATAAATAATAGATCCTCAATATTAAGAGTCAATCCTCTCGTCATATTGTAATTGTAATTGTAATCGTACATTTATATAGCGCCCCTTCAAAAGAACTCCTCATAGGCGCACTCCCGACCTTACACCAAACCACAATCAAAGGGAATGGTTTTAAAACGATTGCGGAAAAGGGGCAACGAAAGACAAAGAAGTTCATTACGGAGACTAATAGGTAACTTATTCCAAAAAGACGGACCGACCATAGCAAAGCTTCTATGCAGCACTATATTTGCTACGAGCTCACGCCGCATTAAAATGATAAAATAATGCAGAATTCCTACATATTATTATTAATTTTGTTTTTTATGACTAATGAGAGCAACGGCCTCTGTTGTCATAAGGCCTCGTCAAATCTGGATCCATCCATCCGTCGATCCATATAAAATCCAAACTGTCCATTGAAAGTCGTGAGAGATAAGGTGAACGACGAATATTATTCATCTTTGGCATGAAGCAATGTCACCAAACAAAAACTGAACACCAAGATAAGATAACGGAGACGGAATCGTTGGTATTCTCTTTCATTGCATGCTTGCAAATACTATGGAGTTCGCTACGGATTTGTCTGAAATAAGTGCAGGTCCGTAGGCTAAACTTGTGGCTAACTTCTTCAGGTTCTCTGCCCCAATCACAATGTGTCGTTCAACTGAGACAACAAGCCTACGACAACCTCGATTAATACGTCGATACCTACTTTCGCATTTAATCGGCGTCTCTGTATCATAACGTCTTTTGTGCCTTGTCAGTTATACATGCCATCTGGAGATAATTTATAATTACTCGGCTAATTAAGGTAAAATGGATCAACCGTGTTGCAACGTAAACTAACTCAGCGCTAGCTTATTTGTAGTAGGTAAAGTGTAACAGATGGCTTATGTGATTAGACACCTTTTAGACATATTGAAACGCATATTAAAGCAATAAATGTAGCAATATTTTCAATTCTCGTCCATCAACTAGATAATAATGATCTATTATACACCGTGGTTCAAAAAAAAGTAAGCCAAATTGTTTTGCATATATCTTTAATACCTGATGACATAACACGCTAAAGTTTTACAAATGTTTATAGAGTTGGACCAAGAATATGATTCCAAAATTTCAAGAGATAAAGTTGAACGTATAAAAAGATATGTATCTTTCAACTTCATTTGCGGAAATATCAGTTTACAAGCAATGTTCTGTTAGATTCAATGACATGTAAGCCAAACTGTTTTTCTTATATCTCTAATGTTTGATGATTAATCATATTAAAATTTTCCCAATATTTAGATAATTGAACCAAGAATAGGATTCCAAAATATCATTTAATAAATTTGAACGGATAGAAAAATATGGATATTTCAACTTCATCTCCCGAAATATCAGTTTTCAGCAAGTCTGTTATGGCATTCGTTGCGGTTTCGGCGCTTGGTCGTTCACATTAATTTTAGTCTTCATTGATCCCGAAGTAAAAATTAATGGAACCTATTATCGCGACGTTCTGCTTTCACAACATCTTCTACCTGTAATCAGAAATCCAGCACCAGACTGCGCCAGCCCACAGAGCCAAGGAAGCCATCGAAATGCTGACAAGAGAGACGCCAGACTTCATTTCTCCCATGTGCACATAACGGCCTCCGAACAGCCAAAATTTGAATCCTGTCGACTATAAACTGTGGAGCGTGATGCAATACCGAGTCTACTAGACAACAATCCATGATATAAACGATATGAAGCAACGCTTGTTTGAAGTCTGGGATCACCCGGACCAGAGGATAATCGACGACGCTGTTGCTCAATGTCGCCAGCGCCTCCAGGCTTGCGTGCAAGCAGCAGGAGGAGGACATTTTGAGCATCTTATTTAATTCAATAATTAAACCATACTGTTGGAATAATATTGGTGGTTCAATTATCTACACATCTGTGAAACATTAGACTGATTAATCATCAGGCATTAGAGATATAAGAAAAACAGTTTGGCTTACATTTAATTGAATCTAACAGAGAATTGCTTGTAAACTGATATTTCCGCATATGAAGTTGAAAGATACATATCTTTTTATCCGTTCAACTTTATCTCTTGAAATTTTGGAATCATAGTCTTGGTCCAATCCTCTAAATATTTGGAAAATTTTAGCGTGATATGTCATCAGGTATTAGAGATATATGCAAAACAATTTGGCTTACTTTTTTTCGAACCACGGTGTATAAGGAAGAAAGCGAAAATAAAACAAAAGTATTTACATTGTATAATTGTGGCCACAATGAAATTTCTTTGTATAGGAATATTGACATAGAATCATCTATCATCTAAGCATTTCTTTCGCTCGACTTTGGCGTCCAAGAAATTCCTACACTGTACTTGATAAACAGCATTTTAACCTTGCAAGCCCTACAATGAACACATCAATTAATATTATATAAACTGAACTCATACAAAAGACCTTTGTATAATTAGTTGTGTGTAATTTGCTGCGGTCTGCCAGCCTGAAGTGCTGATTAAAAGAAAATTGAATTGTAAATAAGATTGCTGCCTTGTAGCGTAAAAGAAACGTATACCTAACGTACGTGTATTTTTGTAGCTGAACTCCATGGAAATAGTAGTGACAGATGTCATTATAAAACTTTGAACCACTTATCACTGCATCAATAAAAGCGAACACCATTCATGTACAACCAACCAGCGTGATTAGCGACTGGCCTCTCGTATCTTGTCCGTTATACAAGACACTCCTCATTTATTTCATAATAATGTCCTCAGTGGCGGCGCCAGGGGGGGGGCTGGAGGGGGCTAAGCCCCCCCTAAATGCGGCTCAGCCCCCCCAAAGCAAAATGCGGAAAATGTCTATAGCGGCTTATTTCGTAATAATAAAACTAGACAATGATCAATGGCATCGAAATCTACTTTGAGAATGAAGTTAGCGACTTCATTTCTTGGCCTCAGTCTATGAAAACGGGTGACAGGTTTACACCCTTACCTTTTGACCATACAACGGGACAGGGTTGTCGAAATTGTCGAAGAAACAACATGGCTCTTAGACACCTCGTTTCAGATTGAAACCGTTTTATAAGTATTAGACGTATATAAATATCGAAATTGTCTAGTCCTTCAAAAAGTTGCGCAAAGCTGAATTTTCTCTTGATTTTTCGTATATTTCACAAAATTAATCATCGTCACAAAAGAATGTTTAGGGTTTTCTCCCTCCTGCAATCAACTATATAATCATAGCGTAGATGCTTGCGCCAGTGGCGACGTCAGAGGGCTAGGGGTTATAGCCCCTAAATGCGGCTCAGACCCTCAAAGCAAAAAGCAGAAAATATCCATTACGGTTTATTTCGTAATAAGAAAGCTAGACAATGGTCAATGGCATCGAAATCAACTATATATACAATATTATATATATATATATATATATATATATATATTAAGTTTTATAGGTCATTTAATTCGTTGCCTAGCAAATGCTACAAACTAAGAAACCAGTTTTGGTGCATTTAGTAGCTGCTTAACCGTTTCTTCTCTATGGAATGGAAGCTGTCAGCCCTACCAAAAGTGAGGTGAGCTATTTAGAGTACACTTACAGCTCTGCAGTATGTAAAATTTTTAAAGTCTCTCATAGTAGTCTTGTATCTGTACTGCACATCATGAATAAAAATAATATTGCAGGCTGCTGGTTATCCAGAAGATTACGTTTTATCCAGAAATGCCTTTGACACAACAGATTTGCGTCATGTTTCTCTTACACACCTCAAAATTAAATGTGTGCGCTCTTGTTATTTTCGGTATAATAATTACTAAATACTTGTTGTGTATACCACCACTGTCTGGGAATGTAGGCCTACGTTTGATATAATGGTCAACTAAGAAGTAAAACATTTGTGTTCAGATAATTGAAGGGTTTATTTCCAAAACCTGTTGAGTGCACTTTTTGAAAAAATTAAGTTCTGGGCACCAGCTGCAAGTATATTATGGCAATGCATGTTCTCTGTAAAGTTTGGCGTCAAAATCGCTTAAGTCCCATATCAGCAGCCTGGTAAAATTCGGTGTTGTTTCCAAAAGCGGTTAAGTCCTTCCTGGTTTTGCTTCCAACACCTGTTAAGTCCTACAGCCAATGGCATGACGGTTTGAGGTCACGTGATATTTACTTCCATCATGGCCGAAAATATATGTGAGGATTATTCCGGACTTGTTTCTTCTGATCCAACCGAGAAAAAAATAAGAATCACGATCCAAAAATATTTCTGTATCCCGAGTTATAAATTTGTTTAATTTCAATGCGAAAACAACGAAACATTAAAGACGGTATATGTTCATTAAACTCATGAGGTCATTATTTTGAGCTCAATGCTTACGTCACATCTGGCCGAAACGCAGCTAAGTAAGATCGCGGAGCAGGAATATGATGCTATGGACGTAAATAATGCCAAAATGACTGCAAATAATTCGAATAGAGAAGCGTTGATTTGAAAAACTTCTTTTATCTAAGTTGGCTACAACGGTAGTAAACAACAATTTATGTAAAACGCACGTTGCAGTGATTGGTAGTGTCTTTTCATAAAAAGTCGCTTTTCTCAGTTATATACTTAAAATAATTGTGTGCATATATCTAAGCATGCATATTTTTGTATTAAGGAAACTAAAACTGTTTTCTGTCATTAGTAATATGCAGGCAGATAATTTTAATAGTGTCCGGTGAATGCTGTTGGACACCTTTATTGTGATTTATTTTTATTTGTGACTATTTTAGTAGAATGTCCAAGGTAACGGGATCTGTTGTCATAGACCCTTGTCAAATCGGATCCTCCATTATAATTGTGATTACTTTTTTATTGTAAAATTTCTGAGTTTTAATACTGTGTTGGACACCTTTATTGTGATAACTTGGAAGTCGAGTCCGTGTCCATGGTTGGCTCTATATACGATAATACTGAATTGCACACCATTTTATTGTAAAATTTCTGAATATTAGGGCTCTGTTGGACACCTTTTTTATTATGATAACTTGGAACTCGAGTCCGAGTCCATGGTCGACTTTTTATACGATAGTACTGAATTGCACGCCATTTTATTGTAAAATTTCTGAATATGAATTCTGTGTTGCACACCTTCTTTGTGACAACTTGTATCTCGAGTCTCGAGTCTGTGTCCATGGTTGACTTTTTATACGATAATACTGAATTGCACACCATTGTATCGTGGTATTTCTGAATATTAATGCTCTGTTGGATACCTTTATTGTGATTTATTTTTATTTGTGATTATTTTAATTGAATGTCCAGGGTAACGGCTACTGTTGTCATAGACCCTGGTCAAATCGGATCCATCCATTATTGTGATTACTTTTTATTTTAAAATTTCTGAGTAACAAAACTGTGTTGGACACCTTTATTGTGATAACTTGGAACTCGAGTCCGTGTCCATGGCCGGCGTTTTATACAATAATACTGAATTGCACACCATTTTATTATAAAATTTCTGAATATTGATACTGTGCTGGACACCTTTTATTGTGACAACTTGGATCTCGAGTCTGTGTCCATGGTTGACTTTTATACGATAATACTGAATTGCACACCATTGTATTGTGGAATTTCTGAATATTAATTCGGTGTTGGACACCTCTTATTGTGATAACTTGGAACTCAAGTCAACGTGGTTTTTGAGTGCTTGCATAACGGTATGTCAAAGACAATAGGGACTTTACATTACCTCATTGTCTGCACCACATAGCTACTCGAGCTACTGTGTGCACACGCACTGTATATACTGTATCGCCTTTGCTCAGCTCGGTCACCAACTCGGCTGAGATGGATGGATGGATCCGATTTGACCAGGGTCTATGACAACAGAGGCCGTTACCCTGGACAGAAATTTGCTCGGCATATTACAGCACTTTAGAGCAAGGTACTGAACCAGTTTTTTACATGGCTCGGAATAAGAGATGACTGAAATTTCGGGGTATGGTACAGCGCGGGCACGGCATAGACGTTACGCGGACGCGTTTGATGACCGCCCATTCTCTTTTGCTACCTTAGTTGGACACCTTTGTTTATGATAATTCGGAACTTAATTTAGGATTGCGGCCGGATACACCAAAAATCAAAAACCTCAACAATTATTGCTGACTTCGTTTAAATAACCCACTCAATCTCCAACTACACCTTGCAATGTGGAGCGCGTTTGTGCCAGTGCACAATTTCTTGTAAAACCCTTGGTCGGTATGTGCTTCGTTCATGCATTCGGCACTCGCAGCTTCGCGCGATTGCAATATGACCGCCCTGGGAAGAAAATGTTCTAGTTGCGTCTCTGGGAGGGAGGAAGGCTTGGGGCTTCAGCCCCCCCAAACCTGAAATCCTGGCGCCGCCACTGAATGTCCTCGTTCCTGTTTCTGTCCCTCAGCGAAATTCCTAGCATCCACCGTAGCATTCTCATCTCCGTCCTCTCCAGTAGTCCATCACCCATTCTCGTCATTGTCCTGGGCTCTTCTCCATAGATCGTAAATCGTAATCGTAAACTCGAAATTTCTAAAGCGCCACTCGAAAGCCAAGCGCGGGGCACCAGCTTATTCACGAGCGCTGCGTTGCGTTAGAAGGGTTGTCCGTGAGAATAGTCCGTGGTGGTCCGGGTCGAGTTACCATAGGATCAGGATCAAATGCGTTGTGTTAGAAGGGTTGTCCGTTAGAGTAGTCCGTGGTGGTCCGGGTCGAGTTACCATAGGATCAGAGGGGCGGAACAGCTACTAAGGTGGGTGTCGTCTGGGCCGGGAATTGGAGGGTGGAAGATCAGATGAGATAGGGTAAGAGATCGTGAAAAGGAGTGTCTTAAGTTTCGAATGAAAAGCCCGAGGTGTGATGGATAGAGGAGCCTGAGGAAGGTCGTGGTGTGTGATTAGAAATGATGATAAAGGGACTGAAAAGGATCGGAATTCAGGAGGCAGATCATTCCAAAGGCGTGGTGCTGAGATGGATATGGCTCGGTTGGAGAACTTGAGATGACTTCTGACCGGGGGTCGAGAAAGTGTAAGGCAGGCGGATGATCGGGCAGAACGGGTAGGCTGGATGGTGAACAGTTCGCGAAGATATCTGGGCTGGGAGCATTGTAAGGAGTTGTATGTTAAGGAGAGAACTTTGTAGTGAATTCGCTCTGGGATTTTCAACCAGTGAAGAGACTTGAGGATGGGGGTGATGTGATGATGTCTGGGTGTTCTGGTGACGGCTCTAGCAAGAGAATTTTGTATGAGTTGGAGGCGCTTAAGTTGTGTGGAATCAAGGTTTAAGAACAGGGAATTGCAATAGTCAAGCTTTGAGTGGACGATGGACGTAGCAATGGTGGAAGCAGTTTTGAAATCAAGCATGGGTCGGATGCGTCGGAGGTCCCGGATGTGCATGAAGCAGGAGCGCGATAGATTAGAGATGTGGTTAGAGAAGGAGAGGTGTGAATCAAACATTACACCAAGATTGCGGACCGGAGCATCAGAGGTGAAGGTAAGAGATGAAGAGTTAGTCGATAGGTGTATTGAAGGGTCAGGGATTTTCTTGATTTGGTCAGGAAGGCCTAGAATAATGAACTCTGTTTTGGAGGGGTTGAGGCAGAGGAGGTTGGACGACATCCATTGAGAGATCAGATTGACCACATTGAGAAGTTCAGCAATTGAGGTGGAGAAAGAACCTGGGAAAAGGCTATGAAGAGTTGGGTGTCGTCTGCATAGAGATGGTGGTCAACAGACGAGGATTTTATGAGATGACTTAAAGGAGTGGTGTAGAGAATGAAGAGGAGTGGACCCAGGGTAGGCTATTTTAACTTCAACATAGTTTATTTAAATTTTAAATTTATTGGCATGATGAAGATTACATGGAGTGTCGCCAAAATTGGTTGAAACTTGCAGGTTTAGGTGTGTCGCGTGCGGGAAAAAGGTTGAAACCCATTTTCCTATCGCATTGGATAGGACGCTATAAAGTGGCATTAGACACCTTTAAAACATTGCTAGCCGAGTTTTATCAGGATGAAAGCAACCGGTTTGTGCTTCGCCACCTAGCGAATCGGTCGGTTTGCACATATATATACAGATGGTTCAAAAGTTGACAATTTAGTCGCTGCTGCTTACACAATTCCTACCCTAAATTTAGATAAACAAATTCGTCTTTGTGATAATTCTAGCATATTTGCTGCCGAACTTACTGCTATCAAAGAAGTCTTTTCATGGATAGCAAAAAATGAAAACCAAGACCTTAAAAACTTTGCTATCTTTTCTGACTCTTTAAGTGTTCTTACTTCTATTAAGAATACATTTACAAAGTCCCGACCACTTCTATTGCAAGAAACAATAAATACTTTTAATCAAATTAAAATAAGTAAAGTGCATTTGATCTGGATTCCTAGTCATGTAAATATATCAGGTAATGAAAAAGCTGATGCCTTAGCCAAACAATCCCTGAGTATGCCAATTGTTAATTCAACAAACTTTCTGGAACTGCAAGAAGTCTTTTCAATTGTAAAATTGTATGTAATTGACACATGGCAGAGCTACTATGATAGTGATCGCAAGGGTCATCACTATAAATCTATATGTCCTGTGGTGAACACAAACCTGAAATTTACTGACCTTGACAGAAAAAAAGAGGTTCAAATTTCAAGATTAAGATTAGGAAAAGTAAATCTAAATGAAAGACTTTATCTTATGAAGAAGCATGACAGCGGTCTTTGTAATTCATGTAATGTTACAGAGAACATAGATCATTTATTGTTAACTTGTAAAAAAGAAAATATATCTGACGTACTAAGAAATGCATGTGCTGCTTTTAAATTAGACTTAAATATTAAGAGTTTACTTGATAACGGTTATATGCAAAGTGTGGTTTATAGGCTTATGAACCAAATAACTAAAGGTAAAATTGTGTAAATACTGTCGTTTTGAAGCCCGTGTAAGAAGATTTACATTCTGCATGATCAACTTGTTACAAATGTCCATATCTTATCGGCTTGGAAGTAGTGCTCTGTTTCGGAGAGTTTATTTCTTTTAAAATATAATTTTGTTTATGTTCTCGTTAATTATATGTGTCCAATGAAATAGTAGAACAAAAGTCATGTGATAGTTGGTTATCAAGGATTTGATGAATCAATTGATTGAACTTTGAAGTACAGTTGTTTGGTTTTGATTAGTTTGTTTGGTATAACAAAATATGACCTGAAAATATTTCATTTATGTGAAAATGTATTCAAAACCTGATCATGAATGTGTCTTGTGGTTGCATTGTTGTTATTGGTGTTGTTAATATTGAATGTCGTGCTATTGTAACATGATTGTGTTAGAATATCGTTTGTCGTCTTTGCACTTGTTAGAGCAAAATAATATCTCATATTAACCTGTTTGAGAATTTTTTTTACTGAAATGTAGAAGTGATGAATCAAATCTGTATTAAGAATAGCAATCAAGCGAATTTTGTGACATGTCTTGCAAATGACAACCACTGCAGACAATAAATGAATATAACCAAACAAATTGGTTTGCACATAAAAATGTTTTTACCATTGGACCTTTAACTTCGCCATTAATGAAACTTGTAACCTTGTAGTTCATGTTATTAACTGTTAACTATTCTGCTGTTAAATATGAACACTAATGATAATGAACAATAATATTATGTTAAGCCTAAGGCAACGAAAAATGACATTGTTATGACAACGTTATATGGTGTATTTTGGACGCCATGAATTCAATGTTACTGCACTGTATCAGCTGTAAATTGTCGTCAACGGCCTTTGATGTCAAACGACGACGTTAAACTTTGGTTTAAATTAAGTTTGTGCAATTATAAGTGACTGACCCCAGCATGGAGAATGGTGGAGAGCGACATTAAGATAAGATAACAATATTCTTTAATATACCAATTGATATCCGCATTTTGGTGTACATACAAAGTAACGTACATAATTTCTATATCCAATCAATGTCAAAGTGTTTTAGAATAGCATAAAATCCTAAAGTACAAATCCAATATAAATTTTAGATTTAAAAAAGAAGTTCTTTTAATGACCAAAAATTTATGCTGCACTTTGGTTTATATGGTATTACATTTAAATATGATAAAGCATCCTTGTAATAAATGATTTCCTCGTTAGGTTGTCCGCCCTAGGAATTATTCGATCATGTAGCCTAGTCTTGGCCTCATGGAATAAGGCTGGGGCCTCAATGGTGGGAGGAGTGGGTTCAATACATGTCCTGGATTAAGTAGGAGGGCAGCGAAGAACCTCCCATCCGCCGTGCTACACAGAGCCTCGAATGTAGGATTGTCCTCAGGAAGATAGTGCAGTCGGATCAAAAATTAATCATCTGTAATGTCACAATATTATGACCCAGTGTTACAGTAGTTACACAACAGCAAGCAAACGGTGATTCATAGAGTATCTGTATGTTTGAAAATGGATGGCATCTCGAATCTATGAATTCATTATAAAATTATCGCGCCCTTCATATACAGATAATTGAGGTACGGAGAGTAAATAAATTATAAGAAGAAAAAAAGCATACGACACCTTTAGCATTTGAGATATGACGATTATTATTGTTAACATTTCTGATCGTAGAGATTATAGTAAAAGTGCTGTATTATACCAAATAAATTTCTGTCGAGAGCAACGGCCACTGTTGTCATAGGCCCTCGTCAAATCTGGGTTCATCTAACAATATTGTTGGTGCATACTGAATACACTCTCAGCCATTGATATGAATATATAAATTCGATAAAATGTTATTAGTAAAAAAATCGTAAAATACTGGTTCCATCTGATGCATCATTAATCCTGCTTATTACCTTATCTTTCAAATGAATCATCGAGCACATAGTTTCATCTTAGTTCCATACGCTACGTCTTATCAGGTGGGTTGCCAAAAGTGCAAATGGAATCAAACATTACTGTTGTGAAAGAGAACTGAAAGATTAAGTGGAGTGATTTGTGGTACTGCTAGTACACAGTCAGGACAATGTGTTGTAGGGCGATTATAATCATCTTTTGTTCTCTCGCATTTACCATAGCGATTAATGGGTTGTTAATTGCTGGAATTGTCGGCTAATTAGGAAAATACAGTCAGTTGCAGCGACTTGCTAATTTATTATTTAAGAATGGTCAATTCAAAGGAAATTCTACATAATTTCATTCATCGACGAACGTGCAACATCGTAATTGCTTAGCCTAGTATGGCAAGGCACACATGATAACTTAAAGAAACTTGGCTTTATATAGCATAAGTAAATCCGTAAGAAAGGTGTCTAGCGAAATTCATTACCCGCAGTGTTTTATGACATATCATTAATATAATCCATCACGGAATGCGTGCCATTGCCAAGACATTAATTAACGGAACCTTTATCTGAATCATTCAGTTACCTGCAACACACGGTTTGACGAGGAAGCAATGCTTGTGACAGCTTCTACGTGCATAGTGTAATCAGTGCGAGAATGGAGAAATAATCAGTTTATAGTCGCTACCATGTTAACTCATGATAGTTATATGCCTTTTTATCGACGTTATTTTATGACGAAATTCATTCGCATCGATCTCCTAATTTATCCATCAGTGTGATCCGTGGTTCATAAATTAACGACTTCTAAAAGCATCAAAGGTCGTTATAATTGACGAGTGTTAGGTTTTGTTGACGTTGTACTTCGTTTCGAATGAATATCACGTCGTTCTTGCGTCGTGTTGTGTCAAGACAAAAAATTGCTAGAATTATCATAGAACATCAATTGAGCAAAGCAGTTATAATATCATTGTCATGCCGGTTAGAGGTTTATAAGAAATAACTTATAATGTGAATGTTTAAGTATAAAGAAAGACATTGCGAATGGCATTGAACTTTATCAATATAAATCGTGAAATGCTGTTGACTGATTCTTCGATTAGACTGCGTTGTCCAGTGAAGATGTGAGTCCAACTGCCACTGGTCAGTTACTATTTTATGATCAGTGAATTATTCATGGTGATTAAGTCATTATGCTCTACTGCTTTATTATTTCTTGCGATCAGAACTAGCAAGTTAAGACATAACTACGAACTGGACCTACCGAACAAGAAAAAGAGGAATCGTAGGCTCTATGTTCACAAAATTTAATAGTTAAAAAGCAATGGTACTGCTTGGATCCACAACAATACAGGTTTTGATCGCCTACGACACGATCCATACTATCAAACATTACAACTGAAACCTCGCAGGCTTGCCAAAAAAATTCGCCAAGCAATTGTAGCGAAACTTGAAATGAGTGTAGTGGTGGAGTTCGGTGCCTTGGAGCCGGAGGTTCCATGTTCGAATCAGCCTCAAAACGCCGTGTAGGGACAGCGACAATGTGTTATGGCCAAGATGATTAGGGACCTTGAGCAATTACCTTACGTGCAACAAGTGCGCTTCTGCGTGGAACTCCGAATCAGTGTCCTCGCCGTTGTCGGGAGTGCCACTGAGTAGCGATCTCGATGAGGCGCTATGACAAGTGTTCATATAATTATACGAAGACGAGTCGGCTGAATATCAACTCGCTGCGTGAATCAGTCTGTTTACGTTTTTAGCAGTCAGAGATGGCGAACACGCTTAAGGACCGTCCATAAATGACGTAGCGCATCTAGTGGGGGGGGCACATACCAAACATCATTCGACTTTAGTGTTGAAGTGTGACGAGGGGTTTTGGCAAAAATCGTTTGAAAGATTGCCTGACGTCATTTATGGACGGCCCTTGTTGCTGTTTAACGACACCGTGTCGTTAAAATGATTATTGTCGCTCACCATCTTTATTCAGACGTTTTAGAAATATAAATTTATTTATAATACAAAGCTATAACCTAAAAGAGGTGTGAGGCTGACGGTTATTAGTCTTCTTCGTAAGCATACAAATGGATGGATGGATCCGATTTGACCAGGGTCTATGACAACAGAGGCCGTTACCCTGGACAGAAATTTGCTCAGCATATTACAGCACTTAAGAGAAAGGTACTAGTTTTTTTTTCTTTTTTCTATGATGACTGAGTAGCAATCTTGAAATCAAGAAATGCACATGCAACTAAAGGTGTCTAATCGGACAACTTCTCTTGTCTATAAAATCTGTAATGGTTCTAGATCCCCACCCATTCGCCCCGAAAAGACTATAATAGATGTCAGTTGTTCACCGATGAACTGTTCACTTGTGGTATCTCGACAAAACGATAAAAATGATTCAAAATCAAAGATATAGTCTCCCTCGATGCTAGTTCATAGTCTTTCGTCGATAGCTTTCATATTACTTACAACGTTGTGTAAATTAAATTTGTATCTGAGGGGCCGTCCATAAAGTACGTCACGCTCAAGGGTGGGAGGGGGAGCATAGAAAATGATGAAACGACGCATTGACGATCTTTTTGCCACCTTATGTCATAGGCTATCCTTATACACCTTTCAGTATTATGTCTCATACGTTTATATTGGCAAATTTTTACTTTTCCAAACAATTTCAGTTATCAACTCCTGCTGAGCAATAGACTAATTAAGAACATTCTCACTTACATTTATTACCATACTAGAAGCAACCAAGGGTCACTTTACTCTGTTCCTTACAAACTTCAAAACTGTGCTTTTTTTATCTGTGGTTGGGATGGGAACGATTCTGAGTAGCATACCTTCAACTTTTATGACTGACACGGCGTTCTTCTAGCAGATAATTATTTTGTGACACCACTTTCAAGGATTCAAACACGTTTATAGTATGCTTTATAATGATTTCTGCGGCCGATTACAGCACAAGAAGCTCGAAAGCGCTGCCTTATACGCAAGAATGAAAATCATAAAAGAGGTGTCTTAAATATAAGCTACTAAAATTAGTTAGTATCCCGTCCTAAGAAGGGACAGTTGCCAAACCTCGTAGAAAATCGCTGAACTTGTAAAGTGATAAAAAACAGCATCATCATCATCATCGCCAGCGTCGTCGTCATCGCAGTAGTAGTAATATGTTCGAGGGAATGGTGAAATGTTGTCATGGAATCGAAGCAAGTGGAAAAGAATTTACGTGAGCGCATTGAATGGTATCCAAGTGTATTCCTTTTTCTAATAGTTAGAGAAGAAGTCTTCCCATTATTTCTTTGTCTTGGTCAACATTCGAGCGATTGTGGTCATCTTCTCGCCAGTGATTCAAAATAGGATTCAAATTGACATTATCATCACTACATGAATTGTCAGAGATATGAGATAAATTTGACGCATCGTAGACTGAAAAATATATAGAGTTACCTTCATCAGTCCATGTTGTTGTCACATGGCAATTGTTCTTTCACATTTCGTCGATCGATTTTCAATTATTTTATTCAACCAAACTTCACTCAAGATCATTGATGAATTATTTGAAGAAGCATTGTGTGATCGATTTTTGTTTGTTTTTCCCATTTTATCCTTTTCGTATTATTGAAAACAGAGAGTTTTGTTCTGTTCGCACTTTTCGAAAAATTAAAATTTTCCGCCAAAAAGCGCAACAACTGTCTTCTCGATTTTCTATTACTTTTACGCAGTTTCGAACAACTACAGAACTGGTGTAATTTCTTTTCAATAAATATGCAACTTTACATCATCTATAGCCGCAGTTATTCCTATTTAAGGGTGTGCATTGTGCAATGGCATCAGAAATTTTAACTGTTCATGTCAAGAATTTGCATAGCGCTTCTTCCAACCGACCAGTTGCACAAAGTTTAACTGCAAAAACGTTAGGGTTTTGCAATTTTATCGTTCCAAAACAGTCAATTAATTTACAGATACCTCTTTCAATGCCTCCTCATGATAGTTACGGCAGCAGAGAACGCGAATTGGACCGGAGCAAGGTTCAACAAGGACAGCCAGGAAGAAACGAGATGAGTGGGATGTAATTATGATCCCAATAATGAGTGGAAGCACCCAGGGGCGGATCCAGGGGGGGCCAATCCGGCCATGGCCACCCCCATTTCAAATCTCCATGGGACGTGGTCCCCATCCATGGTCGCCCAACAAATTTTTCGCAGGGTTTCAGTCATGGCCAGGAGAATTAATAGATAAATGTAATCAAAACCTATATTAAAAATAATATATAAATGTAATTAACCCTCATAGGGTCACGATTTTTCCCAACCGATTTTGGTCACCGGGGGGTAAAAAAATACCCCCACTGTGATTCGCATGATTCTCATGATAAACTCCGATTTTTAAGTATAAAACTAAAAGAAGTTATTTATAGAAGGTTCGAGGAATGCACTGGAACCAAAGTAACAAATGCAGCACTGCAGGGAAATCAAAATGGCGGACAAAATGGCGGCCAGAATCTTAAATGGCTATAAGTGAAGTTATGTATGGAATGGAAACATGATTTCAGAGTCTAAATCAACATTATCGAGGTCAAGGGATGCAATGGAACCAATGTCACATATGTGGCACTGCACGAAAATCAAAATGGCGGACAAAATGGCGGCCAGAATATTAAAATGGCTATTAGTGAAGTCATATGTGCAATGGAAATATGATCTCAGAGTCTGAATCAGCATTTTCGAGGTCAAGGAATGCGATGGAACCAATTTCACTTATATTGCACTGCAAGGAAACCACAATTGGGAAAAATGGCGGCCAGATTGCTGCAGACAATTTCATTTATTCATCCTAATTTTATGACACCAAAACGATTTATATTATAGGCCTAATGTCCAGATACTGATAAGGAGACATTTTAACAGCAAGACACTCATGTGTACAGCATGCATAATGCTATGTTTAAAAATTCCTGAGTAAAATAGCTAGGACGTGGTACATTCGCGTACTTTTTAGCTGATTTGGGTGCATGAATAACTAATGAAACTGGATGCATTCTGTGCATAAAACATATTTAGGAAAAGTCATAGAAGCGATTTCTTCAACTATTTTCAGGGATTAAAATTTTCGTGAAAAACCGAGATGGGGGTATTTTTTTACCCCCCGGTGACCCTATAAGGGTTAAAATCTAATCTAAGCCTCTCACACAATTGCAATGTCTTAATATAAAGCAATTTGTTTGCCATTAATAACTGCTAATAGAGCAATATTGCATGCTCTATGAAATAGCCGTACAATAACTATTATTCACTATTATTATTTATGGAGAAAGTCTCTCGATATGGCCCTAAGTCAGGCATAACATATATCCATAACACAGCCATAAATCATGGATATATATATAATACATAATTATATATATATATATATATATATATGCAGTCTACCAAACAACATTTGCAATGCAACTTTGTCAACCAACTGTCCACTGTCAGTGTGTGCCTTCACTTCAATCAGGGACTAAAATGACTTGTAAACGTCTCACACAATTGCATTGTGAAATAAAAACATCGAAATCCACTTTCCTGAACAATTTTAATTATATATATATATATATATATATATACCCCAGCAACATAATTTTTTGAATTTCCACACTGCTATGGTAGTTTTGTAGGATGTCATTTTAGCGACAGAGTATAGGAGACTCATCGTGGAGAGACAAACAGACATAGACAGATTTTTGGATCAACTAATCTAAACACTACAGACCTTCAATTTTATACATCAGATGTCAAGGCCGTAGCTTGGGAGATGTTTGGGGTGTTTGAACACTCCCAATATGGAAAATGCGAAATAAATTAATTTAAAGCATTTACGAGCACATGATGTATAATATGCATGAAATTAAACTATGAAAACACAAACGGAAAGGAAAAATGGTAAAAATTAATTAAGTAATTGGTCATATTTAAAAAAATTTGGTCGATGACTAAAAAACATCAGTTTTTGGGAACGGAAATTGAACACCTTTTTTAAAGATTTTGGACGATGACTAAAAAAAAGATTTCGGACGGATGTGTTGAACACCTTTTTTAAGATTTTGCACGGAAGACTAAAAAAGACATCAGTGTTTTAGAAGGATAATTGAACACCCTTTTTGAAGATTTCGCACGGATGACTAAAAGAAGTTCAGTTTTTAAGAAGGAAAATTGAACGCCTTTTTTGAATATTTAGGACGGATGACTAAAAAAGTCATTTTGGGGGTAGAAAATTGAACACCTTTTATAACATTTCGCACGGAAGACTAAAAGAAGTCATCAGTTTTTTTAGATGGAAAATTGAACACCTTTTTAAGATTTTGCACGGAAGACTAAAAGAAGTCATCAGTTTTTTTTAGAAGAGAAATTGAACACCTTTTTTAAAGATTTCGGACGAATGAGTAAACAAAAGTCTTTAGTTTTTTGGGAAGAAATTAAACACCTTTTATTGAAGAATTCGGATGGATGACTAAACAAAGTCATCAGTTTTTTGGGAAGGAAATTTGAACACCTTTTTTTGAATATTTGGGACGTATGACTAAAAAAGTCATTTTTTGAGAGAAGAAAATTGAACACCTTTTATAAGATTTCGCACGGAAGACAAAATTAAGTCATCCGTTTTTTCAGAAGGAAAATTAAACACCATTTTTTGAAGAATTCAGACGAATGACTAAACAAAGACATCAGTATTTCTAGAAGGGATATGTAACACCTTTTTTACTGTTTCTGTCGGATGACTAAAAAAGTCATTTGCTTTTTGGGAAGAAAATTGAACACCTTTTTTAAATATCTTGCACGGCAGCCTAAAAGAAGTCATGATTTTTTTTTAGAATGAACACCTCTTTTTAGATTTCGGATGGATGACTAAACAAAGTCATCAGTTTTTTAGAAGGGAAATTGAACACCCTTTTGAAGTTTAGGAAATAGGGATAAGCTGATACTAGTGCAAAAAATCAGCTCATGTTATATAATTACACATAAGTCAGAAGTTATTCACTATAATAACCCAGTACAGAAAATGGTGTTCAATTTTCCTTCTAAAAAACTGATGACTTCTTTTTGTCTTCCGCCCGAATTCTTCAAAAAAGGCTGCTGGACTCGATACAAACAGATATTTTTAATATTGTTTCGTATATATTAATATAAATATTGTGTATATTTTTTAATCAGTACTGAACAAATTGAGTAGTTTTGCTAAAATGACATCTCACAAGGGCAATGTTGCAGTGTGGAAACTTGAAAGCCTATTTTTAAAGTATAGTCTGTATTTATTGAGATCTTATGGCACGCTTATAAGCACTGAAAAGTACCGCTATTTTGCTAAGATAACAGCATAAAATGCTACCATTACAATGTGAAAATCAAAATGTTTCTGGTGGGGGAGGGGCATATCCCCTCCCCATGCCCCTCCCCAACCACTCTCGGCGATACGCACCTCATGGTTGTCTTCCAGACGGTCCATAATCTACCCCTCCACAAACCCCCCCCATAGGAGGGACTAAATGAAACTCTGGTTTCGACCAAACGACTAAAAAAATTCCGACCCAAGCCAAAAAAATTTGGCCCACCCTTCGAAAATTCCTGGATCCGCCCTTGGAAGCACCCACTTAGACATGCGACAGATCGCAAGACCTGATCGAGACAAACTAACCGCACAGCTGGGAGTCGACATAGAGTTGGCAACAGTAATGAAGTTGTTCATGACACCTCTGCATACGACAATGTAACAAAATGACATCTTACGAAAACTAACCGTAGTAGAAGTCGTGTTAGTTTCGTTATTTGATAATAATATTAAGGGCATTGTGTGATAAGAAAGACTATTTGGGCCGATCACATCTATTCTCCAAGCTTAGAACTGGTTAGTGGCGAAGTTTTGTGATTACGTAATTTTTTATCGACTTATTATTCTGCGATCATGTTTGCTATCATTTCTTATTCTTGTTCCCATTCTGTTGTTTCTTTCTGCATTCAAGCGTAAATAAAGTGGTCTGCAAAACATGCAATTTATTCAACCGCAATGTGTAAGAAAGTGATGAGTACGTTGATCATGCACTGAATGCAAATGTTTTCGCATTTATTTATTTATAACCACGTATGAACATGTTTGAAAGGTGTCTAGTGATATCCATCAATTCCTAGACTTCACCTACAAATACGCTAACTTTGAGCTTATTTCACAATGCAACAGGGTCGATCGAATTTGACATTGATTAGCCGAATCAAATAATCAAGTTCTTTAGCGCCAAAAAGTGACATTATGCAAATCATCTTTGCAAAAAAACATCGTCGTAAAACAGCAGCTAATCTAACATCTTCATGTGGAACCAGACATGGGTCTAAATTGGAAAACAATAAATATTAGTCGATGTTCATCACCATCGTTTAATAATATATCGTCGATCAACAACAGCGACGGGTATTCAACTCAGTAGATATTTTAGAAGAATTAGTTTTCGATATTGTATTGGCGTTATAGAAATTATTACATGGGTCTTCGATTAGGAATGGTGAAGTGGGTTGACCCTGCTAATAATTACACACCTTTAAAATTGATTATTCTGTTCAATAAATAAGGAACTGCTCGGAAATGAGTACCATCATTGACCCTTTATAAGCGTACGACGACGGAAAGAAACAAATAGACGAACGAAGAAGAAATAGCATAAATCATAAAATCGCACAATAATCACTAAAACCTGGATAACGATTTAGCTCAGTGAATTTGTTCAAACAATTGAATTTTATATTTCTTGGGCACTCTCGATACCCTTAGATAATGGTTCGAATAATCGCCGCTTCAAAATTTCTCGATTTCAGTGTGGTACAGATATAAAAATGGCCGTTGAAATTAGACACCCTTACGATAATTATTTCAACGCCTATATAAGTTTTGTGCCCTGAATTAAGACAATTTCGAAAAAATTTCCCGCGCGCAATAAGACGTTCACACGGAATCAGTCAATTTATCGCAATTTATATAGCGCCTCTTCAAGGTACCTACTCAGAGGCGCTCCCGGCATAGATCAAGCGAAAAAAGTCTTCAACAGTTTGTGAAATTGAGAAGAGCTTGGGAGGTGTCGCATAGTCAAGAGAAGTCCATTCCAGGTTGTTGGACCAACCACAGAGAATGAACGCCTTTGCATTGTTGCAGAGCGAGTGAAAGGATCCATTAAGTCACCAAGGACAGCAGAGCGTAGTGCGCGGCGGCCTATGCAAGTGGAAATAGGGAGGCAAAGCTCACACAGATAAGAGGGTGCCCAGCCTGATAAGCATCGCCACACCAACGATGCAATCCTAAATGAGATTCGATGCGGGAAAGGAAGCCAGACAGCCAGTGCAAGACCTCAGGAATATATCGGGATACGCGGTCTTACTTGGTGAAGCCGCCAATAAGTCGTGCGGCAGCCCGGTGGACCCTCGCCAGCCTTTCAATCCGAACCCGCGGGAGACCAGCAAAGATGGAGGCGCAGTAGTCGAGGCGGCTCAGCACAAAGGCATGGACAAGAGAAACTGCAGCTTTAGAAGTCAGTGAGCGAGCAATGACTCTGAGCTGCCGCAGTTGGTAGTAGCAGCTGCGGCATACCTGATCTATAAGAGATGCAAGGGTCAGTTCAGAGTTCATGAGCACTCCAAGGTCACTCACCACCAAAGAACAAGTCATAGATGGGAATTGAGAAGAGAGAACGCTCAGGTCGAGCTTAGCCAGCTGTTGCCTAGTGCCTAACCAAATGAATTGTTTTACATCATTGATTACCTCACAGCAAAGAAGTGCTTTGTAGGCTGCAATTAGCGCCCTTATTATGCAAGCGTTCAGCGCCAATGTATTGCAGGACGTCTGTTCTGTTAACAGTTAAGATTTGTGATTATTTTGTGATTTGTGGTGCTTTGATGTTTTTCAATTGCAATACTGTGCACTGTAACCAGTTGCGGTCAGCCAACTGGATTGTTTAATTGTCATTGACAATATTTATTAGCACCCCAGCTTCATCTGACATCTCTGCTGCACTGGAGAATTGAGATTGTATGTACTGTATGCGCTTCATCTTCCTCCTCAGTCCGATCCCCTTCCTCAACGCTAGACCCAAAGAGGCCGTGGAGGCATGCATTAAATGAACGACGGTGGTCATTCGGGAAAGTGTAGAGCAGCGTTTCCCAAACTTTTTGGGCCCCGGAACCCTTCGCGTCCTAATACTTTCTGGCGGAACCCCAATCTCAACTAAACGCATTGAATCATGTAGAATGCACGAGAAGCAAAGGCTACTACGCCTACACACCTAAATACACTAAACTAGCCTCTAAAATGTTTATTTTTCTTACAATAATTATCATGATAGAAGAAATTGCACTGTTTTAAAAACCACGATTTGTGGATCCTACAGATAGTATGTCCTACATGAGGTTAGAATGTGACGGTTCATTGGAATTCTGCTTGATTCGTGATAGGTCAATTAGAAGTTCGTAGTTTCTGTTAGAAGAGTTGGCTGCTTTTCACCTTCATTGAGAGGTTTCGTATCCTATTAGGCCTATCATAATTCGCGAAAGGAAGCATTTAACCAAGTTCGCTTTCAGGTCGTGGAAATTATTTGCAATTTCTGAACGATGGTTTCCTCGAGAACCATTAACAATCGTGTGAGTATGGAAAGCGTTCCACGTTTCTAAATTAAATAAAAGAGGTTAGAACCGTAGCTAGCGTACGTAGAAGTCACTCAATTTTGGCAAATTTTTACACAAACAAATAGAGATCATTATTTTGTTACTACTGCTGCAAGATCAGACCAGGCGATTCTGTTTAAACTTGCGTTTTTACGGTGCTCAGGCCAGTTTCGTCGAGATAACGATGACAAAGATGACTGTGTCTCTGTTCAGACTAAGGTCTAAAGCTCTGACCTGCGTCACGTTCGGCAGTGATGTCTAAGCTTATAGGCCTACAAACTACATACTGGGCCAATTATTGGATTGCTAGTAATTACTGAAAGGTTGGGTGAGGTCAAAACACAAAAGATGACTGACGCTAGTTTCAAACTTCCAGTGCCTTTTCAAAAGCTGCTTGAAATGCTGTATTGCAATAAAATTTCTCACAAACATTTATTTTTTTCTCGACTTCTCGCGGAACCCTTGCACTCGCCTCGCGGAACCCACTTTGGGAAACGCTGGTGTAGAGCATCAGATTGGATACTTTTTGAATTGAGCATCAATCCTCCAGTACAATCCTCCGGTGCAGCAGAGATGTCAGATGAAGCTGTTTAACGCTGAACGCACTGATAAACTGCATGTTTTCTACCGATTATTCCCTCCGCTTCGCCATTCCTGTGGTCACGAGCTCCTGTTAAAATGTTTCACTCTACAAAATACCATAACAGCCAAAAACATGAAATAGCAGAGGCGATATTTAGACACCTTATCGATCTTTCAGCAAACTATATAAAAGGTGAGTTTCAACAAATTTCAAATGTTTCAAGAGCACCTCCAATAATAATAATGGTAGACTATAACTTGACTGTATGACCGATATTACAAACCGATGATGATGATAGATGACGATTGACCACGCATAAAATTATAATCTTATAATCTTATCTTATAAAATTATTAAGGTTCACAATATGCCTTTCTAACCCTAACCCATATGTAATTGGCACTGAACGCACAATCGCTTGCATACAATTGCAACCACACATGCAACCATCCATTGACAAATACACATGCGTACATTGTGTACACGCTCGCTCAAACACAAGTGTCTTAGACGGTTTAATTTAACAAGGGTTTCTTGTTTCAACAACACCCTAGTCCTTGTAGGAACCACAATATAGTATGATGGATCCGATTTGACCAGGGTCTATGACAACAGAGGTCGTTACCCAGGACAGAAATTTGCTCGGCATATTACAGCACTTACGAACAAGGTACAATATAGTATTGTTTTGCGCATAGTATATATACAGCTCCGGATCAAAGTCTAACCTACTTAGATGATTTTTTTAAAATACTGTTTCACATAATAGACCTTCACTGGCAGAAATTCAATTAACCCATTTTGGACCATCGTTCGTTTTACGAACATCTTTTTTGAAGATCTCACATTGGGTGACACCATCACATAATCTCCGGTACAGGTGCTTTTATGTCAGTAGGAAGACTGATTTGTCGGATGGAATGCAAAAAAATTAAGTTTTTCAAGTTTTGAATTGATTTTAACTTATGCCAAAAACTGCAAAACTACGTATGTTCGCCGCCCTTTGTTTGCAAAGTTGTTATTTTGGTCTGATGTGTGATATCGCAAAAGTTGATGGGCATTTAAAAAGTGCACATATTTTGCACAAAGCACATGTGATTTGCATAATTTTACTGTAAAAAACGGAGTTGTAAAAAATTCATATCTGGGTCATGTTCGTTTTACGAACATTGGTCCAATAGGCTACTGACGCGTCAAGTCTAGTCAACGTTGATTTACATACGCCTGTATTAGCTACAAGTCATGTATCAACCAACTCACAATTGTGTATGTATGTATGCATGTATGTATGTATGTATGTATGTATGTATGTATGTATGTATGTATGTATGTATGTATGTATGTATGTATGTATGTATGTATGTATGTATGTATGTATGTATGTATGTATGCATGTATGTATGCATGTAAGTATGTATGTATGTATGTATGTAGTATGCATGTAGGCCTATGTAATGTATGTGTGTATGTATGCAACTGTGAATGTATACATATAAACCAACTCACAATTGCGTATTATGGTATGCATGTATACATGTGTATATGTACGTATGCATGTATGCATGTGTGTATCTATGTATGTATGTATGCACGCATGTATGAATGTGTGTATGTATGTATGAATGCTTGTATTTATGCACGCATGCAGGCATGTATGTATGTACTATGTATGGCATTGTATGTATATATATGCATGCATGTATGCATGTAGGCCTATGTATGTATGTATGTGTAATATGTATGTATATATGGATGATGTATGTATGTATGTAACTGTGTATGTATGTAACTGTGTATGTGTGTATGTATTTATGCATGCATGCATATATGTATGTATGGGTGTACTTAGGTATGTATGTGTGCATGTATGCATGCATGTATGTACGTAATGTATGTATGAATGAATGCATGTATGGATGTATGTATGTAAGTATGCATGTATGCTTGTATTTATGCATGCATGTATGTATGTACGTAAGTTCGGATGTGCGTACATATGTGTGTATGCATGTATCATGAATGTATGCATGTATATATGTACGGATACATGTATGTGAGTACATTATTTGCAGCTTAAAGCATTGCATTTCAAACGATTTTTTCTGCAGTTATCCATTTTAAACACTTTATTGTGTTGCAATGGCATTTCATGCTTGTTCGATATGGCGCATGTTGTCAGTAGCCTATTAGCCCAATGTTCGTAAAACGAACATATGCCGTTTTGCATATGTTATTTGAGATTTGTCAAAAAACAATATGCATACGTTCAAACATTATTTTTTAGGTCCAAAATATCAACACAGTTTTTAAAAATTTTACTTAATAAAGTTTTGGTCCAAAATGGGTTAAGGTAATTTGTTCATCGTCAACTGTAGACTCGCCCGGTTACACAGCAGAAAATGTTTCTTTAAGGTCTACCACAGCAAGATTTGAACCAACGAATTCTGGTTTTCAAGACCAGTGCTCTACCATCGAGCCATGAATGGTGGTTAGAGATCCAAAACGCAACCATTTATCAAGTGTGGTTTTATGCAGAGAAATTAACGACATACCTTTCTAAAATGGGATGTCAAAGATCTTTGTCCGGATATAAAATTCCCCGTGCTATCTGGGGTTTTTGTGAGTATGATTATTTTAAAACACCAGTTGCTCTAATAAGGTTGCGGATATATAAACTGAACAAAAAAAACGTTAATGATATCCTTTTTGGGAGCGAACCGTTCCATTTTTATTCACAGTTGATTTCGACTGTACAGTAGGCTATAATTATATTCAGAAAGCGCTTCTCCATATTTCACCATTGACACCTTTGATATGGGTCAGATATAGTTATAAAATGAAAAAATGCCTCTTTAGCGTGTTTACGACCCAATGACTTGTCATGAATGTCGTTGCACCATATAATTATGTCGATAATCTGAAGATTAATAATAGATAAATAAACTACACATTGATCTCGCCACTTGAATGCTGGATAAAGCAAGAGGGTTAAGCTAGTAGTCATTATTTGCTACGACGCCATGAAGTAAAGACGTCGTTTTAAGTGAAAACTTCTGTCTGCAGCTCGCTACTTCCTCGTTAACGCGTTACTTGCGATTTCACTCTGAGAAACAGTGAGAGCCGTACAGTATGATTTAATGAGAATTAATGAAAAGTTATTTAACGCTGCCTTCCACGTCTTTTCAGGTTTGGAACTGGCACTGTCACAGGTTTAGCTGTGGCGGATCTATGAAGTGAGTAAAACCCATTGTGCAGCTTCCACTGCTGTGATCATGAACAACTGTGTGATTTAGATTTGGTTATTAAATTTCAGAATAAATATTGCAAATGCCATGGAAACACAGTCTACTGTTATAAAAGGAGGAAGCAGGGCTTGATCGCACAGTCCGTGTACGTGAGTGTGTGTGTGTGTGTGTGTGTGTGTGTGTGTGTGTGCGTGTGCGTGTGTATGCGTGTGTGCATGACCGCTTTATTCAAGAGATAGTGATCCTCCCTTCCCTTCTCTCTTGCATCGTCGTATCGTTATATCTCCATCGTTCCATCCCTTCGCGCGTGTGTACCTAGGCATGATCGTATGCATGTGTGGATAGAATGATGTCTCATGCATGCAATTATGTATGTACGCATGCTTGTTTGCGCATGGCAAGAAGCTACTTATCGACGACTTGCGCTACCATAGCACAAGCAATGGTGGTGAGAAGCATGTCCATGGGCAGTTACAATAACCATGAGTGCAAAATGGGCAATTCATAGCGTCCGAAAGTTTCGATTAAAGGTGTCTAAGTTGAGCCTTTGAAAACTTTTAAACATATCAATCTTTAATGTAGCTATTTTTATTGTTTCAATTTAATTAACGACATTGTGTAATACCAAAAATCACTCACGTCACCCTCCTTCTTGATCCAGGCTTATGACTGGCACTGTCAGAGTGTTAGCAGTGGCGGCAACAAATATTTTAAGGGATCGCCAATATTTTGGCATCGTGTGAAATTGTTCAGGTTTTTACGTTTTTCGCATAATTTCCCCTTTGCTGCAACATTTTTGAGGCGTTGAGGTCAACATATAATGAACATGTAGTACAGGGGTTCTCAAACTGTGGTACGCACACCCCTGGGGGTTCGCCAGGCGCCGGTAAGGGGTACGCGAAAAATTCCAGAAATGTAAATTCTTTGAGTTTATGGACTTTGTGCGGAATGTCCTCCTCTGGCTCCCTTTCCCGCAGCGCATCCACTACAGGCAGGATCTCCTCCATCGTCTTATTCTGTGTCCTGGGTAGTGCGCCGGTCTAACGTCGGGAATTATTTACTTTAAGCCGACAAAGGTCGACATTTGTTAGTTTTCTTTATTGGCGTCTTTGTTCCTTGCTTCACACCATTTCACGCAAAACTTCAGTTGTAAACCTAGCCACTGTATGATGTTATATTGACTAGAGAGACACTGTTATTTACGTAAAGGGTTTGTATTCTTTAAAGGTGTCTCTTAACTACGCTAATTACAAAGTAAACGATTGAGTGCAAATGAAATCCTGTAAGATAATCATTTTAACATTCAACTTAATAAAATTAATAATTACAGTCAAATTTTATTTACTGAAATGAAATGTATATAGGTTGCGTTCTTCCATATGGAGATACAATTGCAAAACATATCCCAGTGCTGCTATAAATGAAGAAATTTGAGCTTTTGGTTTAAGTTAGCTGGTCTCCAACCAAACCATTGCCTTATGAAGTAAATAAAGTGATGTTGAATGTCCTTAACCGTTTAAAACACAATGAAAGTGAAATCAGTTGAGTCAACATTAACCAAGATTTGAGATTAGCACTATAATAATTATTATGGTACAGACATTGGTGGGAATATGAAAATTGATAATTTGATTACAATGCCAGTCACTAGAATAGGTTATTCGTAGCGTCTTCAACATCCGTCTTAAAGGTGTACAAGATAGCCATTCGCATTCTTCTAGACACGTCAGTCTTTAATGCAATTTATTTCTGGTTTGCAATGTGTTTAAAAAATTGACCACCAGCGTCGTCCTCCTCCTTCATGCAACTTCGGACCTGGCATTGTTCTGCACTAATTTATTTTTTGTGAGGTATCGTTTTTTATCAGTATTGTAAGGGTTTTTTGCGTCATTTGAGAACGTTTTTCAGATGGGTAGATCTGCTGCTAGATTTCCATTGTGTAGCAACATTTCAGGGCCGCTGATTTCACCGCATTTATGACTAAGTAAGAAAAACAATAACTCTGGTTTCATAGCACGTTACAGTAACAGAAGCCGCGAAAGAAGTCTTGCTGGTTTGGTTTGTTGCAGTTTCACCAAACTGTTTGACAAGAAACGAATTTGTGTCAACCTCCTCTTTTATCCAGACTTGGGACTGACTCCACCACAGGTTGGAAAGTTGCGGAGTTTTGTGATTATGTAATTGAAGGGTTTATTTCCAAAACCTGCTAAGTCCACTTTTTGAAAAAATTAAGTTCTGGGCACCAGGCGCAAGTATATATGGCAATGCATGTTCTCTGTAAAGTTTGTCGTCAAAATCGGTTAAGTCCCATATCAGCAGCCTGTAAAATTCGGTGTTGTTTCCAAAAGCGGTTAAGTCCTTCCTGGTTATACTTCCAAAACCTGTTAAGTCCTACAGCCAATGGCATGACGGTTTGAGGTCACGTGATATTTACTTCTCTCATGGCCGTAAATATTTGTGAGGATTATTCCGGACTTGTTTCTTCTGGTCCAACCGAGAAAAAAATAAGAATCGCGATCAAAAAATATTTCCGTGTCCCGAGTTATAATTTTTTTAAATTTCAATGCGAAAATAACGAAACATTAAAGACGGCATACAAAATATTATGTTCACTAAACTCATGACGTCATTATTTTTGAGCTCAATCCTTACGTCACATCTGGCCGAAACGCAGTTAAGTAAGATCGCGGAGCAGAAATATGGTGTTTTGGACGTAAATAATGCCGATTTTACTGCAAATAATTCGAATAGAGAAGCGTAGATTTGAAAAACTTCTTTTATCTAAGTTGGCTACAACGGTAGCAAAGAAGAATTTATGTAAAACGCACGTTGCAGTGATTGGTAGTGACTTTTCATAAAAAGTCGCTTTTCTCAGTTTCGTGTCGAGTGGACTTGACAGGTTTTGGAAATAAGCCCTTCAATTATCAGGTTGTTGTTATGTATTTAGGTTTGTTTCCATTTCCTTGTTTTCATGTTCTTGCTGCTTCCCGCTTTCGGGCTACATAAATTGGGACGGCCGTGTATTTCATTAAACGGATAATTTTCAACGTTCGTTTTATTTATAATTTCGTCTATATGTGTTGTAGAGGTATCCAATGGCATCCGTCGTTTGGTGATCTCTACCTGCAAATACGACAGCGCTTCTTTCACGTTGTAGTAACAACGTTTCGTTAAACAACAACCATTCAAAGCATTTTCTGGTGGCACCAGACCTGAGTTTATTTACAAAGATAGAGCGCATCGTTATTTATCGTTGTTTCACAAAAGTCGCCACAAATTATGCGCGAGTCTGATTACGTCTATCCTATGAGATGATGAGAGGCGTTTTATAAACCCATCAATAAGATTGAATAGAATGAAATATTACCTTAAATAGACAGTAGCTTTGTGCTTTGATAAGGCAACATTATTTTGTTGTTTTTGTCTGTTGTGGGTCCCGCTATCTGGAATGGTCTACCACTAACCTTGCGACTTATGCCTAGGCTAAATTCCTTTGCATTTTTTATGTATCTCAAATCCTACTATTTTAGCTGTGGCTAGGCTGGAAGCGTCTCTGAGTAGGTTACTTGAAGAAGGGCTATATAGATTTTTGAAATAAAGAATGAATGAATGAATTGATGAATTAATGAATTAATTAATTAATTAATGAACAAGAAATAAAATGAACAGTTTGTTGATCTGGTTTTTGTTTGCTCCATTCAAACTTACTGACTAGCCGCCCGACTGTATATTATATGCGATTACCGAAAAGCTGATTTCAAGAGTTTATAACAACATTGATAAATGTTTTAAAGGTGTCTAATGATATTCTATTCCCAACAGCTTAGCTATGAACAGGGCTGTTTTTAAAGAATTTTTGGAACTGCACAACCCCTTCTTTTCCTTCCCATCCTAAATGGTAAATTATTCCCAATCGGAAGAAAATGGCCTTTTTCAACTAGTTTAAACTGCACAGAAGTGCTTCTACATTTTTCTACAACTGCACAAATCCATTTAGAACTGCACATTTTGTGTACAACTGCACGCTAAAAAAGCCCTGGCTATGAACACATTTTATCTAGTAAGCTTAATTTACCTTTGCAAGTTGAGGAGGATGATCCAGATTTGACGAGGGCTAATGAAAACAAAGGCAGTTGTCCTCGAAAAAATGTATTTGGCATAAAACAGCTCGTAACACTTTGCAAGGGGCAAATCAACTTTTCCTTTTATAGGTCTCCTTGTTGCTTGGAACATCAGTTCTCTGCAAGCTCGCCAGACTATATCGGTGAAGGCGATCAGATTTTAAAATAAGCGCAAGGACGCCGTCCATGACCGTTCAGTCACAATTTTATCAATAGTCTTTCCTCATCATCATATCGCCTCGAAATCTCACTTTTCTATCACTAGGTTGGCTGTTTGTAAAAGGACTAGTACAATTGAATACAGTCGGAAAAGTCAAAGTTTTTGTAAAATGTTTCAATCTAAAAAATACCGCAAACGACTTGATGTATGAATGTTTCAGTCCAATTACTACTTCTTTACCGCCATCTGACAGAGACGAAAACTTGAACATCTTTAAATAGTGACTCAGATGCTTTATATATAAATCTGTCAACTTTAAGCAATCGCATAGGTTTACCCTCTTTCCCCAACTTTCGATCTTTGCAAACTTGGAAATAATAATTATTATAACAAATGAAGACATGGTTTTCCTTAATCCGTATCCGGCATAGTCTTCTACGTTCTCATAAGACGTCATTTAACAAAAATCACAAATTACAAAGTCACTTAGAAGTGAAGTCACCGTGTCTTATACGTTGCTGAAAAACATACAATATTTTTTATTGATTTATGTCTCAATTAATCTTCTAATTCGGATTAAATACATTATAATTAGATCTAACTTGACTCATGGTCTCGCCCGCGACAGCCGCTCATGCATATATGGAAATTCTGCACTTCTCTTTGTCTTACGCTTTGTGTGTAGTCTCCTGCATAGCCACTAATTAGAGCTTACATTAAATTCAACCCATGCCCGGAAAATTTAGGATTCGCCCCGTTCCTGCCGGGTATACCCAACCGTCCGCTCCCCAATGCCACACACCAACTCACCCCACCCAACCGACTCCACAAACTTCCACCCTCATACGCCCCCCCAAGCTACCACAGCACCACTCCAACCCACACACCCAACCCCGACAGAGTAGTAAAAGTTTGGGTAAAAAGGCGAAAAACTGTAGAAATGTATCCCGGTGAAACAGCGGAAAGTATGGTTTTCGCCCCCACCCTGCCCCCCCCATGATGGTAGAGATTCACCAACCCCTCCCACGGGTGCCCCGTGCCCATACCGACACAGTAGTGAAGGTTTGGAGTGAAAAGCTCAAAAACTGTGGAAATGCATCCCGGTCAAATTGACAGACACACACACACACACACACACACACACACACACACACACACACACACACACACACACACACACACACACACACACACACACAGAATCTTATCTTTATTTATATAGATTTATTATGCACCAAAATATGAACATTTGCAGTTAAATTCTTGGTCAAAAGGTAGCAGTCATAAACCCACTCTGACATACAATTCGGGACGAAATTATGGAATTTGCGCGTTTTAGTCATAATATATATTTTTATATCACAACATTTCAAAGGTGTCTAAGAAAAACCGCGATCACGAAACCTGCCCAAATACGAGAGTTTCTTACCAAATAAATCTTATCCGCCGCAAATTTATATAGCAACCTGTGACAACGTTTGTAAGGTGTGTAAGGCGACCGCTCCACAGCGTTGCCACTCAAAAAATGAAAAACCATGTTGGAATGACAAAAAACCCAAGAAACCCAAGTTCATGTTTCTGGCCAAATTTTTGAAACGTTCAAAGTATTATTCCGTGATATATTTTATGTATTTCATGTATGACACATGGTAATATTATAGTATAATCGAAATAAACAAGTTTTTTGCAACGAAATTGTTGTTTTAAGGTTCTTACTTTATTTCCGAGATTTCAATAACACAGTAAACGCGAGCATAAATTTTAACGGATAGAAATATACGAAACTTTCAACTTAAACGAACAAGGAGAGTAGCGACCAGGAGAACCATATTTAAAGAAATGAGTTACCTAAGATAGACAGTCGCACCGCCCTCAATGCCAGACAATACCGGAGATCAAACAATCCCAATAATGGACAAAGGAGATCTTACAATGGATTCGTTGTTGGAAGGACGTTGATTTGGTCAAAGTCAAAAGCACAAACAATTCGAAAACTGGACAAAGGAGAGCTACCCCTAATGATATTCGTTTTCACATAATGTCGGGTAAAAGTATTTTAGCTGAAACAGTTATGGGCTCGCGTGCATTCCATATACCTCTACAGTCTACACCCAAGGAATGGAATCGGCTTCCGCTCTCTCCTCGAAACTCAATTTCGCTTCCTTCCTTCAAAAAGCAGCTCCAAACTCTATAGTTCACCTTGTCTTTCATCCACATGGATCTCTAAAATTAATGAATCTTCCTGTGGCGGCTGACTATCTGCTCAAGGTCCGTACGAGGCAGCTTGAGTTGGATTCGAATCTGGAAGCAATCGGCTATAAGGCACGAAAGCAACCACAACAACACTTTGCCTACCCATTAATAGCGAGGAATGTGTCAATGTAGAGAGTTGATTGACCAATGAAGGCAATATTTGAATTTTGACCAAACGAAACGAGAAGGTCTGTCACGTGATCTTACATGAATTAAAATAGTGGACGAAGAGAGGTTCCTAAAGTCGACTGAGATAACAAAGCTAATTACGTATGTAAGACCGGTAATTTAAAGTAAGTTCTGGTTTCCAGCATTAAGAGGGAACCAGTGAAGGTGATCAAACATCAAATGATCTTTATAATAACAAACTGCTGCTAAGCTGTAATAATAAAGGCAGAGTCAGGACTATACAAGCTCATTATAGATTCAATAAGATTACAATAGGCTAGAATATACTAGAGTAGACTGACGACCCACTTACGTGTTGTCTCGATGGATGGATCCAGATTTGACAACAGAGGCCATTGTCCTCGAAAAAAAATGTTTGGCATAATACAGCTTGAACATAATACAACTACTAGTAGTAGCAGTTGTAATTTAACGTCACTTCGTGGTAATAAAGACCATTAGCGACACCTCCTCTTTTATCCAGGCTTGGGACTGGCACTGGCAGAGTGCAACCAGTGGATTCTTCTACGCATTCGTATTAACCGGTGAGTCAAGTGCCTCTTTTTTGTCTAAAGATTTTTTCCTTTTGTCTAATGCACTGGTTGGGGCTCTGATTGGTGTGAACTGCATGTGAGAGGCGCTATTTAAATGTATAGGACAATACCCATAATTATTTATAGTCTATACCAATGAAAATTGTGGGGTGCGGTGGTGTAGTGGTGGCGTCGTTGTCGTGAAGCCGGAAGGTTCGAGGTTAGAATCCATATAATTGGGATACACGGTCGTACTTCTAGAACCCCCCACCCAATAAGTCGTGCGGCAGCCCGGTGGACCCTCTCCAACCTCTCAATCCGAACCTGCGGGAGACCAGCATCCCTACACATCCGTATTTAATTTATATCTGAAATTCGATCAACAGTACTGTACGTCTGAACATCTAGTGAGAGAATTCTCACCACAGTTCATATACTAAATGTGTATCTTCGGATGGGGTACAAGACGCAGAGGAAGGATTAAGGGATCGTTGACTTCTGATTTAAATATAAAAATTGACACATAGAAAAAGGTGTTTTAGGAAATGGGAATCAATGCCCACGTCGTATTACAGGTTACATCCAAATCATTCAACCCGCTAGATTCTCTTGGGTTAAATGAACTTTCTGGTTTAGTGATATCGGTGAACTCGTGACGTTGGATTGCTGCCTGGATAAAAATCGTTGTCATCGTCGCCGCCAGTATAAGAATTGTTATAAATTATATGTTGATTAATGCATCTTTATTCGGGTGCGCAACCAGAAATTTATTCCTAATTCTAATGACACTCACCAATTACAAATTATGCGACACAATCGTATGCAAATGAAAGCAAGTATAGTTGAAATCATTCATGATGTACATGTATTTATCCATCTTATTAAAACAGGTTTGGCCGCACGCTTGCAAACCATTAATAAATTACACGATATGTTTTTCTTCTTTTGTAACATTTTTTCAGGTTTCACTCATTCGGAACAATCAAAGAGAATTTTATAGTTGTACGCAAACATTGAATACAATATTTCTTTATCAGAGGATCAGTCTGCTTAAAATACACGTTATTTTTGTCTTGCCCTGTCCGCATTATTGCCTACCAAAAGAAACTTGTCTAGAAACCACGTTATCCCAAATTCTTTTATAAAAGTTTGTCAATCATTTAAAAGGTGTGCTAGTAGAGCGCTCGGACCTAAACTATTACGTTAACAAATATTTTAGTTTTCGGTTATTTCAATTTATTCCAAAAATGCCGGACTAATGAAGACAAAAGTTAGAGTCATATTTCATGGCGCAAAAAAAAAATCACGTGAGCGTAGTCAACGAAGATATATTACTTGGCAGGCGCATTGAGATCACTAAGATAAATAGAAGCCAATAAAAGTATGAACCTTGATCTGGTTGCGAGCATTAATAAGAGGAGCCAGTGAAGGAGATCATACGTCAAATGATCTTGGCAATCACAGAATGTCGTGACACTGAAACTACTGCGCGATCCACACACCTGTAGCTTTGTTATTTGAAGTTCTACCTCAATGAAAGGGAAAACCATTAAACACCCTTTTCAACGATATTCTTATCCGGTAAATGCCAAAAAGTTTTTTATTTTTCAGATGGAGAATATCAATCTGCCTAATATACATTTAGTTCTTTAATCACTGAAAAAGGTGTTCAGAATATCAGGAAACTCAGAATCTTGGGCATCTTAAAATGTCGCAATTACAGATCGGAAATTTAAAAAACCTCAGAATCAATGAATTGATTACTGTACATTCACCTGCATCTCTTCGCTGCTTTGAAGACTTTTCTCTTTTCATGAGCTTGTCACACAGAGCGCGCTTCTGAATATCTCTGCCGTGAGAAGTGCTTTACAAATGTTTTATTAGATTAGATAATATTTGATCTAAGTGATTACAAAATTTTGGTGTATGATCACCTTAACTGGCTGTCCTTCGATCCAGATCCTGATTGGCTCTTTAATTTACCGGTAGTGGTAGTGGTAATAATAATAATAATCTTTTTCTTTAATTGATCGCCTGCAAGACCCTAAATTTAAAACCTAGGAAAAGGTGTCATAAGATAACGGAATGTTACAAGTTTACGTTGGTCTCAAGCAGGTTGATGACTTTACATATCTAGGCAGCAAAATCTCAAGTGACGCCAAGTGCTCAGGCGATGTTAAGTCCAGGCTGGCCATGGGCATGGCAGTCATGGTGAAGCTCACGAAGGTCTGGAAAAACAAATCCGTCAGAACCCAAACCAAGCTCCGATTGATGAAATCCCTGGTGTGGTCAGTCGCAACTTATGGTTGCGAATCATGGACGCTCAAGAAAGCTGAGGAAAAGCACATTCAAATTTTTGAAAACAAATGTATTCGAAAGCTTTTGCGCATATCCTGGACGCTCAGGCTTACAACAGAGGAAGTTTATCGGCTTGCTAGAACTTCCCCCGTACTCTTTGGTTCCATCAAGGCTCGCAAACTCTCTTATTTCGGACATATCATTAGACTCCCTCAGGATTCCTTGGAAAATGCCATCATGCTGGGTCACGTCGAGGGTTATCGACACCGTGGAAGACCGTGTATTAACTGGATAGACAACATTCTTTCCTGGTCCCACCTTTCTGGATCCTATCTTCTCGCTGCCGCACGCAATAGGCGTCAGTGGAGAGTCCTAGTCCATGCATGTGACCAACCGTCGCGCGGCGACGTCGGTGTTTGACATGACATGACATGACAATTACAGCCAAGGATTTCTATGACCATCTAATAGCATATTTTCGGCGTAATTTATCAAGCGGTGCAGACGAATACAAGAAATAGTCCTGTCAATTAATCGTCGTCGTCATCATCATCATCATCATCATCATCATCATCATCATCATCATCATCATCATCATCATCATCATCATCATCATCATCATCATCATCATCATCATCATCATCATCATCATCATCATCATCATCATCATCATCATCATCATCATCATCATCATCATCATCATCGTCGTCGTCGTCGTCGTCGTCATCATCATCGTCGTCGTCGTCGTCGTCGTCGTCGTCGTCGTCGTCGTCGTCGTCGTCGTCGTCGTCATAGGCAAAGAGGACTTTTCAGCGGCCGTGGGGTGGTAAGAGTTTACTTCTGGGGCGCTGTAGTATGGTGGTTGCGTCGTCGCCTTGAAGCCGGAAGGTTCGAGGTTCGAATCCACCTCAATTCGCCGCGTAGGGACCTTGGGCAAGTCCTTCAATCGCAATTGCTCTGCGCTTCGGCGTGAAACTCCGATGCAATGTCCGCTCTGTAGTCGGGATCGCCTCTGAGTAGACTGCTGAAGGGGCGCTATAACAAGTGCATATGCATATTGAAATTGTTGTCGTTATTATCATGATTTGTATAATTATTATAAGCTGAGCTATTTATCTTAACATTTCCTTGATTACGTCAGAAAGTTATTATACGGTTTTTAGGTAACATAAATGAGGTGTGTAATTGTGTTATGTGGTTTCTTGAATTTTAGTACGTTTATGAGCGACAGATTAAATAATTGCCCGACTTTGCATAAACAGCTTTAGTTTATATCATCAGGAAGCTATAAATAACCCTAACACCTTGGATTTCTAAATTATATAACAATTTGTGCATATTGGTTACTATCCATCTGTTCATCCAAAATTTAAATGACTAATAATATCTTCGTTGAATTGTGGATTCTTCAAAACACTGTTTGCCCCAAATGAGGTTTGAAATCACGACCCCTGGTTTACATGATCTGTGCTCTGCCACTGATCTATAGATAGCCACATGCTATTTAACGGTATTTTCAAATCGATGATCAAAGTGACATGTGTAATGACTCGCAGGGACAACTGTTACATGCGAGTTACTGGGTCACATTAAATCCCGCAAGTTACGATTATTTTGTGCATGTGATGAGACAAGAACGCGACGACATAGAGAGCAGCGTGATGATAGACCTGTTAGAGGGAACAGAAGACGAGGCAGACCAAGAATCTGCTGGATGGACAACATCGAGGCATGGACTGTGTTATCAGGGGGTCATTCTGCTGCCGTACGAGACACACAGCATTGGGCAGCGCGGATCCATTCATGCAGTCAACCGTCGCTCAACGACGACGACGGAATGACATGACATAATTGTTTTACCAACTTAGGACGAAAGCCGAAAGCGTAGACACCTTTTTATTGCTTCCATGATGGCTATAAATAAAATAGTTTTTGGAGTTTCCTATGATATCGTTCTGTTCTTGATTCAGCTATTATCATTGAACCAACAATCTCTGGGAAACACATCGTTATCGTGATAATTATAATCATCGTAACCTAAAAATCAATGTATACCCTTTCCTGGGTTTGAACCGATGACCTACCGGTCGACGGTGCAGCACTCTAACCCATTCACTATATTGAGTATACGGAATAGTCCATAGTAGACCAAAGTGATTATTGTAATTGTAATTGTAATCGTACATTTATATAGCGCCCCTCGAAGAGAACTCCTCAGAGGCGCTCCCGACCTGACACCAAACCACAATCAAAGTGAATGGTTTTCAAACGCTTGCGGTAAAGGGGCAAAGAAAGACAAAGAAGTTCATTACGGAGACTAAATGGGTAACCTATTCCAGAAAGACGGACCGACCATAGCAAAGTTTCTGTGCAGCACTGTGGAAGATCGAGCCATAGGGACAACCAGGTCACCATGCGTAGCAGATCGAAGGAATCTACGGCCTGGAATGGATAGCACGGGAACAAAGAGTTCCATAAGATACATGTAGGTCGGAGCTTGGCCTGCTAGGCAATTACGCATGAACATTAGGATCTTAAATTCAATACGTTTTTGCATAGGCAACCAGTGCAGTTCTTCCCGTATAAAACTTGATATATGCCCAAACTTTGGTATGCCGCCAATCAGGACAGATTGTAACTTATTAATGCGTGAAAGTGTATTATCCCGCATAGATGGCACTAACATAGTCAACTATGATGATGATGATGATGATGATGATGATGATGATGATGATGATGATGATGATGATGATGATGATGATGATGATGATGATGATGATGATGATGATGATGATGATGATGATGATGATGATGATGATGATGATGATGATGATGATGATGATGATGATGATGATGATGATGATGATGATGATGATGATGATGATGATGATGATGATGATGATGATGATGATGATGATGATGATGATGACGACGACGACGATGATGACGACGACGACGACGACGATGATGATGATGATGATGATGATGATGATGATGATGATGATGATGATGATGATGATGATGATGATGATGATGATGATGATGCCAAACACATTTTAAATAGAATTATGAAACAATTCATAAGCCCTCATAAAGTTGTAGGGCAACGCTAATGATCTATGTCAGTGCTCTCCAGCCTACATAAGATCAGAGTTGTTGATTTTGAATTCATGGGTGCGGCTTTCAACTTCAAAAAAGTTCTTTGGTGGCATGCAGTGTCAAGAATGTTGTACATCACTGACCTATGTTAAAATCACATCATTACCAGTAGTGCTGCTGGTTCAATGTGTTTTTATCATAGCCACACTTAACTTCGGAACGAGCGAGACCACGAATGATGGCTGATGTTATACACCTTTTTAATGCGTATAAACGATTCTATATAAATTGCCTAGCTAGCGAGATTTTAGTTCGGTATCCACCATAAGCTGTCGTCAAACCCTGCATCCATTCAAAATAATGATGTTGAATAATCATAGACCGAGTGAGACTTAAATGCAAAGCATTGAATTGCAATTGCAATTGCAATTGTACGCCAGTTCTTTCAGCAATTCCAGCAGGTGTGCAATTTTTACCTGTCAGGCTATAATTAAGTTTTACGCAACATTTGTCATCCCATCTTGTCAATTGGCTCAATCATCAGGGTTTCGTCTATCATTTGTCCTCGTCGTTCTATCCGGTCAATAAGTGTTTCAACGCATTCTTTCAAAAAATCCAATTATCATTATTAAAGAACAAAAATATCTAATTACTTTGCAGCAATAGATGGCGCTGATCAGTTGTGGGTGAAGGAATTAACTTAAGGTCACTATGCTCTGGTGTAGATACTTCATGTAAATTATATATGGTAAATGTACGAGATGTTTCAATAGTCATTGTATGATACATTGAACATCTTGGAGAGGTAAGGTATGGTAGATGCACCTCGTCGAAACAATTGTGGAAGGATCGAGTTAAATTAGATTACGGTGTCATAAATTTAGAAGGTCATTGTTGAATCAACTATCCATTCATTCTTTGGAAAGATTTGAGTAGCGCTCCTTCATGGCTGCTACACAGGAGCGTACCAGACCAACCTCGGCTAAAGAGGAAAGTTTTAAGATTGCGATGGGACGAGTCGTGTGGGGACACATGAACAGCAGACGCAGGTATGGATGTATGGAGGTATGGAGGAAGTCAATTCCAGACCACAGATCAGCAATAGGGAAATCAACGCGTATGCTGAATTTGCTGCATCGTCAATGGTTATGGTTGAATTGCCGTTATTGTGTCTTTCGATTAGCGATCCTGAAATTTTAATAGTCATATATTTTGTTAACAACTCGACGATCATCTGGATGACGACATTGTTATCATAATTCATATAAATATTTAAAATATTAGGAAATGTCTAGTTATAGGTTTATAGGAAGCACAATACACGAAATAAGAAATTATTATATTATTAGAATAATACGCTGTAGATGTGAAAGTACGTTTTTTATCTGTGATTTCTTTACATACCTCCAAAACCATTTGAACCGAATCTATTTAAGCAATGTGTTAGCTTTATATTTTGTGTCTTTCCCTGACTGTTAACCCTCAGGCTGCCAAGCTCTTTGTTGTAACATGGACTACCAAGGGGGGGAGTGTGGTTACCACACACCCTGGATTTTGGGTTTAGTTTGAGATTTCATAACTTGCAATACACCATTGGATAGAGCATTCATTTCTGCACAAAATGATATATTTAGCTTTAAAAATATATGAATCTACCTCGAAATTATACAATTTTTACCTGAGGACCCTTTGATTCCCCAAAAGTGTACTTTGCATCGGCAGAATATTAAATTATGTGTGTGTTTTGAACATGTGTGTTAATAATTATGTAGGCCTATGTATGTATGTATGTATGTATGTATGTATGTATGTATGTATGTATGTATGTATGTATGTATGTATGTATGTATGTATGTATGTATGTATGTATGTATGTAAGTATGTATGTATGTATGTATGTATGTATGTATGTATGTATGTATGTATGTATGTATGTATGTATGTATGTATGTATGTATGTATGTATGAATGTATGTATGTATGTATGTATGTATGTATGTATGTATGTATGTATGTATGTATGTATGTATGTATGTATGTATGTATATATGCATGTATGCATGTATGTATGTATGTATGTATGTATGTATGTATGTATATATGCATGTATGCATGTATGCATGTATGTATGTATGTATGTATGTATGTATGTATGTATGTATGTATGTATGTATGTATGTATGTATGTATGCATGTATGTATGTATGTATGTATGTATGTATGTATGTATGTATGTATGTATGTATGTACGTATACATTTAATTATGTATGTATGTATGTACGTATACATGTATGTATGCGTGTATGTGTGCATGTATACATGTATGTATGCATGTATGTATGCATGAATGTATGGATGTATTCATATTCAATATCTGTTTCAGCTAATATAAGCTCACTAGCTGGTAACAGAGTTTACACAGGAATATCGACTTGTGTTGTAAAAACCTCAACATTTTCACACATTTTAATTTATTTTGAGCACTTCCGGTAATCAAAAGTGAAATTAATTGGTATGAAAAAATAGCCCTTCATGCCCTCTATGGAATGGCATAATTTATTTCTCCTCAAAAATAAATTATGGGTACGCTATGATAGAAAAAGCATATAATTTTTTCGAAAATAAAACCTATTTTTATATATTTTAATTTATTTTGAGCACTTCCGGTTGTGAAAAGACAACTCAATTAACTTGGAAATGTAGCCCCACATTCCCTCTATAGAATGGTATAATTCGTGTCTCTTAATATTAAATGGCGGATAAGATATAGCTGATAATCTAAGGGGGTGTGGTATCCACCCGCCTGGTACCTCGGGTATATCGGGTATAACTTTTGAACGGTAGGGGGCATCATCACAAATTTTAGCTCAAAGTGTGTGCAAATGAAACCTCTACAGCTACCTAAAATGTCAAAATTTTATTCCAAACGAAACAAGAATTTTTTATTTATATGTCTAATTTAAAACGGTGTTCAATGTTTCACAACTCAAGATGAGTTCATCTGTCACGCTCTCGTAGGCGACTTAGTACGGGGTTTGAAAATGTGACTCTTTTAGATAAAATATTTCAAGTGTTTTCACCGCTGATTTATAACAACACCTTTTTAACGTAAATTTAGGTAGCTATAAAAGCAAAACACATTGGACGTAGTACCTTGCTCTAAAGTGCTGTAATATGCCGAGCAAATTTCTGTCCAGGGTAACGGCCTCTGTTGTCATAGACCCTGGTCAAATCGGATCCATCCATCCACGTACAGAAATGAAGTACGTTTCTGCACCAATAAAATTCTTTTTTCTTGTCCCAACATAAAAACAGTATGTACACATTTTAAACAGGTGTGCATATCGCTCTTCTTATATGAACAACCGTCTCAATGGAAATCCGAATTTTTAAAGGTACCACTAAAATTTTTAGTGCGAATACCTGTATATTTGAGAGCGATGTGTCCAGTCAGTTGGGTCGTGTGTGTGTGTGTATGCACACATACATACAGACAAACACATACCTACACGCCCCATCACACACATACCTTTTAACTTCAATTCTTCGATTCGAATGGAGTCGATTTCCAGTGTAATTTCAGTTCATGTGATTTTACACACCCATTTAAAGTGATGATGTTGTCTCACTATAATTAGTGAGCGTTGAAGAGCATTAATGCATGGTCACATCCGGATCCACATGAATTTAATCGGATGAAGACGTCTATTAATAGGTTGATATAAAATTCAATTTATGTTATATATTTACGCACCTTTTAAAAGATGATAATGTTTCATATAAGAAATCGTTGAAGATGATTATTAAAATCAACTCTGATGGTAACTCCTATCAACGTCATAATAGTAAAGGTGATCGTGTTTCAAATTATGTCTCATACATAACGCTTGCAGAGCCAGTCCCAAGCCCATGGAAAGTAGGAGGGCGACGCGAATCATCTCTGGTCTCTTATTATTATTGTTTATGTCGTCTGCAGGGAATAGTTCTATCCGCTGCTATGGCGCAGCTGTCCATATAATATCACGTAAGCATGGATGCAGGAAGGATCGCAGGATATCTATTAGAGACGATAATATTATACGTACGGAAGCATTCGGCGGAATGAGTCGCGATGGAATGTACATGTTCGCAAATCAAGTGCACTGTTGGGACATCCACATAAGTCTGCTTACTCTGTATCGTCTTATAGTAGTCCGACGGCCATGGAGGATTTCAATTCTGTTCGCACATTTACCAACTTAGACTGCATGTAACCCATCGCATCCGCATAATTATCACTTTGGAACGTCAACAGATTTTATGTTAATAAGTTGTTAGCTGAACTTGGAATAAATCGGACATTGAACACCTTCAAAAGGTTATACACATTACTGATTCTAGGACGATTGATCACCGGACGGTTGATCACCGGACGATTGATCACTGCGGACGTTTGATCATCGACCGATTGATCACCGGACGATTGATCACCGGACGATTGATCACCGGTCTAGTGGTCACTGCAATTTATTAACTGAGGATGAACGAAAAATCTCGTAATTACCGCTAGTAAAGATAAACATCGTCGGCTTCTGTTAATTCGTAAATATACACACAGCAAATAGCACATCAGAATAAGCATGCATCTGTTTATCTGATTAGTTACCAGTTTAGTAACGCTTGCCGTTTCAGTATATTCTCACATTTCACTTCTTATAATTTCATTACAAATTAAATACATTATGTGGTAGATTGAGTCTGTCATATCGTTTCATACAAATGTTTATCTCTACTAGCGGTAATTACGACATTTATCTTTCGTCCTCAGTTAATAGATTCCAATGACCACTAGACCGGTGATCAATCGTCCGGTGATCAACCGTCCGGTGATCAGCCGTCCGGTGATCAATCGTCCGCGCACCAATCGACGATGCTGTTGCCCAATGGCGCCAGCGCCTGCAGGCTTGCGTGCAAGCAGGATGAGGACATTTTGAGCATCTTATTTAATTAAATAATCAAACCAAACTGTGGGAATCATGTTGTTATTCAATTCTCTACATATCTGGAAAATTTTAGCCTGATTAGTCATCAGGTATTAGAGATATAAGAAAAACAGTTTGACTTACATTTTGTTGAATCTAACAGAAAATTTCTTGTAAACTGAAATTTCGGCATATGAAGTTGAAAGATATATATCTTTTTATCCGTTCAGCTATATCTCATGAAATCTTGGAATCATATTCTTGGTCCAATTCTCTAAATATTTGGAAAACTTTAGCGTGATATGTTATCAGGCATTGGAGATATTTGAAAAACATTTTGGCTTACTTTTTTGAATCACGGTGTATATAATCGACAATCAAATTGAAACAATAAAAATTATGTTCTTGTAATGACGAACTATTTGTACTGCACTTTGGTTCACATGGCATGACATTTAAACAAATAAAGCATCCTCATCGGGATAACACACTGAGAGCAAGAGGAACGATGATCGAATTGCCTTAGTAGTAAAACTTTATGCATTCTCTGAACTGTGCTATTGTGAACCGGTCTGAAACCAGATTGTTGAACAAAAATAGTATTTGTAGTAGTAATAGTAACAACAAGAGTAATAATAATAGTATTATTATTACTAATATTTAATATTTTTGTTCACCTCAGATCCATCGGGACATAAAAAATATGCTTGGAGCTGCTGTTAAGTGTTTGGAAATTCAGGTCTCGTGCTGCGCAACATTAGTAAAAGTGCCAAGAAATGTATTGGCGTTGTACCGCTGAATGCAGATTGAAATGCGCAGGAAGAGAAAGGTCACCTTCCGTATGCTCTCTCCACGTTGACCAACCTCGTGGATGAAGCAAACCCGGTAAAGATGTTGGGTCCCAAGTGTTTTCAGAGCCATCATGCATAAATATCTCAGTGGTAATTTTCTTTTTAACAACGTGGTCTTATTTCAAAGACCACTCGTCGCAATACTTTCCATAGATCGAGTATTCGTGACTTTAGGGTTTAATATTCGTAAATATTCGTGAATATTAAGATTTTTTAATATTCGTAAATATTCGCAAATATTCGTTAACAACTTAAGGTGAAAGATCGAAACTGCAATGTTACCGGTACTTGGTATTAAGCAGTTTAGGCAAAGCTTCTGTATGTCTCTACGACATTCACTCGCATCCAGGGCAAGGCAGAATTAAAATATGCAATGCGTTTAATATGCTGAGATCGGGATAATTTTTGCTTGTAATCTGGCACTATTAGGCTATTTCTTGCGTTGGTATTTACATGTGTATCTACTCATCCTGCTACACTGATATAAAATTACTTGATCAATTTGCAGTTACTATCATAGGCATTTAAAGTTTAATTATTGCTAATGTTGGCCTACTATTGCTGCTACCAACTGCCATCGATGACTCTGTCTCTTTTCAGTTGGGGAGGATGGCCAGAAGTCAGACAAAGTGACTAACATTAAGTATCGAATGTGATATGAATACCGAATGGCCACATTGGCCAGACCCAGCAGAGACCTTGAAGTTTTTAGCAATAAATCTATTAAAGTTATTGTCACTTACTGATATAGGCCTATGCGTAAGCAAACTCAATTTTGTACAATTTATTCAGTAAAAGTCAAACATTTTAATTTTTCATAAATAACAAAATAAGAATAAAGAATAAAGAATTTCTTGAAAGAACATAATATTTTACGAATATAATATTCGTTGGCAGTTTTAATATTCGCTAATATTCGTGAATATTTGAAAATCTTAATATTCGTAATATGCGAATACTCAATCTATGATACTTTCCAAGCGCTAGCAGTGTCGGAATTATTTGATAATTCTGTGACTTGTTCCCGTATTATATGAACAGCATTTCCAATCATTCATTGTGCGTCGGAAGCAACATGCGTACAACTGGCGCGTTTTCTAAATTTATATCCGCACCTACTAATTTAGAGAGGTGTGTAATTTGTCATTTTCAAGAGTTTATCTGCTGAAATGCACCATCCACCTACCCCCGACCTAATCTCACCGCACAACCCGTTTCCACTCCACCGAGTATTCCTTCATCTTCTCTGAGTAACTCCACTACCTATGAAATTCCGATTGATAGTGGCGCCGTGGCGACCCTGAGACAATTCAAAAGGAGCCCAAATATCGCGAGGCCGTCAGGACGAAAATTTCTGTCTCAAGCGCTTTGGAAAGGAGCCCAACTGACTCTAATCGCGACGACCTGGCAACCCTGCATCATCCATCCAGTTTGCCTTTCACATCCAGGTGGCGCCAGGCGTCGCTCTTCCATCCTGTTGTTTGTTTCTATGCGTACATGTTATGGCACCATTAAAGCTCTCTACTCCGAGGCGCTCCCGACTACAGCGCGGACACTGCATCGAAGTTTCACGACGAAGCGCTGAGCAATTGCGAGTGAAGGCGGCGGCGGCATTTGCAGTTTAACGTCACTGTGTGGTTACTAAGACCATTAGCGACGCCCTCCTCCTTTATCCAGGCTTGGGACTGGCACTGGCAGAGTGGCGAGTGAAGGAATTGCTCAAGTTCCCTACGAGGCGACTTGAGGTGGATTCGTGCCTGCAACCCTTCGGCTCCAAGGCAACGAATAATATCCACTACCCCACCTCACCCCACATTCGTTCCAGAAATCAATTAACGACGACCATTCTACTGTTCTTAGGACTTCGTTTGGCTATTTAAAGTGGCGACAGATTCAAGAAAGTTTGTTGCCTATTGAAACTTATAAGGCTATAGCTACACGTAAAAGAGGTGTGCATGAGACTGCGCTGAAGATGTCTTGAAATAATAAGCCGAATTGCGGACTCTACAGCCCTAATTAAGCACATTGCCATTCACAAAACATTAATTTAGATCCTCTCTTTGTTTAACTATTTTAATTAATTCTTTGTGCAATCATATGTAACGTGGGAACTTTTAGAGACAACATTTCGGAGCTTCGATGTTTTTGATCGACTCTGCTTCAGAGTCTTGTCTATGAGAACTCGCTCAAAAAAATTACAGGCGAAGATCCGGTCGTCCACCATACACGCACTTCGTTCAGAAAGGGTGACCACGTGATGGTGGCATGGTGAGCCGTTGGATAAGTAGAGGCTTTTAGAGACGCATGCTATCTCATTTTCCCAACCCCCAAAAGATTACTATTATTTTTACAATGGCATTTATAAAGAACTTGATGTGGTACCCGGCATTTCCCTAAAAATTTAGGTTTTTCGCCAAAACCCGTCCCTGTACGGCGGCTACGCAGCCCACTGGGTAGCCTACACGGCGCTGTCCGGTTAATTTATGTTATATTGTTTAGGATCATAATTATTATAATAATAGTGAGTATAATTGGCATTATGATTATATAGTAGAAAAATAATATCACGGTATAAATATTATAACAGTGCATGCAATACAATGATGTAAACAGCAAGTAGAAACTATTATCTTATTGTCAATTTTTTCTGGGAACTACTTCTCATTCCTGGGTCAACACCCACAGAGACGCCTAAATTAAACACTGTTGCCTAGTACCCAACCAAATGAATTGGTTTTTTTGGGCGCTGAGCCGGAGTCGGTTTGACGACATCCAAACTGTGAGGGCCCCCACTGCTCGTTGCATGGTGCTGGCGGCCTCAATGGCTGCGAGTGGAGGGCAGTGCACATATGCCTGAGTGTTATCTGCACACAGCTGGTGTAGCATGCCGTAAGATGCTAAGAGCTTGCCAATGTCAGAAGTGTAGAGCAAGTAAAGCAAGGGGGCGAGGACAGAGCCTTGAGGGAGACCAAATGGAGCCGGGGCCCATGGTGACCTACTTTCTCCCAAAATCACACAACTGGACCCCTGCTAAAAAAGATGTGATCCACTCAAGTGGATGGCCAGAGAGTCCAAAAGAGATAGAGAGGCGTTTAATTAATATATCAAGATCGACCGTGTCGAATGCTGCACTAACGTCAAAAGGGCTAGTAGGGTCACCCACCCACACTATCCATGGCCCTGTAGCAGTCAGCTAGCAATTGGAGCAACAGCGTCTCGGTGGAATGGTCCCTGCGAAAACCCGACTGAAATTTCTGAAGCAAGTTGTTATTGCTTAAGTAGGCTAAGTGGTAATTTGTTCTGATACAATCTTTTCAATTGTTTTTGAGAGGAAGGAGACATTGGAGATTGGGCGAAAGTTAGACGGGTCCTTGAGGTCATGTCCGTCACGTTTCACAGCAGGGAAGACAATGAATCTTTTCTGTGAGTCAGGAAGAACGCCTTGTTGGAGAGACCGGTTGCAGAGGAGAGTATAGGTGCCGCCCGGAAAGTTCGTGCTTTTCACCTTATAGTATACCCATCACCGTTTTCCCGGCGGAGCTTTGTCTAGCCCTCCTCCTATGTCCAGGTAGTTATTTAATTATTACACGTGTTTTATTGTAACTACATCAATTACAATCTTGTTGAAAAGGATAACTTTTAAAAGTCGCAAATTTATTTATTTATGGCGTCATTTGAATTGGTTTAAACGGTGTCTCATAAAATATGTCTGCTGCAAGAGTTTTAACAGAAACTTGGCATTGCCTCAGTAGCCTTTGAAACAACCGAATTCGGGCAATCTTATTGCAAACAAAACGCGATGCTTCCCTAGTTTGGACACCTTTAATTCGTGCACTTCTAAATTTATAAATACTCCATTTCAGGCCATTATCAGCTTTGTTTTGCCCCAAAATTCTTAACCAGATTAATATTAATACGACCAACATAGGCTATTTTACCGTACTCCTTAATAAAGCCAACCGGGGTACCAACAGTCGATAGGTCGCTCAGCGCTTTATGCGCTCTGTGAAACTTCACTTTAGTTTGCTACAAGTTCAAGTTCTAGCATTTTCTTTGTTCTTTGTGTAAATCTTAACATCTAAGCTAATTATTCTGACAAAGCGAACTTACATCGTCGTCACAATAAGCGTCGTCGACGCTAGACTCGGGATTTTGGAGATTGAAGCTCAGCGTGGTAGACAGACTTGAATTACTACACCCGTAGCCCCATTGGCAGCCATTTTTTTCAAAATGGCCGACCTGTTTACAGATTTTAAATTATCTCAGCTTCTAGTGCACTCAGAATCGTCATCTTGGTGTCTAAACATACATAGTCAAGGGCAGGCACTCCAACAAGGTCATTACACATGTTCCCCATGGCTTCAATGGCGGTCATTTTCCAAAATGGGCGACCAAAATACGGATTTTCAATATCTCAGCTTCCAGTACACTTAGAATCGTCATCTTGGTGTCTAAATATACATAGTTAAGGGCGGGCATTCCAGCAAAGACATTACAAATGTTTCCCATGGCTTCAATGGCGGTCATTTTTAAAAATGGCCGACATAAAAAATACTTCAATATCTCAGCATCCAGTACACTTAGAATCGTGGATGATGTTGCATAATTCTGTGTTCAGTACTTTGTCTGCATAACGGACCCCAAAATGTGGACTTAAATCACGATACACACTTACGAGAACATCAGCAATATCTTGAATTGCATATATTCCAAAACTTGTTTTATTGCCAAATGAACATGAACACAATTAGAAGTTTCAGAAATAGTATGATGCAATAAATAGCTTGGATTATACTATATTTATACTTGACGCACCATGAGCCGATGACAGCTGATTTTCAAATAAGCAGGAACTTTTTACATTACCGTACCATTGACGTCCTTGACTGCGAATCTTGTGAACAGAAGCGTTTGTAATTTACTCCATTAAAATTCCTGCCCTTAACTATATTGGTTTAGACGCCAAGATGACGATTCGAAGTGCACTGGAAGCTGAGATAATTTAAAATTTGTAAACAGGTCGGCCATTTTGAAAAATGACGGCCATTGGGGTCAGGGGTCAATTCTGCGATGGCCCTATAGCCAAATCTTTTTCTTATGACATTTTCGTAGTATGTACCAAATGTCATGCTTGTATCACAAAGTGAACAATTCCTTCACATTTTGGTTCAAAGCCGCTCCACTAATACGGAAGTGCTCGATTAATTGCGCGCCTTCATAAGTACTCCCATATATCCTCGTTTATGATTAACCAACTACACTGGCTTCCTCTCTCTGCCCGCATACAATATAAAGTCCTTTCTCTGGTACTCAACTTCAAACTGGGTCTTGCACCGATGTATCTCAGTGATCTCATTCGTTCTCCTCTATCAGCATCTTCTCATCGACCTCTACGTTCTCTGGACAGGGCTGACTTGTTTGTTCCACGAGCTAGGACCACTATTGCTCAAACTCGATCCTTCACCATCATTGGGCCCCCTTTGTGGAATTCTCTTCACTCCACTCTGCGTGGGACTCTACTTTCAGGATCGTTATCTACATCTCTCTCTCTTCTTAAGAATTATTTTTTCTCTAGAGGTTATCGCACTGGGAGCGCTACTGAATGGCCTTGGTTGTGAGCGGCGCTATAGAAATTTCTAATTACATTACATTACATTACATTACATTACATATACTTACAATAGAAAAACTACACAAATGCTTGATGTCGTTTCACACCTTCACAAGAGTTATAGATTGGCAATAAATAGTATTTGCGACATTGTTTAAATTTCTCGATTATCTTTCTAAAATTATCGCAGCAGTAAAAGAAGTCAGATGATGTCGAATGTATTACACGAAATAATTCAATTAAAATGCAAACCTGACTCTAAGATATTACCCGAGGCCTTCAACGTCGTGGCTATTATGTCATAATGGCATACTCCATCCCATCCCTCCCCCACCCCTCTATACCCCTCCATTTCAAAACCTCCAACCCCCACCCCCACCCATCCCCACCCATCCCCACCCCAAACCCCAACACCTCGACCCCCACGCCATCCCACCCCACCCCTCATCCCCATCCCACCTCTACACCACCACCACACCCACTCTCTGACCCTCCACCCCACCCCTCGACACCCCACCCCTACCATCCCACACTCCCTCACCCCCGCCTCTTCCGCTAAGCGACCCGTGAATTCCGTATTTGCGTTAGACACCTTTTAAACGATGAAAATCTCTGCTTTTTTACGTGGCAAGCGAATGAAAATATATAGCTAAAATTGGTGTTTTCGACCCCCCGCACCCTGGCCCACATGGTGGTAGAGATTTGCCAACCACTGATCCGGGGGTTCTGATGAACCTCTATGTAGAAAAAAATCAAATCAATAGCCGCGTTTTTTTAAAAAAAGTTTGGGGGTTTGGTTCCCCACCCTGGCCCCCATGGTGACAGAGAATCGCCAACCCATCGACTTTGCGTTTCGTGCCGAGACCTACACAGAAGTGAAGGTTTGGAGTGAAAAGCTCAAAAACTGTGAGCGTGCATTCTGGACAAATATACATACATGCATACATAGCCATGTCCTTTCTAATATATATAGATAATTATCAAAACTTCTACGTGATTGTTTCTACATGCTGATATTCGAATATTGAACAACATTCTGGTTTTTTATAGACATCAATTATATCTGATATCGATTTCTGGATGCCGAAATATAAACATTTTGTCATTTCCAGGATACCTACTTTAAAAAATGGCTTTGATAGTGGACAGAGAAAAATGGTTACGAAGCAAGAAAATCGTCGGTTGGAATGCATCTGTCTTTAAGTGCCGCAACATTTGCAGCTTGAGTTGATTTGAACGAGGACAGACTGCTGCAGGTGTATGCATAGCTGCTATTCTTACGTCCGTTAAGGCCCTTTTCCTAAAACTAACAGCCGTCGTCCAGTTTAACACTGAGACTTGTCTCAATAGTAGTTCTGTTCTTAAACACCATAATCTTTTTTGCTGCTTGTGTTATATATAGAAATTTTATTACGGTATCGTAATGGGAGATGCTGACGCGATATGAATTCGACAGTAAAGAGTCAGAGTATTATTTAACAAAATATAGATTTTTCTCTGTCTTCTTTCTAATTTGATCCAAATTTGAGTCTTGACCAAAAAGCAGCACACATGCTTATATTACACGCTCTTCGTATTTTCATTTAATATTGGTCGCCGAAAGTTTCAGAATACTTTTCAAAGAATCCATAGATTTATGACGTCATCACTTCCTCACCTCACTTTAGACGGCCGATTTTATATCGCGCGCTTTTGCAAAATTATACTAAAAACACTGATAATAATTATGAACAGTTGATCGCAAGATAATGACAATGGACACCGGTAATTAACATTATACCGTGTCGTCGTATGTAGGGCATCTGGACATTTTAAGGGTGGACGGGTTTAGGCAAAAGAACCAAGATTCACCAGCAAATGCCGAGCGAACCCACCCCGCAGGAGCGGCTGGGAGATGGGGTTGGGGCGTAAACCCTACATTTCACGGAGAACGCCAGGGGGCGGGTTGTGACCGATGGAAGAAGGCCGGGTGATAAAGGCAGAGTGGGATCGGGGACTAAAAACCGAAATATCCCGGCAACGTCGGGTAATTCAGCTAGTTGAAATATAACGGAGCATTATACACCTGCAAAACAAATTGAATTTACGATATATAAAAGACAGAAATCGATCGATGTGGATATCTTTTCTATCGAACGTTGTGCAGTCAAAACTAGCGCACTATATGTTCCAAAATGTTGTTAGTATGTTGGAAAATCAGCGAACGGAACCAATTATTAGCAATTTAATGTACATTAATTTCAAGATTAATTATACATAAATTCATAAACATCACAATTTTAAAGGCCCAATCTTGGCTTTTCTTAAATTTTGGAGCGGTATTGTAGCGGAACTAGGGCTGGGCAGAAAGTACCAGGAGACCTATCACCAGTCCTAGTCCTTGAGGGTACCGTTGACGTGTCCGCAGGTCCGGCGTTAGCTGGGGACTAACGACTAGCCGACTAGGCTTAGGCGTCGTATCTAATCGAACTGTACTTAACCCGTTGGAGGTGAGGTGGGGTGTGACACACCCCAGAGGCATTCTACTTTAATTTTTTTGCGGAAAACATGGAGCCAGTTCTATTTTTTTTTTCTACCTTTGTGAATATGAAATAGGACACTTTACCACAATTTCAGGCAATTTGAACGAACAGTTTTTTTTATTTTGTTGCATATTTAAAGGAAATTGCATTTTTTCGTATACAAACAATTATACATGTTGATTTTATGAGCCATGATTTGGCATGCGAGTGTGCCTTGAACACGTCAATTCTGTGTTGGCATTGAGAAGGCTGACGAAAATGATGGCTAAAACATTTTATGTTGCATTAAAAATATATATTCGTGCATTTGATAATGTTGCACATGAGGACCCAAACTTGCATGGTTTAAGTACACTTTGAATGGGTTCACCTTCTGGCCATCAAATAAGAATTGAAAGCAGAAATTTGTTCGTGGTAATCGTCTGTTTAGTTGATTATTGATCATAGAAGAATAGTTTAACTCAACTTAGTATTTTCCATTTGATATCGTGGCTTGAAAATAAAAATATGTATTGGGGTTTGTCAAACCCCACCTCACCTCTGGCGTTACAAATTATTGTCACCTCACCTCCGAAGGGTTAAATGATTTCGTCCAACGTATACGGCACCCCCGGAACATTTAGATCACGAACCAAATGTATTTATTTATTACCCACTAACAACTGGTTCGAAGGTGTCTAATGAAATATTGAAATAATGTGGCATAGTAAACCCAGGACTACCAGAGTGAGAAACAAAGAATGGAATCATTGGAAAACAAATTAGAGATTAAACAGCGATGGAAACAGCACTAACAAGAGCTGTATAGCGGAAGTAATCCAGTGGAGATTACAGTGCTATACGGGCTACCAGAAAGTAACCGAGACTAACTTGGGTTAGGGTTGGGGTGAGGAAGTGGAAACGCCATGGAAAGCAAAGAAGAACCCTGGAAAAGCTGATGCTAATACCAATCTTGCATTCTATAATCCACACAAAAGATCACAGACGATGTTTACCGATGGAAACGATGTGGTGTTTGCACACCTCAAAAACGTTTAAAAATGGAGCTATAAATAAAAGAAAGTCAATACAATACTGCTATAAAGAATGTAAAGCAGGCAAAACATGACTTGTAAATAGGTAACACGGATTAAATTGGAAGAGAGAGAAACGCTGGTACATGTGATCAGAAATGAAAATGGATGGGGTTTGGTCAAGTAGTATTTTAGTAGACTTAAGAATGGACGACAACACATTTCCAACCATTGTCTTTCTGGACGTCGGCCTGTACGTTAAACGCTAATATAAATAGATAAATAGAACAGCATAAAATTACCATTCTGTTGAGAATATCTAATGCTTAATTTCACAAACGTTATGCGTTTTATATAATTTCTTCAACGCCTCTTTATCCTATTCTTTAAACTTTATAAATAACGTTATCGATAATTCATAGAGAACTGTACCTGTATTATGCAAAATAAATTGCACTCAAATGTAGGCCTACTCACGGGAACCAGCTTATTCACAGGCGCTTAATCAAAACAATACGAATGCTTTTGACTAATGCCTTTCAACCCAAAATGCTAACACTTTTTTCCGAGTTTTGAATGGTTATATGCTAAAACCTGACGCAATTATTTGTACGACACGGAAATTTGTTATTTATAGACGCTGAAGTATCTATTTTGAGGGTGTTCAATGGCATTAGTTTTCTTCTATCTGAGATAGCGTTCGCAACTACAGGAAGAATTTTAAGCTCCACTTAGACACCTTAAATTGTATTTCTTCCAAGAGGAATGTTTAAGTTTCTGTTTAAACGATCTGACTAATAATTATGGTACTGCAATATGATAAACCATTTTTTGCCGACGCTATGACCTCTGTTGTCATGAGCTGTCGTTAAACTATGGAATCCTCCTCCACCACTGCTTGAGTCTGTCACTGGCCATTTGCTAATGATGCAAGTCCAGGTTTTAAAAAATGTCAAAAATAGAAACAAAAGACATAAAAGGAATCTGACACTGCATGGAAATTGGACAAGTTTTACAAAAACTAAATAATTATTTGCCGACACATTGTCAACTGCATAGTCAGGTCTATGCTAGAATAATGCTACTAACCCTAAAAAGCCCAAAGTATCACAAAAACTGTTCAAACTCAAACACACAAAAATATAAAATAGGCTTTAAAATACGAACAATTTCATTCATCAGGGGTTGAGGTCTCGATTGTGACTCGTCGGTTACGGTCGGTATACGAAATTAATGATTGCCAGGCAGAATTGACCTGACTTCTTGCATTATTGGCCAATATGTAATTGCCAGTCGACTTCAAGTCGGAAGTCGGCTGTTTTATACTGTGAGAAATTTCTTATTTTATTTAGTTACTCGAGTTTGCAACTTTCATTGTAGGTTGCGAGTACGGAGGTTATGAAAATAATTGCGGATTCGATGGTCATAATGCCATATTTATTTTTGTAGAGATATAATTTTAAAGGTGTCTAACGAGAAACGTTAATTTGATTCAACTTTAGACCACAGGCGGAGATAGACTTTGGTCAGCCAATCCGATCCCACTTAGCCCTAAAGTGACTTGAGGTCGACTTGAAGACGACGACTTGAAGTCAAAACGAGTTGACCCGACTTCGTAGAAAAAAAACCGACTTCCGAGGTTGAAACTGGCCGGTGACTAGATATTTTTGGGCAAGACCCCGTTGTGCTTTGGAGACCAAGATGAGGATTTTGAACTTAATGCGCGCAGTTAGAGGAAGCCAAGGAGCTGCTCAATCATGAAAGTAGACATGAGAGTAGCGTGGAAGGACAAGTATCTATTTATAGCTAACGTTACATTCATGTAGTATATGATTGAAAAGCTTGTAGCCGTTCAACTGTTTAGGTTCATGGATTCTAATGCGCTTCTACCACCGCACCAATCCGGCTTTCGCAAGGGGAACTCCATCGGGATCCAACTTCTACGTCTTACCACCTTATTCACAACCACAGCGGGCAGAAATACAGAATCATTTTCGAGGTTTTGACCTTAGCCGTAATAGTTTTGAACTTATCAAAAGTTGTATCTGTTTAACGATGTTATGCTAAGCCAAAAATCATCAACCGCCTCATTTCTTCACTATAGAGACTCGCAGCAGTCGATTTATTTGAATATTATAAGTTTTATCAAGTTATTTGTAAAATCCTGTGCTTAACTGCTGTTGTGTCTACATTGATACGAAACTGCATGCGCTTCGTTAGATTGATCCCTTAGACACCTTTAAAATAATGTCAACTTTTGTTATATTAAATTGAGACAGTATGTTTCATCAATAAATAACACCCTCTTCCAAAAACAATAATAGCGAAGAGTCAGCATTATCTCTAGTATAAGGTTCGCATAAAATAGTATTATATTGCTTTTGAAGGGCGACGAGAATAATGAAGAGTTAAAGTTACGTTAGCCAAACAGTGGCTGGGCGACGAACTGAAAAGCGAACTGAGTGTATGGCATGGATAAACTGAACCATTAAAAGGCATGAAAAACATGGAACATGTATGCGTGCTGTTATACATTGTTTATTATATATTGTCGTCAAATCATGACAAATTTCTTTACAGTTAATAATCATCAGGAAACTGTAGCCATTGCTTTTGAATTTACTTTTGCGGCCATCGGCTTCAACAGTTATTGCTTCTGCGGTCCGGGTTGACAAAAACGTTGGTATCGTATCAGATACAAAATAATAGTCGAAAAAAAAGGCTACAAGGCAACGCACATACCCACAACACCACTGCGACCCACAAATGCTGTTTCTATGTGAATCGTGTTGACGTCAGCGGTTTTTGCTGCCCTGGGATTATTTTTATCGAGTGTTTATATAGTGCTCCTCTCATGGAAAACTACTCGGAAACACAACTTTTTAAAAAACCTCTTTCCTCTCCGCACCCTAACCATCTCCCCTTCCATCTCCCTCTCTCTCGTCCTGTCTCTCTCTCTCTCTCTCTCTCTCTCTCTCTCTCTCTCTCTCTCTCTCTCTCTCTCTCTCTCTCTCTCTCTCTCTCTCTCTCTCTCTCTCTCTCTCTCTCTCTCTCTCTCTCTCTCTCTCTCTCTCTCTCTCTCTCTCTCTCTCTCTCTCTCTCTCTCTCTCTCTCTCTCTCTCTCTCTCTCTCTCTCTCATGACCATGGACCGTTCTTCCATTCTTCACTTTATACATTTATGCAATGTAATGTAATGCGATGCAATGTCATTTACACAGAGCCGTTCACAGTGAGTGGCGCTCCCAGTACGAGAACCCTGATTGCTAGCCAGGTGTTAAGAAGTCCATTTTTGCCGTCCCAAAAATCTTATGACTTTGTTCAGTCATCCGGCCAAAAAACCATCTTAAACAGCCGTGTGCGCCTGATTTACTAGCGTGTACGGTGTACCCTGCTTTTTCCCGCGTATACCTTACATTTCTGGAGGTGAGTATACGGTGCCGTTTTTCGCCGGAGGTGAGTATACGCTGTATACCCGCGTATACCTTCGTGTACAGCCCTGGATGAAACCTTCGATTTCAAAAAGGTTAGGAGCTATTATAATAATGTAATGACTATAGCTAACAACGATATCTTGTGTCAGTTCAGATACCTTAAAACGATATAAAAACAAGGAATAATCTAATGACAAAGACCCTTCAGCACAATGTCATACAATGTCGTGCAATAATTTCTGACTACTACTTTGCCATCTTCGGATGAAGCGAAAGATTAGACACGTTTGTATAGATTTTCGTCGTGTTATAATAATTTTATTAGCTTCTGGATTCCTAATCTCAACAGTATAATTGTCATTTTATATATCTCCGTATATAATTATGCAGAACCTATCTCAGCGACATCTTGAGCCATCTGATCGTCTCTTGCGCTATATCGATTAGATACCTTTTTCTAGATTTTCGTCGTGTTATAATCTTAGTTTTTGATACCAATTCCCAACTTTGTTCATATGTCTCCGACTATAATAATTTTGTATGCATAAGCCTCTCTCAGCGACATCTGGTGCCATCTGTTCGTCTTTACCGCTACACCGACCGCCGCGACCGCCGCGACCTCATTGCTCCTCGTGTTTTGTGTGTCTTGGCTCAGAGTCGAGCATTTGCTGTGATATGACTCTCCATATAGAATGGCTTTCCCCGTCGTGTAGAGGCTAAACTCATGCCTGGGCAATCCCCGCATATTCTCATTCTTCTATCAAGACATTTGTTCTCCCCGGTTGTTTCTCAAAGGGCTATATATTATTTTTAATACGATATGATACGATACGATGACATGATTATTGTGTAATGGTTGATGTCATCGACTGTAAAACATTTTGCTGCTAAGCAATGATCACTAATGACATCGTTATTGGATGCTATCAGTTGAATCAATTTAATTTATTCCACTGTTTAATAAGTGTATGATTATTATGATGTGAATTGTCGTCAACGAACATCATTTTAACTTAGTTCGATATGGGCATTGTAGAGAACTTACCGAAGATCAGACTTAAAGATTTATGTTGAATTGTGAGTGTGGTGTAAAGAAGTATTTAACATGATTAGACCAGAGAGTTATGCCATTCAATCCCGGAAATTTGCGTTCAAATTCAGTTTAAATAAATTTATATTCTTAAAAATAAACATTTGCTATGTGATGTTTAGTGATGAAGAAATGGGTCATAATGAAATAAGTGGTTAATTATAATTATATAATCATACATCAGCACAATGTCATATACAACTACTTTTTGTTTAAGTGTCATGTCTCGTAATTTCTCCTTGCCTAGTATAACTTGATTTCTTACTCACGTCCATGGCTTGGTCTCTGTTGGTTACTTATTTCAGTTTAACTGTACACAGATGTTTAGATTCACCCTCCTCCATCGTTCAGGCTTGTCATAATATTGCGAGCATTGACCGAGTTTCACCAGAGTTCAGCTGAACAATGATATTCACTTATTTTGCGCTTTTGCACAGTTGGTCTATTTTTAGCATTTTTTGCCGTCGTAGTTGCCATCGTACAGAGATTTTGTGCTAAATATAAAAATTTGGTTCATCTAATAAAGGTGTCCAAATTCCCGAAGTTTAACGCGCTTGTATCAATGTTTGTTTTGGATGGTTAATTCCTGTTTGGCGACACTGTGTGATAACAAGATGACAACGTCACCCTCCTCATCTCTTCATGCCTAGTACTGGCATCACCACAAAGACTTCTGTAATTTTGTTGCGATTTTCCAATGGAAAAATCGACTATTCGAAAAAACACACAAATTGGTTGCCCATGTTTTATTTATTTTACGAATATAACACTGAAACCTGGAATAAATTCACAATTGCATGTTAACTCTGCCGCTGGTAATACTCTTCTCGTGCCAGTTCCATGGCCGAGAAAAGAATGACGGTGCTATCACACAGTAGCGCTAGATAATGCCACACAGTTAATACACAATGAATAGACAATTACATAATAATCACGAAATTCCGTTACTTTATCGATACGATGTAGTGCCTATCCATAGCATGCAGAGCGCAGGATTGCAACGGTAATCATTTGTTCGCTGTTGTTTGTTGATCAACTAATCATTTCAACATAACTTAAAGACGACATATGTTGCTGTAAACTGTTGATAAACCAGGAATTATTTTGCTACATAGATATAAGGTCGGTATCATTACACCTGTAAGATATTAGAAGAAAATTGTTTTTGACAATAGGAACCATTCTTAATTAATTTAAGCCTATAGTTGGTTCCTGAATATAGTTCAAAATAGTTTTGATCCTTGCACACCTGGAACACGGTAGCAATTGACCCTAGAAATAAAGCAGGAAATATAAAAACTAATAAAATTACAACTCGATGCATTGTTTGTATGAAGTCATTAAACTCTCGCATTATAATCCAATTAATCCAATCGAATAATGTGCTTAAACAGAGTCTTACGTTCTGCAGCACGTTTAACTGGACATATCCCTGAATTTGATCATGTGTCCAGCAATATGCTGGAGACATTACACTGGCTTCCTACTCAGCAGCGCATTGAATTTAGGATCGCTGCCCAAGTTAGGCAATGCCAGCTTGGAATTGCCCCACACTACTTGCGAGAGCTTTTTTGCTCCACTAGTACCCAAGACCTCCGTTCTGCACACAAGGGGTTGCTATTGGTCCCTTTTGCACGAACTGCAACGATGCAACATAAAGCATTTTCTGTGATCGGTCCAGTTGTCTGGAATGGGCTCCCACAAGAATTGCGTCTACTTGCTGGGGTTATTACTGAAACAATTTTTATTAAACTCAAAACTGTCCTTTTTGCCGTGCTAGAGTCGGAAGCGCTTCTGAGTAGTCCCCTTGAAGAAGCGCTATATAAATTCTTGTCTTTTTCTTGAATGGTTGAATGAATAATGTATGAATGAATGAACCCAACTTCTGGATATTGAGCACGAGAGAATCAGAATTAATTTCCTGCGTCGTTTTTATGTAGCTTAAATCAACTCTTAAAGAGGTGTCTAGGTACAACGTTACTTTCCAATGCGATCAGGTCTACATTTACTTTATCCACCAGCGGTTTAACTACCATCGTAGAGAAGAGGTACGTTCCTGGTTTTTATATCCTTTCAATTTCCTATAGTTATGTGACAGTTTTGACACCGATCACCGATTGGTTAGATTTAATCACCTCGAACACCTTTTAAATGTTCTTCATGTACTCTATATAAACTTGGCACGCAGCTGTATGTGTACAGTATCAACTGGTCAGTCCTCCTCCCCTTAGATAATTATACTACGAATCTTCATTCACTAGCATTATTATTATTATTATTATTGCTCAGCGCCATCGATTGATACATTGGACAGTTTCGCCTAATAACAGAACACTTGACAAATGGAAGCCGGATTGACTATTTCATTCGTGTATTTGATGGTTTATCCAGATTCCATTTCAGGTACAAAACCATCAATCGACCTTTTATTAATCATGCGTCGTTTCTATTTCTATTATATAGGAGCACTAACTACCATCATATAAAAAATATTGTTACGATTTTTATTTCTATGATTATAATAGTTTCCTTTATATTCCTTATTTCGGGATTCTCACACTGGGAGTGCTAGTGGATCGAGAGCTTGGGTGGTTAACAAAGGTCAAGAAAGCGACAGGTTGAATGAGGTAGGTATGATTAGACTTTTTTGGAATGAACTTTGAATGAATGAACTTTATTTATTGCACACACATACACACACACACACACACACACACACACTCGCACGCACGCACGCACACACAAGTCAAACAGCATAAATGTGACTCAATACACAGAGTGCAATAGGAATCATGACGAATTACATTTTATTGTTCGAATTCTGATGTCCGTTAGATCTTGGGAGGGTTTGCTACATTGAGGATGATTATCTGTTTACCCTCCTTAGTTAACTAAATTTTTGCGACTAGCACAACGAGAGAAGATATCATATTTATCAGTAATTTAATTTGAATTATACAGGGAGTTTATCTAAGGGCATATAATTATTAGGCCTACGCCTTTGTGGTTTTAATATGTTGTTTAATGTGGCAAAATGACGAACAACAGTACAGTAACTGATGCAGTTGTTGGATTGTAGTGTAAGGACTTTGATTTCGACGGCTCTAAAATTACATTATTTTGAAGCTCACAAGACAGTCACCTCAAGACAACAACAAAACTAACAATATTGAGATATTCATAGCGTTGCAACAACTAAATTAAAATGTGTCTTTAAACCTAACATTCTGCGTTTAATCTCAAGAATTGTGATGCCGTCGATGTTTGCTATAGAGCTATTCAGTCATTGATCAATCAATCGTAATCTATATAGCGCCGCTTCAAGGTACCTACTCGGAGGCGCTCCGGGCCGAGATCAAGCGTAAAAAGAAGTCTTCAACAGTGTTGTGAAATTGAAAGCAGTATGAGAGGTGTCGCATAGTCAAGGGAACTCCATTCCAGGCTGCTTGACCAACCACAGAGAACGACCGAATTAATGTGTTTAATTAATCTGTCTCTCTGTCTCTGTCTTTGTCTTTCTTCATCTTATTATCTGCATCTGATGAAAACCACGTGGTTCCGGGTCACTATGGCAACACACAGCAACGACCTTCCTTCGTCAACGACCGGAACCTGGCAACGCAGCTGAAACGACGCAATGCCTGTGTCGCAATGGCAACTCGACTCTTGCGCAATATCAGGCGTAACTATGGTTACTATAGGCAGCATTCTAATAAATGCAGAAACAACGTCAGATCCTTGGAAGCATCTAACAATCGTTTGGAGAAACATGATTTCCTTAATTAACAGTTATCGGTCTCTTTAAACACCTTTAAAACACCATGAAACGATTATATAATTTTATTCAAGGATGGACAAACGAACATTGACTCTCGATACTTTATTGATTTCATAAAAATGACACGATGACATGAAGTTAAAGCTACAGTAAACTTGGATAGCGCGTATTAAATCATCTTCATCGCATTATTCGCATCCGCGATTATAGGCCTATATTTCGTTATAATTTAGCCTACCTCTGGAGAAGCTGGTTATAATTTATGAGTTTATAACTAGTTATTTTAGGCAAGCCTATTGATATCTATGACTACAGATATTTAAAAAAATAGTAGCTGACGTTAAAATGATAGATTTATAGCTGATTTAAGCTAAATTAACTTTTATAAACCGGGAGGGATAGAACTAATTTGTACGTACGCATGTGAAAGTTCGCAAAATGTACGAGTTGCAACAGGATGATCGAGTCAAAATGCAACTTTTTGCGTAGTTACGTAGCTTAACAATAATGTCTGGACCTTTGTCGCCTATAAAAGGCCTATAAAAAGTTCGAAAATTGTACATTTAGCCTAATATATGGCCCGATGGGACTCCAAAAATGGAAGGGTCTGGAGTCCATGACTCTCATCCATTTGACGTGGACTCCAACTTTTTTGACGTGATGCATCCATGACTCCAAGAATTCAGACCTTAACGGAATCACTGGCGATCAGTGTTTGAAAATACGGCACACTTGGGAACGGACTGTTTTTTTAAAGTATCTTTAATTTATATAGAAGAAAATGAAACTTAATAGAGGTGTATGAGTATATCTGAATTTACCTCAAGGACCGCAGTCATTTTCACCTACGCCTGTCTTATTCAACCGCCGTACATCATGGACAATAAATATAGGAAGATATTCTTCATGGCCAGCGAAACCATCATTAGACGCTGGAGATCTTTTCATTTTCAAGCGAAAACGTTATCGATTATGATTAGAAGTTAACACACCTTTATGACACAGTAATAATTTCCTTAAATTCTTTAATTGAAAACCTTTATAGCCAATATTGTCACATGATGGGTTTTTGCAAACTAGCTCTCTTATTGTTGATAATGCTGTGTTCGAAAGCAGATTCTCTTTGATTCTGTCCTCCGTCACCCCGGGAATGTCATCCATGATCTTCTTCACCTGAACGTGTAACTGGTTACTCTGTAATGCCCCGCTCACTTAATTATAATCTATATATGTCACGATGTGATTCGTTTATTTGAAATTTATACCAGAATATGGCAGAATGCTATGCTTTATATATGAGTCTGATGGCATTCCCTCTGTTTCCGTCACAGTCACGTGAATGTGATTATGATAATGATCGTCGTTATTATCATCATCTTTGTGATGACGATGACGATGATTGTGGTGATCATGATGATGGTGAGATCAACTACTATGACGAGAACATCGACGACAATGATGAGGATTCTTCCCTTCCTTTTCGGATGTAGGCATTTTAATGAGATGCGCTACTAAAAAGGAAGTCAGTGAAATACCTCAAACATTTTACTGGGATATACAGCCGGATCTGATGTGCCCGAAAAATACTAAGCGTGTTCTTATAATAACCAACTTTGTCATCAGAGGCATTAAGTGAAATGTTTCTAGGTGTATAATAGCATTTATTTATTCTTTTCATTATTATAGTTGAACGCTTTTATTAGTTTTCTGCGATACAAAATAATCCATCAATAACCATAGAATTTATTTCATGTTAGACTCAAAATCAAAGGTGTTCAAGAACGCATAAAAATCTTAGCAATGTTCTAATGTTCTTGGTGTGGCGATGCTTATCAGGCTGAGCACCCTCTTATCTGTGCGAGCTTTGCCTCCCTCTTTCCACTTGCATAGGTCGCCGCGCACTGCGCTCTGCTGTCCATGGTGACTTATTGGTTCATTTCACTCGCTCTGCAACAATGCAGAGGCGTTCGTTCTCTGTGGCTGGTCCAACATGTTGGACTGTTTTTTTCCGCTTAATATCGGTCGTGAACATAGATATCTTGAAGGGAATCTACATATATTCTGATTTATTTATTTATTTATTCGTTGTTTGGTTGGTTGATCGATTGACTGACTTACTTACTTACTTACTGACAGATTGATTGACTGGTGGATTGATTGATTAATTGTGTCTACGGCACGATTACAAGTTATACAATGATTTCGATGATGATGATGATGATGATGATGATGATGATGATGATGATGATGATGATGATGACGACAATGATGACGATGATGAATGTTTAATGCACTTGTTATAGCGCCCCTTCAAGCTCAACTACTCAGATGCAAACCTCGAACCTTCCGGCTTCAAGGCAACGACGCCACCACTACACCACCGCGCCCCACACTGCATTGTAGTGTGAACAAAGCCAATAATTTCGCAACATTTTATAAATTGATCATGTTTTAAATTGTTGTCTTCTGCAAAATATTAATTACATCAAGACGCCGTGCAATTGTGTAATTTACGGCTTTTGCGTGGTGCGGTGGTGTAGTGGGCATGTTCGTTGCCTTGCAGCCGCTAATGGTCTTTGTTGCCACACACTACACAGTGATGTTGAACTGCAAAGTCTACGCAATAAATCCTTTATGAATACAATTAGAACAAGGCAGAAGAACTGGATGGGACATATACTGAGAGGCAACTCATTGGCAAGAGACATAGTGGAGGGCAAAATGGAGGGGAAGAGGGGAAGAGGAAGACCGAGGGAAAAGTTCTTGGACTGGATGATGGAGGATGGATATGGGAAACTTAAAGAAAAGGCACAACACCGAGAAGAGTGGCGTCGTTGGGCATCTGGACCTGCCGAGAGGCAGCAGACCTAAAGAAGAAAGTCGCATACATCGTCCTTTACGCATCAGAAAATACAATAATTATCTGCTTGGGTGAAAGATTTTGGTTTTATCAGTCAATAAATACTTGAAAATACAAATGAACCACAGGGAACAACGGTATTTAAAGCATCTGTTAACACCGATTTAAAGGTATTCAATTTACGCACTGATAATCTTATGGATAATTATTATTCAGAGAAATTGTGACATTAAAGACATCTACGTTTGTTAGCATCACAAATGTCGTCAGCGTTGTCATTCATTCATTCCTTCGTTCATTCCTTTATTCTGAGAATTTATATAGCAACTCTTCAAGATACCTACTCAGAGGCGATCTCTGCGCTAACTAGCCGAAATTATACTAAGAGTCATAGCGAGCGAAAAATAACAACAAGTCGCAAAACAAAACACAGTAAACTGTCGCAAAGCAAAACACTGAAATGTACAATCTTTTTGTATCACAGTGTTTTACAGAGTGAATTTCTTCAATGGGAGTTTATAAATTCTTTATGTGAATGAATGCATAAATTATCCTCGTCATCTATGGTGACCGTCACCACGTGTTCGCTGTGCTTTGATCTACAGGCTACAGCATTTGCTTTTATAGCGTGATAGGTCCATTCACGACAGGGGAGTGGCGGGAGGAACACACTGGTATGAAGATTAGCGGAACTGCGTTCGATTCCCGAAGCCCGCTCTGGAAAGACATGCTTTGTAGACTGCCATTTTTTAAGAATACAAATCCTGTTGTGGTGGTGGATTCAGGTTTTAACGACGGTTTATGACAACAGAGACCATCGACCAAGATTGGTTTGGTATAATAAAGCCTTTTCTATTTTTGAGCGATAGATTTTAACAGGTTTTTACAATTGCCTAGCGTTGCATAAACACCTTTAATTTAGATGTTACCAATAATATAAATATCTTGTTACACCTTGAACATGGAATGAGTCTTAAAGATTCTTATTATGGCTACAATCCGTCCGTGCATCCACCCATCCATCTATTCATCCGTTTAAATGAATTTACCTTCGTTGACATTTATTTAAAACACTATTATAATATGCCTCAAATGACGTTTGAATAATTACTCACGACCCATTCAATGACGTGTTTGATCGAGCCTCAAGTTTCAACAATTGATCAGCGTTGCAAAACACCTTTAATTTTAATATAATTATTTGCGAAAATAAAAAATGTCCGTTTGCACATTAGACATCCAATGACATCGAAGTTTCTATACCATCATTTTTCCATACATCCACTCATCCATTTCAATGATTTATCTTCCTTTATTTGCGGGGATTCTTCAAAACACTGTTTGACCCCAATGCGGTTTGAACTCACGACCCCTGGTTTACAAGACCAGTGCTCTGCCACTGAGCTATAGAGGCTCACGCTGAGTAATTATCTTAGGAACCTTTTAAATCACTGTTGTACAACAACTGTTAATGTGCAGCTTTAGTGTAAATATTCAATTTTTGTTTAACGTGTTCTAAAACTAGGTCAAGTTTCAGTCGATATGAGAATTGCAAAGGTTTTCCGCGATTTGTTAGAGATGATGGTTGATGGATTATGGGTGAAGATAATCAGTATAAAATGCCGTCTTTTGCCAAGATATAATTACTGGTTCAGTACCTTGCTCATAAGTGCTGTAGTACGCCGAGCAAATTTATGTCCAGGGTAACGGCCTCTGTTGTCATAGACCCTGGTCAAATCGGATCCATCGTTACAGTTGGTTCTCATACACGGCTGCATCATTTTGTCATTTGTTAGTTCTTTCAGTTTCAAAACATCGGGCGATATAAATTACATAAACTTATTGTCTGCATATTTATTTTATATAAATTAATATACTGTAAAAAGAGGTGTCTAATACAGCTCCATTTATCTATACTCTAGTTGCTGCCTTGACCTTAAGATCTTCTTATAATACACTCGCTTTGCAGCTTCACTGTGACAGTAGGAGCTTAAGAAATATTTTAACGTCAGTAGCATTTGTGATTGTAGAATAGCGTCTAAAAGTTAATTACCATTACTTCGATACCTTCCGACAGAGACGCAAGATTAAACACCTTTTTAATGGGTTTTTATTGCGCTATATTTGTATTTATTAGTTCATTTCATGTATGATCATCTCTTCGTCCCGTAAGTCCAGTTATGTGATAGTTTTGTCAAAATCGCTTTGCGAACCGCGCAGATGGCAAACAATGTCCAACAATTAAGCCATAATTTATGATTATATCCTAGAGCGAATTTTTAAATTTACTGCCCTGTGTAAACTAATTTGAATATGTCTAATGACATCCTCATTAGCTAAGGGCTCATGCATAAGACGTTAGCGTTGGGTTCGTGTTACGTCGCAAAAGTCGAGCCTTTCACGTACCTTACAAAAAAAGATAATACAAACTAAATTAACAGAATTAAACGTGGATGGCCACAACATCAAGAGTCACGACATCCTTAGTTGTGTATTTGCTTCATGTAGTTAACTTTTGCTTGAGAGTTGCATAGTAGGGTGGAGTGAAAAACACGAATATTATAAATCGAAAATGTAATAGCAATAAAAAGTTTTCTTATGATATGGGGTCAAGAAATGTCAAAAAAAATTGAAAAATATAAAATTAATGTCTTCCTTTGCCCCCGAGGGCCAAAGTTTCGAAAAATTGGAGTTTTTAGAGAAATTGCAGATTTTCTTATGAAATATTTTTAGTGTAAAATAATTAATCGCCAAACAATACATCGTTGGAAAGAGCTCTTTAAACTGAGTAAAATGGCATATTAATTTCAAGAATAGTCGCATATTTGTAGGAGATATTAACTTTTTAAAATACCCACGTTCGCGACATGTCGCTATGCCTGAAAATGGTAAAACACTAATAACTTTTTTATCCTTTGAGATATTTCAACTTGTGATGTATCATTCTTTTCAGTTTATGACAGTCTATCTGACGGTGCATTTAAACGTATAAGAACCTTCCATCAGAAATTTTGAACGCTCATGAAATCCTACAAAAAGACGAAAGCTAAAGGAGATGTCCTCAGAAATTGCAAATCTTTGAAAAGTGTAGATACTCTTTTTTACATTGCATCCTGCAAATGCACCACTGACAATTGCAAATATGCCAAAGCCAGAAAGGTTTCAAGAGAGGACAAGAGAACAAGAGTTCCTACGTGATCAACAGACAATTAGAGTTATGACGATTAGCCGTCAGCATAAGATTATATCAACTTCACTAAAGAAGCGGCATGATAGAAAGAGAAATAACACCATGCGCCTATAATATGTCGTAAAGTCTAGATTTCGTCAACGAACAAGTGAGTGAGTGAGTGAGTGAGTTAGTGAGTGAGTGAGTGAGTGAGTGTGAGTGAGTGAGTGAGTGAGTGAGTTAGTGAGTGAGTGAGTGAGTTAGTGAGTGAGTGAGTGAGTGAGTGAGTGAGTGAGTGAGTGTGAGTGAGTGAGTGATTGTGAGTGAGTGAGTGAGTGAGTGAGTGAGTGAGTGAGTGCGTGAGTGAGTGAGTGAGTGAGTGAGTGAGTGAGTGAGTGAGTGAGCGGGTGCCCGTAAATGACTGTGTTTGTGACTTTGTAATTAGGAACAAGACATTGTATCTGATTCGGGCAAATATCGGAAATTAGTGGAGGTCATGAGTAATACAATGTGGAGATGTGTGAGTATCGAGGAAGTCGTGCAACAGAATTTAGGACAGATTGCACAAATGACAAGCAAACTTTAGGAAGCCCAATTATTAGTAGGAGTTACAGTGAGTAGATGACGGCATAGCGGTTAGCTGAGCATAATGGATGGATCCGATTTGACCAGGGTCTATGACAACAGAGGCCGTTACCCTGGGCAGAAATTTGCTCGGCGTACTACAGCACTTATGAGCAAGGTACTGAACCAGTTTTTTTTTAGCTGAGCATACCTGATGAAACACACTTTTATATTACTAGGTGAATGCGTTAGGGAGGTGTCTAAGCATAAACCATGATCATAGCATCAGCATTTCAATAGTGAAATATTGGACTATAATTATTCTACTCAAGCGCTATTATTTTGTCTTCGAATTTAATGTATATAGTATATCGCGGCTATTCGAGGTTCATCGGTGGGGCCTGACGAAGTCACTCCCTAACTCGTATCTAGTACTGTTTGACTTAAGCTCTACATTAAACATTTGACACGGTTAACCATGACATCCTTTTGTGTCGCTTATCGATTTCCTTTGGCTTCTCTGGAAAACGCACTTGATTGGCTTGCTTACTTTCTGCAGTACCACTCCTTCATGGTAGCCTATGGATCCACTAGGTCATACGTCCTCGTGTTCCAATTGGTTTGCTCTTTGCCTCAAGGCTCCGTTCTTGGCCCCCGTCTTTATGTAACATACACTGCCGATCTGGGTTCTCTGCTGACAGCTATAATTGTTGTCCACAGCCAATCTTATGCTGACGACCTGCAAGCTTATGACCACTGCCTGGCGGTCCATGCGGATGCAGCGGTTTGAACAATAAGCCAGACTATAGCGACACTGCAGTTTATCTGGCTTGAACGCCCCATGGCAGCAGCTTTCTAAAATTGATGTATCTTCATTAATCCTTGAAATATCCACATTTCACTTTTTCCACTTCAGTCCGGGATTTGGGAGTCATCCTAGACCAAGAACTCACATTTATGCGGCACATTATACTTCCAAGTCGCAGCTTTAACTACCAGCTTCGAAAACTGAAGGTCATTTCCCGATCCTAGCGCAGGCTCACCGCTTGCTCATGAGTTTGCAGTTTCACGTTTGGACTACTGCACTATATACTATTTTTATGTGATATATTAATTGTACTTTTAAAAGTTTTAATCTATTATCTTAGGTGGAAAATACATATAACTCTTGAAAATGACATTTCATACAACTCCGCCACTTGCTGAACTCTGCCAGTGCCAGTCTCAAGCCTGGATAAAGGAGGAGGAAGTCACTAGTGATCATTGTTACCAGACAATACCGTTAAACTGCAAATGCCACCACCACATATGGCACGTGTAAATTAGTCAGATCCTTCCCTATGGACGAGGGAGGAGCGCGTCGTTTATCGTCAGCAATATAACATATTTATCGTCGGTTTGGAAAAACTGCCACGAATTCATTGGATTTCATGAAACTGTTGACGGTCACTTTACATTGGCGGTATGACAATTCTTAGATTATTTCCTTGGTTTAATTAAGGTAAATTTGATCGACTTGTGGCAACGTAAGAGGAACCTAAAGAGAGCGTATTTGAAGGTAAAATCTAGCATAATTATGACAGCTATCATTAGACACCTTTAAAACATGATCTAACGCGCTATAAATAAATGATGAAAGTAATTTCTTGGCAATTATCTCCCCGAAAAGCGCTTCTCAACTTTTTTTTACAACACAACGCAAAGATTTCCCTCATCACTTTCGTACAAAACTCGTAGAATCATATTATGGCGAAATAGAACACCATTTTAAAAGTAGTCAAACGGTCCTACGTAAGAACGGAAGAGGGCATTCTTGTTTCACTATTATATTCATGCATAGCCTACAATTTCATGAACCGTCTACATAGACAAGACACCTTTCTCAGCCGATGCAGGTTAGCCTGATGTATGAGAATTCAATGTGAACGCATTATCCTGCAGTGATCAGTGTTTAAGTTCTTCCAAATGTCTGTCTCATTATATCAAAGTCTTATTGATTAAACACGGCCCTCCGTCAGAATTCATCTTTCGGATGCTGATCGCCAGCATCAGCAGCCAATAAGTTCAGCGTTGAAGCATTGGGGAAGAGAAATACCAATTAATCGACAAAGAGAAAACGCATGAAATGAGCAAAACATGTAGAGGAGGTGGAAAGGTCATTCCATGCAGAGTGGCCTAAATTGTCATTGTGAGAGAGTGGGACGGGAACAAGGCTGCGTGTATGAAGCAATGGAAGGGGTTGAACGGGGCGGTTCTCTCGGGGAGAGGAGTGTGTGAGGAGAGAGGGCGTTGAGGAGAAGTGTATTTGGAATGGGAACATGGTGGGACTGGATTGGGTATGGTTGTATCGAGTTCAACATCTCAGTTCTGCTATTGTTGGTTATTATAATGCATGACTTCAGACGTTTGTATAATTATGTAATTATTTATGTTCGAAATGTCATCCTTGTTCACGAGCACACACACGATCGTAGACGAGGACGCAACTGTTTGATGGCCCTTTCAATGACCACGTGGTCAAACAGCTGTCACTCTTCAATCAGAGCTCTCTAATGTGATCAATGTCACGAATGCGGGAACGACAAACTCACTTCTCCCCTGTATGCTCCAGATGTTGATAGTCAACTGGATTGAAGTACGGATGCAGAAATATGAAATCGTGTGTCTCTGGGACTGACGAGCCATATAATCTCAATTAAGACTACGGTGATGTGTCCGTGAATAAAGATGGCATTTTGAACACCAACTGCAACTGCACTGAACTTCCGTAAGGTGTTTCGCATGTTGGAAATTCCCCTTTTGCGTTACCGCATCTCAAACGTTCACAAACTTGACAAACTCACCAACATTTTCAAACGGCGTTTGAGGAAAATGCTAAATGTTTTGACCGAGTTATGGACTTTTGTTGTTGTTTACATTTCATCGGGACACAGTGAGATTATATTTATATATTTACCCGGTTAGTTTGATGTTTAAATTCATGGTTTCAGTATATTAACTAGTGCATACCACCATTTATCGTGTTCCATAATTATGATCTTCTAAATTTACAGTTGATTTCTTAGAATCTGAGACTTATGCGTGAAAAGTAATTCTGCGAAAAAGGCCTTGGTCTTACATTAAATACGGAGTGGCAAGGATTGGATATTTATAGCAGTTCTAAAAAGCATTATTAAGGTGTGCTAAATCGATCGTAGTTTTTCGTGGGATCATTACTGCATGACGGTTATATTGTATTGTATTTATACATCTATACAGCGCCTCTCGTAGATTGACAATTCAGAGGCGCTCTCCGCACAATAAATCAGAGGGAAAAGAAATGTTCTTAAAGAACGAGAGACTGAGAAGGAAAAACAAATTTTTAGTCTAGCCTTTAGTCTTTTTTTCGAGCGATAGGCCTCTGTTGTCATAAACCCTCGTCAAATCTGGATCCATCCATTCAACAATCGGTCCTTGCTTGTCAGTCTAGGAGTTCTGCAATTTAAATTGATCAATGAGCTGTAGACATGTTGGACCTATAGTTATGCCTAGATTACAGAGGAAACTGCCACTTGCAACTTTTCTTAGTTATTTTTGTCTGATTCTGAAAACAAATTACCTTCAGGTCATATTACATCCCTTGCAGTAAATATCGCGTATGTTACGCTTGCACAAAACAGGGTCACTTTTCTGTTTTTATTTGTCAGTGTGATTCTTTGCCCAATGAACTAACTTCCTACTTACTGTGTATCATTTTAAAACACCTTTAAAACGGTTGTCAATTTGATTGAGTCACTACTTGAATAGCGCAATAAATTATCATACGGTGAACAAATGATCGGTATAATTCATCCGATCTGTTAAGTTACGTTATGCTATTTGCATGCACTTGTTCATTACTGCACCTCCCCAATGTTACATGTTCTTCCGATTTATGCTTTTTTGTTGACAGTGTTATTTTTTAGTGTTTGCATTTAAAAATATAAATTGAAATGGGCGACCCTGCTAGCGGAACGATATTGTTCCCTGTGGCACCCATGAACTGTTACATGAATTATGTATCGTACCCAGATAATTTTTATTGCCCAATGGCTGGGTGCAACCAGTGGCGGACTGTGTGTTGGTGGTGGCTGGTTTAACGATGATTTGTGTTGGCCTCCTTTTTCTGCATATAGACACCCTTCAAAAGGTTTGACTTGTTTTTATATAAATTTTTCTTTCAGCCATTGTGGTCAATATTGGCTAGTCAAATATTCATACGCATAAAGCAAACTTTGTGATGAACTTTTCGGCGGCCTAGGTGGAAGATAAGGGCAAAACTCACAATCCGCATCCTTGCCTCACTCCTACTGTCACCTCGAAACACTCGGTTAGTTCGCCATCCACTCTGATTGTGCTCTTCAATTTACTATACAGGTCCTCCAGCAAATCTAACCGGGTTTTCAGGAACTCTGTACATCCTAAGCACACTCCACAGTCTGCGGAGAGCCACACACTTTACATGCAGCACACCATAAACACGCACAAACCTTTCAAAATGCAGTACTAGTAGTATAGTTGCAGTTTAACGTCACTGTGTGGTTACAAAGGCCATTAGCGATGCCCTCCTCATTTATCCCGGCTTGGGACTGTCACTGGCAGAGTGCAACCAGTGGTGGAGTTTTTGTTGTATGCATAACTTTCATGCTTAAAGAATCTCTGATTTAAAGCTAGTTAAGGTATTCTGATTTCAGTTTATCTTCTTATCATTTTCTCCTTTCGATTTTAAGATGGATTATGTTTATATAGTCTAGCAATGGATGCAAAAACTAGCCTCAGTACTAATTAAAAAAACGAGAAATCTCACTACTGCATTGGCCTTGCTATACTGTAGCGTATTTCGTCGCTAATTCACCGTTTTCAACGGGCAAACTTGTCTGCTTACATACATGGGGCGCGGTATACAGTGTAGAGGGCATATTCGTTGACAACATACTATGTAATAATATTATTAGATGAAATTCGCAAAACGCATCTATGATGAAGTCAGGCGTCCAGACTTTGACAGTACGGTTTATGATTCAATTTTTTTTAAATCAAGAGATATTGTGTTAATAGTTTGAATGATTTGTAGCACAAAGTGCGCGATATTACAATGCCTCATTGTGCTTGATTTCATGTCTTCAATTATTTAATTATAGTACGGGAAATTCTACGTCGAAGACCCAGACAGTGGCATTAACTATAATTATCGTAAAACATTGCGCTGTCAATCGCTTGTAAGACACCTCTTTTAGTTTATTTACATATGTTATATATTATTTTTATTACGTAATTAGCATCATCTCGACATGGTACATTCCCATTAATGTGATAGGTTTCTGATCAGCATAAGTATATTTATAATTGTAATAATTTCGTATTATTATAATATTGCTATTCGTAACAACATCAATAGTTTGCATGGTGTTTCCCTTATGAAAAACTTTTGGAAACTAAAATTGATGCACGGTTCAAAGAGATGTCGATAAACTAAGGATTAATAATAAATGAATAAATTGCGCATTGACCTCGTCACTTACCGTTGCCTAGAAGTGCCAGGACACCGACTGGATAAATAAGGAGGGTGAATCATCGTTTTGTGCTATGACGCAATGGAGCAAAGAAGCAGTTTTCAATTAAATATACTGTCGGCAGCTTAACTCGTGACTTGCGATTTCATAATGAGAGGCAGTGATGGACGCACAGAATGATTTAATGTGAAGCATTAAAAGTTATTTAGCGCCGCGTTTCTCGTCTCTTCAGACTTGGGACTGGCACTCTCGCAGGCAGATGTAACGGATGTGTAACAGACGCGTATAATTGTATTGTTACACTACGTTTATTACTATATACAACTCTTTAAGCTAAGGAACAAGATAAGCATAAGATAGTAAGTTCATCATGGCTACGCGTGGCCTATGCTCTCAGTGTCTAAGTACCGAATGCGGATCTTTGAATCTAGTCAAACGGTTATTGTCATGACTCCCGTCGATTTCTAGTTGAGATTTGATACTTAAATTTCGACATAAATATATAACATAAGAAATGTTGTACAGGTGTTTAATTGCTGAGAGAATGGATGTGCTACTTTTTCATAATTAACTCAAGTCTAAATACGATATATCAGAGAAACCAGAGGTCAGACTTGACATTAAAAACTCACCATACGAAACACGGAACGAACTTCTTAGATCGGTCGCCTTAAAACCTTTAAAATAAGTTAAAACTTTTCTCTAAATACTTTGGGCGCAGTTGGTATTAATTAAGTTACATGAACGAACAATCAAAATCTACAAATGATCAAAATACTTTGACTACACCACTACTTATTAATTAATTTATTTCTCCATTTCTATAGTGCCATTTCAAACTTCTCACTCGGAGGCGCTCCCGACTACAGTGCGGTCTGCAGTCGGAGCCTTGGTCCAAACTTTGGGGAGAACGCAGGAGCGACCGAAGGATGATCGCCGGAGCACCGAGCGGGGGGTTGGGGGTTGGGCAGAGAATGTGCCCCTTCCGAATGTCGAAAATATTGTAGCACAAATTCGTATAATCATATTTCCCTAGAAGTGTCCATAGTGATCGACATGATATTGCCTTTATTGTATTGTTGACGTCGCCTACTTGGCTTGTGACAGGTACTACCAGTGGCAGTAAGTTTTGTTTTCGACATTTAACTGACTTTTCAAAATGTTTATCTAATATTACTGATTCCTAGATGGCGCAATAGTCCCAAATATGATTTGCCTAGTCATTCGCATTTAACGAAAAAATATATTGACATCGTTTAATCATTAAAAAGGTGTTTGAGGCGAACGTTTCACTGGACGACAGGGACGATTACAAAGCACTCTAGTGAAGATATTTTGCTAGCCGGAGTATGATTTTCATAATTAGAGAGGTAGGTATAATAATGTTCTCTAAATTCCTTGCGTTACAATTATACTCCAAAAATTGCCATATTAGGTATAATATGCACAGAAATTGCAAAAATTTCTAGAGTTGAGGCACAGGTTGCACTGCTTGGATGGATTTGCATAAATCGCACGCGGTCAAGTAGTGACAAGAAACAAATTATGCTATTTAGTTTAAATTACTGGCAAATACATAATTGCGACGACGTCAAAGAACGATAGACTGCCACGGAAAAACGACTCATTAGTTTAGCCCGTAGCATTATATAACTTTTAAACGTCGTAATCCTATGCTATATAAAAATAGGTCTTAAAAATTTTGAGTTGGCATTGGTCAATTTGAGTGATTCCAATATTATAGACACCAGTAAAATGTTGCTAAGAATTTTACAAAAGGATTACGAACAACTTTTCAACAAGTGTAAACTTTATCAAAATGGTGGTAAATACATTGAACACAAGTTGTGAAACGATATCAAGTTCATTTGATAACAATTATTTAGGATGTGTCTTTTGCTGCCAATTAAACGAATATGATAATAAAAATAACATAATTGTTTTTGCTACATTTTGTTGTGTTACGTTTTTGGATCGTCAAAAACCAGTAGGTGGGCTCACTGAAAGTGATATAACTTTGGTTCTGTTTCACATTATTATCTCGATGAAATTTGGCTATTGTAGGTAGATATGGATGGATGCACATGTGTGAATGGACGGGATTATCAACAGAGCAATTGTTGAGAGCAATCGAAGACAGGAGAGGATGGAGAAGAACTGTCCAAAATGCGACCAACCCTCGTGTCGAGGATGGTTGAAGGCAAGGCAGGCAAGGTAGATATGAATTACCTTTGCCTTACATTTTGTATACCTCTGACCTAAATAAGATTCTATCTGCTGTGGGGGCTGCTGCACATCATTATGCTGAAGACACCCAGGCATAATAATGTCCAGTGTCCCGCTTTAGAGGCTATCTGACTAGTAAATATATAGGGTGACACAAAAGTTCGTTCACCGTTTTCAAAATCCGTTATCTCAGTAACGGCTTCATATTTCTCTATAATATTTTGTCAGTGTATACATCAGTCAAACGAAAGATACTGGTACAAATTTGATTATGATCCGGTCCGTTTACGATATTATTTATAAGAAAATGTAAAGAGTCTAAAGACGACCAGTTTTTGCGGAAAAAACTGCGTTCATCAAATTTACACAGTAAAGAAAATGTGTATACGCCTAGCCTCGTATACAAGCGTGACAAGACACTGTTGTTACTTATATAGGACACACACAGACGTAGGCTATTAGCGTACAGTGCCTCCTTTCTGCTCAATGAAAGCACTGACTCTATCCGGCATAGGAAGAGCGCGTTCCGCCTGCTCCACAGATGAAGTTTAGTCCTTTGGTGATGGTTTGGGGTGGGATGACTGGGGGTCTCACTACACTTCGATTTGAGCCAAATGGTACCAGGCTGAACTCGCAGTACTACGTACATCTCCAACATTCTCGAGCAGATCGTGAAGCCAGCGTTCGAGAGAGAAAATGACAACGGCAGAGTCATGCAAAGAAAGTTATTTGTTGACAATGACTTAGGAGTATTTCAGGAGGATGGCGCACGCTGTCATACATAGGCTAAGCTGTGACGACGAAGTGGCTAGACGACAAGACAACCTCCCGTCAAACATTGAGCCGAAGGATTGTCCACCCAACTCTACGGACCTCTCTCCTAGTATTGAGAACTTGTGGAGTATTTTATCTCTCAGCGTTTATCAAAATCCTAAGCCAAAGAACGCTGATCAGCTCAAGCGTCGCCTCCAACGAGCGTGGAGATCGATAGCAGTTGGGAGACTTCAGAGGCTGATCCAGTCCTGCCGAATAGAGTCAGTGCTGTCAAGCAGAAAGGAGACACTGTACACTAATAGCCTACGTCTGTGTATGTCCTATGTAGGTGACAACAGTGTCTTGTCACGCTTGTATACGAGGCTAGGCGTATACACATTTTCTTTATTGTGTTAATTTGACGAACGCAATTTTTTCCGCAAAAACTGGTCGTCTTTACATTTTCTTATAAATAATGGCGAAAGCAGACCGGATCATAATAAAATTTGTACACGTATCTTTCATTTGACTGATGTATACACTGACAAAATATTATAATGAAATATGAAGCCGTTACTGAGATAACGCGTTTTGAAAACGGTGACCGAACTTTTGTGTCACCCTATATAAATATATATTTAAACTATATAAATGTACGATTACAATTACCTTAAAGCATGTACAAATTTTATTTGAAAACTCTCATATTTGGGCATGATATTGTCAAAAAATCGTAGGGGATTACTTGTTTTATGACCCACCCTGTAGAGATTTGCTTGTAATCAGTTTCCATGGTGACTGCTAGTCTGCCCGTCTACAAGACGTCGTTATATCAAGCATGTTTGTGCGTTTTTACATACCTCTGAAAAGATTCTTAAGTCTCAAATATAAAGAGAGAGTATAGGTCATCAAGTCATTGGTTGGGTATGATGTTGCTAGTTGTGATTAAGGTATCGGATACTGAACGGTGTCCAACATCGAAAACTATATACAGGGTGGGCAAAAAACTAGGTTTTTGCCAATATCCTGGCTTCACCACTGTTGTCTGGTGTTTACATCTGACCGAATTTCGGTTCAGACAGTTCAGTGGAATTAACTCAACAGGATGTTAAATCAGAGATACCTTTTGATGTCACAAGATATCAATAAACAATGTAAAAAAGAATAGTGCTGATATTGACAATTTTAGCATTGCGCAATGCACATAGATTGGACTGATTATGTTATGTGATGATAACATTAGATGTCATCTATATAAATAAAAATGTAAAACGTTACCGTTCGACATGAAGGAACTCGGAAAGTTCTTGACCGATTGTTATGAAAATTTTCGCAAAACGTTCCATTCGAACATGAGCGGGTTTGTATAATGCTTTTTTGGGAAAAGCGCAATCATTACGACCAAAAAGCACAACTTTTAATTCCATTCGATATTCGTCGATGGAGTCCACTCATGTTGATTTGAACTTTCACGCATCCGTCCGCCCAGGGCTTTTTTAAGCATTTTTTTAGAAGTGCACAACTTCCATGGGCGAAGTTTGGTTGCCTAACTGAGGGGGAGGGGCTAAAAAAAGTTCTCGGCCAATGCATTTGATGACCTTTTTTGGTCATCGAGTTGAAAATCTCATAAAACATACCATTTTTCCGGACAGTGATAGTTCTTTTTAAAAGTTCATTGTTTTGAAATGTCCGTAATTGCAATATTAATAAAAAAGGTGTGCAATTGCAAATATGTGCCAAAATAAAATATTTCAGTTTTCTCAAGAGACCTGACGTACTACACGAAAAACAAAAACACCACTGCACTCAACATTAATTGTAATTATAGTAAAAGAGATGTGCAATTGCAAATGTGTGCCAAAATTAAATAATTCAGTTTTCTCAAAAACTTGATGTGCTAAAAGAAAAAACAAATACACCACTGCATTCAGCATTAATTGCAACTAAAGTAAAAAAAGGTGTGCAATTGCAAATATGTGCCAAAATTAAATATTTCTGTTTTCTCAAAAACCTGACGTACTACAAAAAACCAATAAACCACTTCATTCAGCATTAATTGCAATTATAGTAAAAAAGGTGTGCAATTGCAAATGTGTGCCAAAATTAAATATTTCTGTTTTCTCAAAAACCTGACGTGCTACAAGAAAAACAAAAACACCACTGCATTCAGCATGAATTGACATTATAGTTTAAAAAGGTGTGCAATTGCAAATATGTGCCAAAATTAAATATTTCTCTTTTCTTAAAAACCTGACGTAGTACAAGAAAAGCAAAAAAAACACCACTTCATTCAGCATTAATTGCAATCATAGTAAAAAAAAGGTGTGCAATTGCAAATGTGTTGCATAATTAAGTATTTCAGTTTTCTCGAAACCAGACGTGCTACAAAAAACATCCATGCATTTAGCATTAATTGCACTTATAGTAAAAAAAGGTGTGCAATTGCAAATGTGTGCACAAATTAAATACTTCAGTTTTCTCGAAAACCACACGTGCTACAAAAACACAACAACTATACTGAGGCAGCTGAGATCTGTGTCTACATGTAGCTGTCTCACAAGACGTGGCACGCCATCTTTTAC